>CM069443.1:22974142-23574142 GCA_035610835.1 Ophiura sarsii
GTGAAATTCACGAGGTGACTGACTGGGAAAAAAATTGGGGCAACCTTTTACGAAAATTTACTACCGGGACGACATACTTCTGCCTGACATGGTCAAAAAGGGCCGCTTTAATAATTTTGCCACGGCCGCTTTCAGGTCCCAGTCCGCCCCTGCTAGTCCAGGAAATTCGGGAATTCATTATGAAAAGGGTCTTATAGTTTTGTATAGCCTTTTAGTTGTATTAGTGGCGGGCCAATGTCGGAGCAATCATCGTGATCATTTATGGTATCCAGTCTAAAGCACTTGTGCCATATCCCGGCTTATTTGTTGGCCAAATAACAATACATTATTCTTCAGTTGATATATTTTTATCACGCATACTCACACCGTCGCTATCCCTGCATTTCCATTATGAAAAAGTCTGGTAGGCCTACCCATAACTGGCCGGAGGGTTGTATCAATTATAAAGCTATTATAGGCCTACAACAGAAGAAACACGGAACAAATAATGACACAAACTGGTGTTGCGCCTTCGATAAGCCGTAACCGTAGCCTCTAGGTTTAAGAGGACTTCAGTTTATGTTATAGGGATAACAAAGCAATAAGCAAAAATCACCAGCCGTGGGCAAGGTATTCTATTTGTGCCCACACTGATAAATATTAGCCTCACATTAATTTTCGCCAATTTGGAACTGATCACACTATAAAACAGGTCCGATTACGCGTGTGTGACGCGTGGCGGCCATCGCGTAGCGGCCATCGCGTAGCGGAGTGTTGCGTGGCCAACGATGGTGCGTGACTTGCACGCATCGCTGCTCTTGCGTACATATATTTGCCACGTCAAACAGCTATAATAGTAACGACCACACATAGCAACCCAGGATCGTTGTATGAAAGTCGTTTTTCGTCTATTGGATAACGCCAAGAGCAATCAACAATTTGCCTAAATTTAGTAAGTTCATGTCTCCCATGCCACCCGCCCATGTAGCTACCTCCCTGTCTCCGCAACAGCTCCACCAACGGCGGTATGCGCATGCGTTGGCCAGTTTCATGAGGTAAGAATAGAAGACGTGAAACATAGCAACCGACCTGTTTTTTGGTTATTTCCATAGTAATTGAATAGTTTTGCAAAAAATAGTGTCCAATGGTTTAATGGAAATATGTACTCAATCAATGTACGCAAAAATCAGAGTTGAAAGTCAAGGCATCTCTGAGAACACTCGCGGACAAGATTTACGTTCGTCCTTTTATTTATATAGATTTAATTGAATCTTTATACATTAAAATAAGCAATTACTTTAATATTAGCAAAATTTAGAAATTTTAAGCAAAAGTAATCACTAATTCTTATGAGTAATTGTTAGACAGATTAGTAAATTCATAAAAGGTTATTCATAAAAACTCATGAAATCGAGCATTTATACTTTTGTTTTTACAAGCACCTCCATTTGAAGCTTGTCCTTTTGCCAACACAGTTATATCACTTTTGCTGCCATGTTTACCTGTGAGAGGACAACCTAAAGTGTATAACGACAGGTTTGACCGTACTATATTCAATCCTACCACCTACATGAACATTATTTAGGTTTGACAAGGAACATGGCTTGCCGAAACATTTATATACCGGGAAATAATGAGACTCGTGGTGTATGTTTGACACCATTGGCGCAAATGGAAACGACTTTGGCTTATTTAACTGATCCGGGCCGGCTGAACAGGGATGAACAGGAAGATGAACCGCCAGATCTTGCAGAACAGGGTGAATTGGCTGCATGTACGTCAAGCACGACTACAGAGACAGCAAAATCGGGACGAGATTGCCACTTTTCGTTTCTACCAACGTGACTATTTAAAATAGCTGAGACTGACATTAATGAAACATCATGTTATTTTAACATCCTGTTAAATCAGCACATTAATTTAATATACTTTTTCATGTATGGACACATGATATATATTTGAATTGTCAACTTTTAAGTCAAACTTCAGTAAGTTAATGATGATGAAAATATATTTGCTATTTTTAGAACAAAATCCCCAAATTAATATTCTATCCAATATTGTGTTCATGCATCAATGGGATGGAATATTTGAAGTTGAAGTGTAACCGTAAGGTCTTTGGTTGCATCGTTGTTGCCAAAATCCATGTTGGCCATCCTACAATCCATATGCTTATGTGAGAATTTAGACTACTATGGCTTGAAATGGTTTCATTTAGACAAATCTGTGCACTTTTGTTACTCTTATACTCGTAAAAATATAATATTGGCCGCGGATTTTCACTTTCGTGTTTGCCGTATATGGCCAATCGCCATTTGAAACATGTTGGGCACAATTTCGACAAAAGATGGCGCCCTAATAATATTATTTGTTCCCGTTTTTTCTATTGAAAAAAAATAAATGCGCAACAATCAAGCGTCTCACTGAAATGCGCGCGCACTACTGGAAACAAACTTGTTTTTGTTTTTTTGGCCTAATACAATGTTAATGTTAAATGTTAAAGAATTCATTGATCATTATCGCGTGAAGATCCAAGTTGTACCGGGATATTTACCGTGCACGGCATTTGAATGTGAAGATGTAAGTCTAAAATTCAGCTGGGATAGAATTTCAAAAATCTTAATTTCATCATACGGTGTTAAAGGATGGTCTTTCAGGTGAAGGTCCAAGTAATGTTCTGCAACGTGATGTTCCAGTTTATTGTCAGGAAAGTAGACTTTGATACGAGGCCCAATTTGTCCCAGGGTCTATGTAAAACAGAAAAAGAATCGTCAGTCAGTCAAAGTATCATTATTTGTTTCCCTTTTCATTGTTTATTATGCTGTATAAGATTTTGTGTCACATGCGGGCCTTCGTTAATTTTAGAAAGCAGGTGAAACTGAAATACTCGTCGTTTTCAACTTGATAAAGCCATTCTATATTGTGTGCTCGTTGATGTTTACCTTGGAACAAGACTGTCGTGAACATATTCACTCCCTTCGAAAATACAAATCTCAGTCTGCCAACCTGCCTTACAACTATTACTATAGAACTGATTGTACATTTTACAGGTTCTCCATAATGTATGAACAAAAGCTATTGAAGAGGGAGTTGTAAACAAACGGTAAAGAGTTACTTACACTGTCATTGGCATATATGTGGAGCCTCGCGTATACGTTAATCATACCCGCTGCCCATGCGCTCTTTACTTGAACATACTCTTTCATCTGTGAGTCAAAGACAATCAATATAATTGGAAAGAAGCCATTGTTTAGACATATGGTATGATGATGATAAATGTTGGAAATATAAGCATTCTAGGAATGAGCTTTAAGTTTCTACGGAATAAAGCATTTATCTTAAAACAGGTATGACAATATTTTGTCAGAATTATAATAGTAGGAGCGCCACTATGCTGAAAACCGTTAAAAGGTTTATTACCTGAACGAACTTGCAATTTGGAACCGCGCAATTTGAGAATAATTTTGATATATATAATAACGAATAAAAAAAGTTAAAGAAACATACTCGCGGTCGAATTAAATTAAATTATGTGTAGGGGTTATCAATTCACATATTATCAATCATGTTTCAGTTTCATTATCATTCGGGAAATGAAATAAGAAGCAATTTATGGGCTCATTTGAAACTTTAGCAGAAGGCGATTCGCAAGTGCTTTTGGGAGTTACATACGGGATCAAGATGGGATGTTATCGCGAAAAAGTATGAAGCCGTTTCACAGGCATCGATATGGGAATTCGACAGCTCTGCATGTATAGGCTAACGTGTGTTCATGCCTGAAATAATGTCCAAGTCCGTGTGTAATTTTACAAGATACGGCTTGGTTATTAATTCATGTTGATCACGCACTAACATCAAGTGAAGAATCAATTTCATGGAATCATAATCCCAATAATTCAAAGTAATAAATTGTATTTCATGATTTTAATTGCTAGCGTACTATACGTCACGAATTTTATAGAAAATCCCTCTTCTACAATGGAGCACCAACTGAAGATAAGTTGAACTGATCAGTGTTTTATTTTTATTTTTAATATGACGCTTCAAAAAAACATAAAACTACTTCAGAAATTTCTATTTTTGTATAAATAACTAATTAAGAGCAACTTTTAGTAGTATAGGAGGTGACATTAGAGGAGGTTTTCAGTGCAAAAAATCGGGAGAAATCGGGTGCAAAACAACGGGAGAAATCTGGTACAAAAATCGGGAGAAAAGGTCAGACTCCGGGTTATTTGACCCGAACCCTTCCCTCTGATTGGTCCGAGTGTCAATGAGTCATAAGGTAATTTCTCCCGAAAGTGGGGCGAGTGTATTTGACTCGAATCCTGTCCTCTGATTGGTCCAAGTAAGTATCAATGAGTCATCGGGTAATTTCACCCGAAAGTGAGGCGAGTATGTCGGGGTACGGGACTGAATAACTTTTTTATTATCTTTACGGTATAGTACTAATATATAGGACAAATGTATAATACAAAATAAATAAGAAAACAACAACAACAACAACAACAACAACAAAACAATTTATAGTAAATAGTACCTAGTATTCCTGGTGTACCCTAAAGTACTTTACCCAAGTCGCATAAATAAGGTTCAAAACGCGAAAATCGGCGAACCTATGATGCCTGAACAACGAATCAAAAGAAAGCAGGTGGTTTGAACGGCGCACACGCGGAGTGTATTAGACACTTTCAATGCACTCCACGTATTTTAGTTTCTTGCTTTCTGATTGGCTCGACACTACGACGAGTGTATGAATGTATGTTAATAGATCAACGATCAAGGGTCCTGTTTTGATTGTATTTCGGCATAAATAAACGCTTCTTATTTTGATCTGCATAATCAAACAAATTTGAATTTTTGTATTTACCGAAGGGCGCCCTCGCCTTAATAATTTGGGGTCAAATCGAAGTGGCGCGTTTGAACTAATAAAGAGAATTTTGCAAGTTAGGAACATTCTTATGTTTTCACGAGACTGGATTCAAATTTCTCTCCAGGTATTGTCTTCATTCAGGCACCCTTCTTCTTTTACTATACTATAATTTTTGATTTCGTTTGTATTTAATTATTTTTGAAGAGTGATACAAAAAATGAGGTTCTGAAATCTCTTCTTAAATACGTAAATATCTTTGTATTTTATTATAACTAGCGGCGTACCCTCGCTACGCTCGGGTCCCCGCTAGATGGTTATGCCACATTACCTACCTCTAAAACCACATACACCCCCTACAACACCCCCCAAACCAGGTTGATATAATATAACCATACGGTATCCCTTCTAAATGCATTATAAACCCCCTACAACCCCCACCCCCAATCAGGTTAATTTATAACCATGTCCCTCTTAAACCATTTACCGTGGCTACTTTATTAACCCATACCTCTCAAACCGCATCAAGTAAACCCTCGGTACTTTTAAAACCACATAAACCCCCTACAACCGCCCCCCCCCCCTAAAACCACATAAACCCCCTACAACCGCCCCCCCCCCCCCCCCCCCACACTGCAACTACACCAACCAGGTGGATTTATAATCATAACCCCCTTAACCACTTCCCGCGGCTACTTCATCCGCTAGATGGTTATGCCACATTACCTATCTCTGAAACCACATAAACCCCCTACAACACACCCAAACCAGGTTGATTTATAACCATAGGCCTATCCCTCCTAAAGGCATTGTAAACCCCTATAACCACCACCACCCCAATCAGGTTGATTCATAACCATATCCCTCCTAAACCATTTACCGTGGCTACTTTATTAACCCCTACCTCTCAAACCGCATCAAGTTATTAAACCATCGGTACTTTTAAAGCCACATATAGGGCCTACCCCTGCAATCCCCTCCCCCCACTGCAACTACCTACCACCCCCCCCCCCCCCCCCCCCCTCCCCCACTGCAACTACACCAACCAGGTGGATTTATAATCGTAACCCTCCTAACCATTTCGCGTGGCTACTTCATTAACCCTCGGTCCCTTAGATTGTTTGGCATGCCAACTTAAAGTTAATAAAAAAATCAGGTTGCTTCATTAACCCCCGCAAAACGCTACTTGTACCATTATAACCCTAGGCCGATCCTAAACCATTTCCCGTGGTTTTACCCCCCCCCCCCCCCCCCTCTCCCCATCATGACACTCAATGCCCTACCAACACTGTAACAGGCATATAACCATTTCCCGTGTGGCTTCTGCGCCATGTGTAGGAGTGCGTGTGCCGCGGCAGTGAGACCTTGCGCAAACATGCACGCGACGCGTTACCACGGTAAGATTACGCTGTATAGTATACGCGCAACGCACAATGTTGTTCAATTCTAGTGGCATTTATGAGCCAAATCTGAGAGGTTTTTTGCTGTTTTTGGAGCCAATTGTTAACCAATTTCACTGAAATAAACTTTAACGCCCTTCCCGTTATTTCCTCTATCTTTCATGCAAATTAGGCGCCACTTCGATTAAAAGCAACGGAGAAATAAGGATAACAAACACACAAACACACAAACACACAAACACACAAACACACACACAAACACACACACAAACACACACCGTTTCCAGATTTATAGTAGGATTATATTGATTTATTTTTTTTGTGATTTTTTTCAAAAAGTGAGGAAATTAAGTGAGGTTCTGAAAAATCACTTTTTGACAACGTAAATTTCTTTTGTATTTCATTATATATTAGATTTTCTTTTTTTTATATTATTTTAACCAAAATTGCTTTTTTTTTGTGCTGTGTTTGGAGCCAATTGTTAACCAATTTCACTGGAATATACTATATAACACTTCCCGTTTTTCCTCCATATTTCACGCAAATTGGGCGACACTTTGATCAAAACTAACGGTTAACACACACCATCTCTAGATTTATAGTGATATTCGGAACAAAATGCACATAACATTGCAGATACGTCATGAATAAAACTCCTCCATATTTTTGGCAATCACCTATAATTATTTCGTGATGTTTTGTTTTTAATACATGACAATGGAAGGTGATGAGCTCATTCTTCGCATTCTTACATTGTTTAATTTGGGGTAATACCTTCACATTTTACCTTCAGCTCGATAAATGTTCATGTTGCCTGTATCTCCTCATGGGTGTACGCTTGTATGTAAAAAGAGTATACTAGGCGGACAACCAATGCTAAGAATGCGATCAACCGTTGCAAAGAACGCACTACGCACTTAGTCCCCGTGACCTGTTTTTCAGAAATGGTCCGATCTCACTTTGATATGGTCTAGGCCTATAATACCTCTTAGCATCAATAAATATTGCCTTAGCATAAAACTTACTTCATTCACAGGTACTTTCTGTTTCGTCACTGCTTGTTTATGTTTCTCAGGACCTGTCGGCGTACCTTGTTGTCTATAATTGTTTGGATATGGGAGAGACATCACGTTTCACAGATGGGCTCTCTTACGGCGGGAAACGTCCTGTTTATATAAGATACAAATTGAGGCCGGGTATTTGGCAAAACAAAAGTTTAAAAATATAAAGTAAGCTTACATTAAAACAAATTCAAAAAATAGAAAACAACTGCTCTTACATGTATCAAGATTTCCCTCTGTAGAGAGGGGAATTCGATACGGTAAAGGTTAAAATGTTGGCCCATTTTCATGTAAAAATGTGTCATAACCAGCGCTATTATAACAAGGTAGTGTGTTACAGTTGTGTTTGTCTTTACAAAGTGCAGTTAAAGACAAGCATTGATATGGTTAAAAACAATCCTGCACAGAGCAGTATAATATTCGGGCCATGATTTTTTCACGATTTCTCAACAAAACCATGTTTTACTTACAAGCACTAAAATGTCAAGTATATGATCAAGCAGATTTCGTATTAAAGGTATATTATTTGATCTTTCCAGGGAACGCCCTCAACATCGAAAAAAAAATGAAAGCAGATTTTCTTGCAGATTTACATTTCTGATCATAAATCGTACATACATTCCAAGTTACAGGGCGATACGATTCTTAATTACTTCAAAATCATGGTTTTAGAGTGAAAATAAACTGTCGGGATAACACGACAGTTTATATTTTCACTCTAAATTCACTCTAAAACCATGATTTTGAGGTAATTATGAATCGTATCGCTCTGTAACTTGGAATGTATGTACGATTTATAATCAGAAATGTAAATCTGCAAGAAAATCTACTTTCTAAAAAAAATCATGAAGAGGGCGCTCTCTGGAAAATATCACATAATATGCCTTTAAATATGTACAGTGCTCATACAATACGGTACATGTGTGATGCACGGCGCAATAGTAGCAAACAATGCTAATAATGTTTACGATGGGTGGGGTGATTGATTGAATCAAGCTTTCCTGGTAATTTTTTCAAATAATATTTGGTAGTTTGGTAAACACGTGCATGATTTTAGGTAGCTTTAGTTAATTGATCGTATCTCAGGATTGACAAAAGCAAATTAGATGAAATAAACGGCGTATGAAAGCTACGCGTTTAGTCAATACAATTGATACACCAAATTGTAGAAGTTCATGGTCAATAAGTTGGGTAAACACGTGCACGGGGGATTTTTTTGAGACACCCTGTACATTGAATTATACGTGCATCGTGCTATTTTGACGAAGCTACAACTGAAGAATACACACATATCATAATAAAATAAGCTACACGTACACCGTACGCGACGAGTCAGCTAATAGACGTGGAATATTTATTACGCATTCTATCCACGGTATACATGTACATGTATTAAGCGAGTGTACACAAATTGCTACAATGTAGTATCTTTACCATTTTCATTCTTCACTGTGTAAAGTGTATGGGACGTTCTTTAAAAGTCCCCATTGAAAACATGCAGTGGTAGGGTATACTAAAGGAACTCCATCATCTCTTGTGCGATGGGATGGATAGCTTTATACCCGAAGCATCTGCAATTATTTGTATCTCTGACGAAAATACCTGCGCCTGCATATATACAAACGCGTGGAATATGCACTCTTTAGGCTTGATATCTTATAACGGAACTTGATATATTTTATGAAATTATTTTATCTCATCTATCTATTATCATCATTTAACATATACTTACAAAATGAGACTGAAGTCTTACCGGGAGTCTTACCTGAATATCTGCAATTGTGCAAATATTAACTGCACAGCTGATGAAAATGATGGGCGCTTACTGACTATACTGTGGGTTTGTATAGAAATATTGAACGTGCGGTTCATGGTTTGACCTTCATGACCTATAAACAAGAGCCTGGAACATGGGAGTGCCAAACCAAATCAATGCGCAATTTGTGTAATCCTGTATTAGATCGAGCACAGAGACTAAGGTTGAAAATGTAAGGTTTTTTGGACAATGTTCTTTTCCGAGGATGGTATTTTTGTATTTAAATGAACGAGTGATCTACCCATTGCATCGTCAATGATAAAACACGATTATTTTATTCAAAATCGACCTAAATATTTCCCAGGGCGAAAGCAACTGCCTTTCCATGGTGACGACCAGGTATGCCAATCCCAATACACCGTGTATTTTTGGTTGGTGGGCCAAGCCCGCCAACCTTATAGCATCATATTGCATATTCTTTGACATTTAGGTCTTTCTATATATACATGGAGGCTGCCATTTTGTTTTTAGTATATGGAAAATTGTCTAAATTATTTTGTAGTGTTTGTAAATTACATGTACCTATGCAGTTTATTTTAACAGTCCTGCAGTCTGTGACGGAGTCAAAGCTATATTTGTTTAGCCTTGGTGATTCAATCAGAGAGATGTTATTAGACTCCCAACAGAGAGACATAATAGCTTATCTTGTTTGACTAAAGAGAAATCTACAACTGTCTGTCCTGGGGTTGTTTAATAAGTTGCGGATGTCATTATACTTAGATTGTTCTTCAGATGGTACCCCCCCCCCCCCCCCCCCCCCCCCTCCATGCACAAACATCAACTTTATTGGTTTCCTGTACTATTTTTAGACTGTTGTGTTTTGATTTGGGGTGTTTTGTTGTTGTTTGAAAGATACATACACCATATCCCTGGTATTTTGGTATGCAACAGAATGAACAGATGCTTCCGAAAATGGTTACAAAGATGATTCTTTCTCTTGGATCGCCCCATTCCATTTCAATGGAATTTTTTCTATAATAAACAAATAAATTCTACTTCAACCATAGTTTTACTAACGAATATTGGCCATATTAAATTGAATATAATTCTAATCAAATTAATTGAATATATATGACATATTTAAAACTTAAATTGAATGTAAAATTCATTCATTTCTATATTTCTATATTTACTTTTTATATTATTAATTATCTACATAATTATTCATTTATTTATTTAATCATTTTTTATTTATTAATGTTTTCTCATGTTTATTTGTTTTAATTTCTTTATTTTATAAGTAATTTTTAATATTTTAATTTTTAATATGCGTGTATTTATGTATTGATTCATTAGTTTATTGATTCATTTATTTTCGATTAAAAATTTAATTTTCGATTTATATTATTATTTATTAACAAAATTATTCAACTATTTATTTAAAAGTATTTAAAAAAAAAAATTCATTTATTTATTTCTACATTTATTTATGTATTGATCAAATAAATTGAATACATATGACATATATTTAAAACTATTTATCACTAAACTATGGCTGTAATTTATATTGCTCTCTAGTAATGCCATGCAAGAATCTTGCACAATTATCATCTATGCGCTTGCTTCTTCTGCCACATACTTTTAGCAACTAAAAGCCGTATTTACAAATGTTGCTATTTTTGCTCTTTCTATTTGCCTTATATCGCAATTTCCTTTTGACCGCCAACTTTCCATTTTAATGGAATTTTTATTAAGTCTATGTTTATTTAAATCACGTCAGTTTGTCCGAGTCATGTAATTCATAATTTAAGAGGTATTTTGCAAAAGGGCCTACATCCACTTTGGCTCTTATTGAGAAAAAGTCAAAAAACTGTTTCTAAATATTCAAGTTGAGCAATTGAAAAACTGAATGGATTATGAAAGAGGTACACTACATACTAATTGAAATTGATATAAATTTTAAATGTGCTAGTTTTAATTTTTTTTTAAATCATGTTTACATTTTTTGAAAATTTGGATGTAGGCCCTTTTGCAACAAAACTCGCCTTTTGCAACAAAACAACAACTTCAATGGCTGTTTACAATGAGATGTAGGTATTTTGAAAAAAATGACTTTATTTCCTTGAAACATATGATTGTGACCTATACATTTCAATATCAAACTTATTTATTTTCAATGATTAAAATAAATTATTTTTTGTGTGTGGTATTTTTTCTTTTAAATGTACAAACAGATGGAGTATCCCGATATAATTCTGGATACAGGCCCTTTTGCAACAAAACAACAATTTTAATGGCTGTTTACAATGAGATGTAGGTCTTTTTGAAAAAAATGACTTTGTTCCCTTGAAACATATGATTTTTCCCTATACATTTCTATATCAAACTCATTTTTTGAACAAATGCACCATAGCCCTTTTGCAAAATACCTCTTCATATATAGGATTGATATACAGTCATCGAAAAAAGTAACTATACAGGCAGGGGCGGCGCCGCCAGGGTATTTTGATAGGGGGGGGGGGCAAAGTATTGCCCGTCCAAAAATGAAAATAAATTGTAAATGCATTTGTGTTAGTGATGTTCGAAGCACCAAGCTGCGAAGCACCACGCTGTGTGTACTTTAGACCGATTTTTGGTTGAAAAGCTATCCCTTCATTTCCATTCAATATTGGCTTTTTATCAAAATTAGACAGCTATTTCGTTATATACGAAGAAAGATGTTGTGCATAATACTGATAAAATTTGCTAACAATGATATGTTGAAAAACTGTTTCGCGGTTGGTAACGGCGAACGGAAACTTTTTTAAATACATTTTTATAAATTGTTAACCCGTTTAGCAAAATAAAACTATTTAATGCAGCATTTTTACGCTTTAGGTTCGTTATTTATTTATTTTCCGACCATGATTTGTCATACTATTTTTAGACGTTTCGATTCCCCCGATTGACGCGTTGAAATTTGAATGACTAAATTATATAAAACCTCTTCATTCCCCCGAATAAGTGTAATCCTACCCCACCCGAATGACTTTAGTGCTGGGCTGCCTGTTTCCTGAAAAAGTGCGCGCGTAGCGCGTGAATTATTTTCTATATGCTCAGTTCTGGCTATAATCAATGTATATTTTGATTTGAGATGGGCTTTTTAATGATATTTCTCATACTATTTGTATAAGAATTTGGTTTCGATTCCCTCGACTGACGCCTTAATTTATTTATTTTTAAAAACCTTGCCTTAATTTTTTTTTTTAAACCTTTTAATTTCCTCGAAATGGGTTTATTTACCCGATAGATAGTCAAATGTTGATTTACTTTAGACATGTTGGTTTCGCCCGGGTTAAGGTTAGGGTTAGTGCGAACTCCTTTGGTATTGTCGGTCTAAGTGCGGAGCAACATTTTCATGAATTTATACCTGGGACATTAATCACAGAGATGAATTAAAGTGGGGAAAAATTCAATATTTAGTGTTATAAAAGGAATTATGCTTTTTACTAAAAAATTTCGACACTTTAACACTTCATTCTCATTTCAGAAAGAAATGCATTTACACCAGGATATATAAATGTATACGGTATACACAAAATCTGACAAAAAGGAATGTTTGAGTGTTTATTCAAATTTTAGCCTCGTAGTATTGATTTTATGAATACTATTCTATTGGGTTTGTTAACAGTCGCGGATACAGAGGGGCGGAGGGGCGGGCGCCCCGTAAAATGTGCAAATAGAGATGGAAAGAGAGAGGAAAAAGAGGGGGAGGGGGGAGAGGGGGAAAAGAGGGGAAGAGAAAGGGAAAAGTGGGAAAGAGGAAGAGCCTAGAGAGGAACTAGAATTATAGAGAGGGAGGGGAGAGGGGGGAGGAAGGGAGGGGAGATGAGAAGCGGTGGGGGGGGGAGGAGGAGGGAGCTTTTATTAGTGGATCTCTTCGTCTCTGAACCGTGCCAGTGTTTTATAGCAAATGTAAATATTGATAGCAAGAAGAGTTTTAGGTCATTCAGACAAGCTAAAACCCAACAGTTCGGCCCCAATCCCCGTCAACGGCACCCCCCCCCCCCTCCCCCCCCCCCCCCCCCCCCCCCCTCCAGTGGCGTAACCAGAGGGGATCCCCGGAAGACAATTAAAGAGGAAAAGGGTAAGGAGCAGGAGCTTAAGCGGGGCGGTCAAGCACCGTAAAAAATCATCGTAGAATTTACATGTAAAACACTGTAAAATGATGGGAATATGACAGTATTTTACCGTTTCTAAAAAACCGGTCAAATACTGTAATTTTCACACTTGATTCTAAAGCCATCGTTGACTAAAATGAAAGGTTGAGCTAGTGGCTTAAGACTTTCATTCTCCATTCTCCATGTTGACAGAAAGGGTCAAAGGTCGTGTAGGGGTCATTAGAGGTCAATCTGTGTACACCCCATATTACCCATAAGTTTATTGTCACCAAGCTTGTTTGTAATGACCTTTGACCCCTTTCTGTCAAAACTTTAAATCTATTTATTGCTGTTTTGGGAATAACACAATCTGAGGCAATCTGAGAATCTATCAATGGTGGTCAATCTGAGGATCTCTACAATGGCGGTCTGTGGACAGGTAATAAATAGTAGTAAAAATGTGTAACTTTGCACAGGGACTTAGTAAAGATGTCTGAAGGATCACATATCAAAATAAAGTTTCTGGCTCCTTCACTTCTGGGTGTTTTCTAAAACTTGTTGATACCCCCTCGTATACATGTATAACAAGATTGCTTAAGGACCGTTTTTCTGACCAATTTTAGGGTAACAAACTGAGAATCCTTTAAGAGTTTCACGCGAATTTGTTTCCATGTTAAATTATCCAAGCTTAATACAGGATGGCTACAAAACGGTTTAAAATAGCTAATTTTGCGCGCTTCGCCAGATATTTTCAATGTATAGATGGGGTGCCCGGTGACGTCACACCGGGCAAAACGTGGCTCCGGCAGTTTGCGCGCGCATCCTGTTTTGTTTAGGACCCGTGCTTTTAAAACTCGCGCCAAAGCATTATAAAGGGCAATACGGCATAGCGGACAGTGTTGTGGTCATATGCTGTTCCCTCAAGCGTGTATCGACAGTACAGTCCCTTCGCCCGTTGCGTTTGTTGATAAACATTGGATGTAAACAACGGTCACCTCATCTATATTATTCAAGCTTAACACATGTTTCAAGAACCTTTTCTGGACCATTTTAGTTAGAAAACTATACATTTTTGCGCGCTTCGAGCGAAATGGTTTCATTGTTATATTATTCAAGCTTAAACGAGATGGCTTCAGGAACGTTTTTCTGGACCTTTTTAGTGTTTAAATATCCAATTTCGGAGCGCTATGCGCGAATTAGTTTAAATTTTTTATTATTCAAGCTTAACAAGATAATGGCTTCAGTAACGTTTATTCTAGACCATTTTAGTTTTACAATAGCCATTTTAGCGCTACGCGCGATGTTTATTCAAGCTTATAACAAAATGGTTTCAGGAACGTTTTCTGGACAATTTTAGTGTTAAAATAGTCAATTTTTGCCTATATATGTCATAATTTGATTGTTTATTATAAAGCACCTTAAAGATGTTTAGGTCATTTGACTTAAAACATTCATATTCTAGAAATTGCAAGTTAATTTTAATAAAACATCCCACGAGAGTTGTCATGAACCTCATAAAGCCTACAACCCAGAGCTTCCAGTGGCTTCGCCCCTGGACCCCACGCCGTGAGACGCTCCACTCGCTTCGCTCGATACGCCCTGATTGGTCACTAAATTAAGTCAGCCCCCCGTAAATTTTAATCCTGGATCCGCCACTGTGAAACTCTCATCACAGGTTTAAATCTCATATGGTCATGTGTTTTGAACTCAACACCCAAAAATGGCGTTTAAATCAGAATAGGGTGCTTACCCAAAACAAAAAAAAATACTTGTAAACTCTAATAGTTATGAAATTTAAACGTTTGTGCTCATTTACTTCTTGATATAGTATATTTCACCAAGTAACCATTGACAACCATTATGTTCTGATGGGTAATTGCATGAGAAACTAATTGCACAGTAAAATTATGATTGGGATAGGTATCAAAATTCTTAATCACAACATGTTACCATGAGATCCTATTTAAATTCCAATAGCATATTTGGATTCCTTGTGAGATTACCGAAAATATACTTTTTATAGGGTAGAACAATTAGTTATTGCGGTATGCTAATTCGAATCTCAGATGGTGTAAAATGTAAAAATCTGGACATGCAACGGTAAGGGTGGCGAGTTAAAAACACATGGCCATATGAATATAAATGCCTCTTTGTGTATTATGTATACTCTTTGCTCTTTACTTTTTAGATGGATAATTTCAAAGGATTTATCATCACTTCGTGGACATACAGGGTCTTTTATTAAAACAGGCATAGCTTTTGATAGCAAAGATGAATTTCAGTGAATCTTTTTTTGTTCATATGAGCGGGAAGAATATGCTCTTCGAATATGTGCTTCATTGGTTTGTTAAATTTGTATAGTATTTTGGTCAAATATGTTATTCACGATGAATTTCTTTTTGACTCGCACTGTATGCGGCTTTTACCGTATAGCAGTGTATTATAATACAGAAGCGTATAAACAAACACACACGTTCATTGTATCTTCCAAGCGATACATCTTACGTTACAACAATGGCTCTGAAAAATTGTTAACTGTTTCCATCCGAGCCTAAGCAAAACTATCTTATAAATTCGCCGTCTAAAGTTAAAATTAAAAGTTAAAGATACCGACTCTAGGGTAATATTACAAATTATTACAATGAATTAAAGATAACTAACTATAGTTACTAGAGGTGGCTTATAAATTCAATAACGAGAAGTGCTATTAAAGATGATTTTTGTTCAATTCAATTCAATTTATTCAGCAATATGTATACAGAAAATATAATAATAACACAATGTGATAAAGAGGCTAGGAGCCCCAAAAGAAACCCTGATAGCAGGCTTATAATATGGAGACCCTTAAAACAAGAAATGAATGTAGACTAGATGAAGACAAAAACAAAACAACAACATACGAGCAAAACAGGACAAGACAAAAACAGAGACTACACAGAAAATAACAAAAACATAACAAAACAGAACTCAGCCAACACGTATGCATAGGCCCCATGTGGGCCCTTTATAGGCCACTTTGTGGGCCCCATTTGGGCGACCCACATGGGCCCCTTAATATTTTGGCCACTTTGTCCGAAAGGGGCCATACAAGTTGGCCCCCATGGGTCCAATGGGAGATTTACTTGGGTTTAATTAGGGCCAAATCAGGGTTTAAATGGGCTTGCCCTTATGGGCAGCCTATATTAGGTAATTGATAATTGAATTATTTACATACCCGAATAAATGACTGACAATTGGAAGAACAATTCAGTCATTTGGCTTTTTATTAACATTCTCCAACAAAATTGTTCATGTGTACAGTTTTGTGTGAAGTAATGTTCTTAATTGCCATTAAATTATAAAATAGTGCATGATGTGGATCGAATCATTTATCAAAATTTATAAATATGAAATCCATAGTGTTACGAAACCAATCAATCCAAGCTCAGTGCGCATGCGTGGAATTGCCCTGATATGGGACCCTGATAGGTTCACCCAAACGTAGCCCATAATGGCCCTTGTAAAACCCACATGGGGCCATGCGGTCAGCCTATATGGGACCCTGATAGGTTTACCCAAACGTAGCCCATTATGGCCCTTGTAAAACCCATATGGGACCCATGTGGTGAGCCTATGTATATGAGACCCTGATAGGTTTACCCAAACGTAGCCCATTATGGCCCTTGTAAAACCCACATGGGGCCATGTAGTCAGCCTATATGGGACCCTGATAGGTTTACCCAAACGTATCCCATTATGGCCCTTGTAAAACCCATATGGGACCCCTCTGGTCAGCCCGCACATAGCCCTTACCCTCATTAGCCCTGATTGCCCACATGGGGCCATGCGTGTGTTGGCTGGGAACAAAACCAATACAAAACAAAGAGACAGGAACATTGAACGAGTCAAAATACAAACGGTCGCCAATGAAAAGCAGGTCATTTACTATGCGAACATCAAGAGGTAGAAAAGACTAAAGAGGGAAAGAAGAGGGAATGAAAATGAAGGATAGGGGAGAAAGTTATATTACAAAATTATATGAGAAAGTGTGTGTGTTGAAGGTGTAACATAAGCATGATAAGTGGAAATATAATGCTTGAGCTGTCTTTTGAATGATTGTTTATTTGTGATATTTGTGAGTGTGTTGGGAAGATCGTTCCAAAGCTTAGCACCGTGGTATAGGATCTGATGTTTTTCAGCGGTGGTCTTTGGGAGAGGAAGATGAAATTTGTGTGCTTGTCTAATGTCTAGTGTAATGTGCGTGAATCTGTCGGTTTGTGGTGAAATAGTTTGCGAAGTTGGGAGGAAGGTTGTTGTAGAAGTAGTCGTACATAAACGGTGCCGGACTGCCGGTTGAAGCTGGTTGATATCGGTGATTTTTAAGATTTGACGCTTACAAAATGACATGTAAACAGTGGAGGAAGTGATACATTATGACCCCGGTATAACATCCAGAACCCGGGTTGCGGTAAACCCGGGTTTTGAGTAGACACTAACTGGACAAAACCCGGGTTTTGCGCAACAACACTCAGGGTAGTGTCACTCAACTTTGCCGATCTTCCCATTGTTGGTGGCGCTGTTTGTATCGTCTGCCATAGAAATCCTACAGCTCACGGGTAAGCCCCGTAAGGGTTATCTATGTCGTCTGCTTTAGGTATTCGAATTAATTAAAGTTTATAGGGAATTGTATGGAAAATGCCCCATCGGGCCGGTTTTGAGTTTATGATACCGCGTGCTGGAGGATATACACCACCAATGCGCTCCCCATAGACGGTACATGCAAACTGGAGGGGTCAAACAATCGGCTGCTAACTTGAGTTATCCCATACGTCCTATACAGAGATTATTCATAAGGGACTATATCCACAAACATATCAAATAAACCCCAAAGTGTTTATTTAGAAGTTTTTCAACATTTCACGATTAATTTGATGAAACGATTTCGGCCCTTTATTTATCCCCAACTCACGACGGATCTAGACTAAATTCTGTTCCTGTAGTAACTGTCTTCATAATAGTATGAACGTAAATTCAAGCTATTTCACGTAAATTGTTTTGTTCGCAAATTAAAGCTGCGTCCAGATCATTGTTAAATATTTTACTGTGCAGCACTCATATTCATAAAAAGTGGTAAAATTTTGTACCGCAAAAAATTGTTGTGATACTGATAAACCATGGATAAACTCACCATTTCGCTCGAAGCGCGCAAAAATGTATAGTTTTCTAACTAAAATGGTCCAGAAAAGGTTCTTGAAACATGTGTTAAGCTTGAATAATATAGATGAGGTGACCGTTGTTTACATCCAATGTTTATCAACAAACGCAACGGGCGAAGGGACTGGACTGTCGATACACGCTTGAGGGAACAGCATATGACCACAACACTGTCCGCTATGCCGTATTGCCCTTTATAATGCTTTGGCGCGAGTTTTACACAAGCATGAAATACGTTTCATTATTTATTTTTAGGTATTTTAATTCATTCTTCTCTCACTTTTTCACCTAACCGTCATTGTTTGTGTCCTACATACTGCCTACGGACTTGCTGCAAGTCAATAATGTATTAATTCCAATGAGCATCATATTACAAACAACCAGTATGCCATGCATGAACTGCACGGCGTATTTCTGCGCAAAACCCGGGTTTTTCGTAGTTTGCACAAAACCCGGGTTTTGTTCCGGGTTTTGTGCAACACCCCATTTTTGTATGCTGAAAACTAGGGTCTTGCGCAAAACCCGGGTTTTGCGCAGACCCTAGTTTTGGACGCAGCACCGCGATCATGACATTGAATCATTGTGCGTGGTTAACTAACTGTATAACCTGAGGTGCACAGCGCTACGTGTTTCCTTAGGGTCATGTTTTTTATACTGGGTACCCAAAAAAGGTGGATCTGTTACATTTGCACTACATATTATTACTTTGCATGCATATATTTTGGCTATTCTTTATCACACATACTTAAATTTGGTCTTATTTTGATGAGAAAGTATTTGGCCTTTATTTTAAAAAGAAAAATATAAACTACCATGGTTCTGTTAATTACAATAGTTCGTTAAACCTAATTAGTCAGGGGTGGAGGAGTATGTGGAGGAGGAGTATGTGGAGGAGGAGGAGTGCATAGTTGAACAAGTATGGTGCAATATACATTGGGCAAACATAAAATGCACTGGTTTCACTCTTGGTACAATTCTATATTGAAAACATAACATTATTTAAGTATATTTGAATTAAAAATAAGGAATCATTAATTAGCATTAAATAAGAAGCTCAAAAAAATGTTAAGAAACGTAAGTTGGTCGCAGTTTGCAAATGTATGCAAACATTTGCCTGCACCAAACTGTCCATTTTAAAAATATAGAAAGGTTGAGGTACCCTTTTGAATAAATAAATTTAACTATTTAATTAAAAATTAAAAGAAGATATGTAATTAACCTCATGTATTCTGTATTGTCTGGATGTTAATTAGCACATTTTGTTAAATGCGTTTAAGTGTGGTGTTATTACTTGTTTTTAACTGTGTTACCAAATAAGTAAAAAACAGCTGGTTTTCATCAAGCTTGTAAACTCAGGAGAATTATTAAATTCTTAGGAATGCAACTGACCTGACCTAGTATAGGATGACCAGCATAAGCAGTTTGCCAATCAACATTGGATCACCCTATATGTTGAATACAACTTAAAACGAAAACAATTATATTTCAAACTTAAATCAGACTCTTGAAATTTGAATACTGGGTTCAAACATTATGGAAACTAACCTAATTTGTTCATTTGAATGTGCTTTGCACATCATGAAGGTACAAGAAGAATGAACGCAATTAATTGTATGCCACTAAACATGTGCCATTGGGAAAATTTGAGTCACCCTGTAGTTAAAGGGCCCCTATTTATTGAACATTATTTGAAACTCATACCACTTTAAGCATTTGCCACATCAAATTGGAATGTAAAATCATGTTGCAGATGCAAATATAAATTCATTCAATTTAATGAGTTGTGGATAATCATGTATACCTATAAATTAATGTTTTAAACACCCTATATGTTAGAAAAGGGTGACTTTTAAAATCAATCAATGTTCATGTACATGTAATTGATGCATTTTTTATTTGAAATCTACTTGAATTTTGTTAAAATACTAGTCTTTGTATGTATGTAGTAATAGAAGCATTTTTCTGGAACTAAATAAACAAATTTGTAGACACCCTGTATGTAGAATTTTTAGGTTCGTAATGAAATTTAATTTGCATATGTCTGGATGGGTATTTTATTAAACTACTTTAAATCTGATATGGAATGTTCATTTTACTGATCCAATGTAAAAGGTACTCACGTGTACGTTTCGGATACGACTGTATCCTTTGTCAACACTTTTGATTGTGATGATCTTGACGACTCATGACGCTTTTTGCAGTCTTGGAGTTGCCAGTTGATTTATCATCTGGGGATTTTTTACCAGATGATAACAGATCATCAAAAACGTGAGTGAGGAAGTACTGCCCCTCGTCGCGGTTCATCGTGGAGGTCCCTCGTTTCCTTATCTCGATTGCCTCTCTAATCCATCTTTTATATCGGTCTTGCTCCGTACCTAAAACCCTAGCCTCATCCCATCCGATGACATGATTAGAGTCTACAACATGGTCTGTGATTGCGGATTTGTTAACATTTGTAAGAGATGCCTTTCTCCCTGCACGCGTGGTCGTAGTGTTGTTTGCCTTATCTGCCTCTTTTCTGTGTTCTTTGAGTCTTGTACCGAATTGTCTCCCCGTTTCGCCGATGTAGCTTTTTTCGCAATTTTTGCAAGGAATGTCATATATCGCGTCCGAAATAGTATGGGGCTCACGTTTATCCTTGGGATGTACCAACTGGTTGCGTACAGTGCAGTGGGGTTTCATGGCCGTGGAGATTCGGAAGATAAGGAAACGAGGGACCTCCACGATGAACCGCGACGAGGGCAGTACTTCCTCACTCACGTTTTTGATGATCTGTTATCATCTGGTAAAAAATCCCCAGATGATAAATCAACTGGCAACTCCAAGACTGCAAAAAGCGTCATGAGTCGTCAAGATCATCACAATCAAAAGTGTTGACAAAGGATACAGTCGTATCCGAAACGTACACGTGAGTACCTTTTACATTGGATCAGTAAAATGAACATTCCATATCAGATAACAACCAACGATCCTTATGAACCTTTTTGGTAATACTTTAAATCTGTACTGAACTTTTCTCTCATCACTTCATATACATAGTGGAAGTAATTATTGTAACCCTTCTTTTTAAAGAAGATTTTGCTTGTTACACCCTGTACAATTTCGGACCACCCTGTATAATCAACTTGATTGTATGCTATTTGCATCCGTTACAGTATATGCTTTCAGAATATGTATACTTTTACCAACTTTAAATGTAAACTTTTTCAGATATAATGTATAAACTGAAAAAGGAACCTAATTTATCGAAAAAGGGACATGTAACACAAATTGTACCCAGTATAAAAAACATGACCTTAGCGCTTTATAGCATCAGCATGGGACTGGTAGCGATGTTCGTTACCGTAAACAACATTTGATACCTGACGGAGTAAAGCGCATAGCACATGTACATTGTACAGCAATACATTTATACAGTGAGTGTGTACGGTTAATAAATTCGCGTCCGGGCATGCATTAATAAGGCTTAGACCTACACGATATAAAATAGAAATTCATTTTGATTCAGAAAAGCCATTTCCAAAATTACTCATTATTATCGCGTAAATATCCATGTTGTATGAGGATAATGCCAACCACGACCGCCATGACCGGCAATTGAATGTGATGACGTAAGTTTAAAATTAAGTTGAAATATGATTTCAAATAACTGAATTTCACCATATGGTGATAAAGGCTGGTCTTTCATATGAAGCTCCAAGTAATGTTCGTCAGCGTGATGTTCCAGTTTCTTGTCAGGAAAAAGGGGTTTGATACGAGACTTGATTTGCTCCAGGATCTATAGAAGCAAACAGAGCAAAAATAGTAACATTTCAATTTGGTGTGGTATTACACAGTAGGTTTGCTGTTTCTCTATGACAAGAACTACATAGGCACTATGGAGACTAGTCTTGGTTCCAGGCTGATCACTCACCCCCTTTTACACTATACTACTACAGTTGAAACTGCTGTACTTATTATTCCCTGCCACAGAACAATTTTGCTAACTGGATACAGGTACAATAAGCAGACTGTGTCCCAGCCTACCATACCTACACATCCCTAGCCCGGTGGGCGAGCAGATCAGTAACCTGGGTATATCGGTGACTGGGGTAGTAGATTAGTAATATGGCTCAACAGTGGCTAGGGTCAATGGTGTGACCTTATATTTAAGGACATTATTGTAAAGTGTCATGACTGGCATAATAAAAGGTAATTAGCAAAAATAAGATGGAAGATGGAAATGACTAACAAGAGAGACTTGAAGCAAGTCTATATGGAGACAAGGCAAACGTGTTTGTTTCCTCGGTGTTGCGTAGGTGTAAATCCTAATATTATAATAAAAGTCCAGACATAGTGCCTAACAACTACTTGTGGGTTCAATTATATAACAGGAGACATGAGTAATTAGATACTTTCGTAACCGTATTTATTCAGTAACATATCAGACGGCGTGTGCCTTGTGAGAGAGAATTAGTGTTGAGTTATAGCGCCCTCTATATTGTCTAGCGCTGATATCTCACATCCCCCTTTTCTTAGGAAGATTGTCAGATCTAACAAGTTTTTTGACTTGTATGGATTGTTCTCAACATGATGATTGTTCTTCAAATGTAGCGTTGATTTGTTGCTGTTATCACAGACGTCAATGTTAGTATCGTATACTGTTCTGTTGTGTCAGTCCTGACTGTGACATCGGCAAGTCGGTGATAATCATTTTACAAGTTATATCGTCAATATCGGGAAATCCAGTGTTATCGAAATATCATTGTCCGTGACATCAGTGGTTTCGGTAATATCAGTTCATCGGATATTCGGTGATATCGGTTTATCGGCAATATCGGTAATGTCAGTTATCGGTG
The DNA here is from genome assembly GCA_035610835.1 of Ophiura sarsii. NCBI lineage: Eukaryota > Metazoa > Echinodermata > Ophiuroidea > Amphilepidida > Ophiuridae > Ophiura > Ophiura sarsii. The sequence goes on from CM069443.1 coordinate 22,997,376, forward strand.
ATATCGGTATTGTCAGATATCGGTATTATCGGTAATATGGGTTTATTGACACTACCTAGATTTTCAAAAGTAAGAATAACATTAACTATGATATCCATCCCCTTTTGGAGGTGAATATTTGGGAATTATCTAACAACAATTTGAACATGCTTGCCAAATGGCTTTAACTACCAAAAAATACATTTGATTTGGTTTATGATGATTTTGCGTCTTTCGCAAATGTTACTTGTTTTTTGGCGCGCTGCTTGCTTTGAATGTGCTTGCGATTGCGTCGCAGGATACCACCACTAGGCGTTTGTACAATGTACGATCTTGGTTCCGAGCATTTTTTCTTAACAGTAGCTGGAGTCCAGCGACCAGTGACGTGATCTTGCATGCGGACTTCTTGTCCTGCTTCAAGTGGTGTTAAGTCGTGCGCGTGTTTGTCATGTTGTTCTTTTTGAGTGTTTTGTCTTAGTTTCAGACGGTCATATATGTCGTCCTTGTTGTTCAATGTGTTGCGGATCTTCACGGGAAGATTCCCTCGCACTTTCCTTCCGTACAATGTCTCTGCAGGACTTGGAATTACACTGTCTACCGGTGTTGTCCGGATGCAGAGCAGCGCCATGTCTGGATCTATCCTGCTAGCTTTCGCTTTCTTTAATGCGTTTTTTACGGTCTGTACCATCCTTTCGATGAACCCGTTTGATTGAGGGTAGTGTGGGGAAGATGTCACATGTGCAAATCCCCACTCATTCGCGAAGGCTTTGAAGAGACCGGAATCGTACTGTGTTCCATTGTCGCTTACAACTTTCTCCGGGATTCCCTGTTCCGAGAACAGTGTCTTCATGGCGGTTATTACAGCAGCACTTGTGCAATGACGAGGCATTTTTCTTACAAATGGGAATTTCGTGCTGTAGTCTGCAATGATGAGGTAGTTATCATTATTGAAGTGGAACAAATCTGTTCCAAGTACCTGCCATGGTCTTGTAGGTATCTCATGTTGTAGAAGTGTTTCCTTCGATTGTGATCGTTGGTACTCTTGACATGTTTGGCATCTTTTGACCATTTCTTCTATCTGCGCGTTTATGTTGATCCAATACACACAATCTTTCGCGCGAAGCTTTGACTTTTCTATTCCCTGATGGCCCTCGTGGAGTTTTTGTAAAATGTAGTCTTGCATCGTTGTTGGAACTACAAGTCGTTCACCCTTAAGGATGACTCCATCTTCCACAGATAACTCATCTCTGAAGGACCAGTATGGACGAAGAGATTGGTGCAAGTCTTTCATTCTTTCCGGCCATCCTTCTATTATTATCTTCGTCAGTCGAGATAATGTGTCGTTCTTTGCGGTTTCTTCTCGCATTTCTGTCATTTTTTCAGTGCTGAACACGACGCTGTAGATTTGTATGTCAAGATTGAAGTGACGGTCTGTGTTCGCGCCCTTTGATAGTCGAGAAAGACCATCCGCTATCAGCACTTCTTTACCTGGACGGTATTTTACTGTGACGTCATATTGTTGAAGTCACAGGAGCATGCGTTGTAATCTTGGAGGTGCTGATGTCAATGCCTTCTTTTGTATCATTTCGAGTGGTTTATGGTCCGACTCTACGGTGAAAGGTTGTCCGTATACGAAGGTATGGAAGCGCTCGCATCCAAAGACTATGGCTAGTAGCTCTCGTTCTATATTCGCATATCTTTGTTCCGTTGGACTTAAAGACTTGGATGCGAAAGCAATTGGCTTTTCTTCCTGCATAAGAGCAGCTCCTAATCCACGCGTTGACGCGTCCACTTGTATTACAGTTGGTTTTGTTGGATCAAAGTAAGTCAGTGTCGTCTCAACGCAAATTAGGTCTTTGACTTTGTCGAAAGCCTGCTTGTGTGATGCCGTCCAGATGAACTCTGCGTCTTTCTTGAGCAGTTCTCTGAGGTTCGCGGTGTTATCAGACAAGTTTTGGACAAATGGGGACATGTAAGTCACCATACCGAGGAATTCTTGGAGAGCAGTTTTGTCTTTTGGGGGCTCGATCTTCTTGATGTCTTGGACTTTCTGAGGGTCGGGATGGACACCTTCTTTGTCATAGTACATTCCAAAGAACTTGATCTTCGAAGTGTTGATGTTGCACTTTTCACTGTTGAACATCAATCCATACTTTGCCGCAATCTTCATCACGTTGTGAAGATTTTTATCGTGCTCTTCTTTTGTCTTTCCATATACTGCTATATCGTCAGCGATTCCCAATGTTCCTGGACAATTTTCGAGGATTTGGTCCATTCTCTGTTGAAAAACATCTTGGCTCATTACCAGCCCAAATGGCATGCGTTTATAGCAATATCTTCCGAATGGACTGTTGAACGTAGTCAGAAGTGAACTTTCTTCGTCTAGCTTGACTGACCAATATCCATTCTTAGCATCCAATTTACTAAAATATTTTGATCCTCCGAACTGATGGGTGATCTCCTCTATTGTTGGAGTTACGTGGTGGCATCGCTTTATTGCCTTGTTCAGGTCTTTTGGGTCTAGACATACTCTAATTTTTCCATTGGCACGCCTGGACATTGCAATGCTACTCACCCAATCGGTGGGCTCTGTCACCTTCCGTATCACACCTTGGTCTTCCATGCTTTGGAGTTCCTTTTTCAGCTCGTCTCTGAGGTGTATCGAACACTTCCTTGAAGCGTGAATCATCGGTTGTGCATCTTCTTTCAGCACAATGTGGTATTTACCTGGAAAATTTCCAATTTTATCAAATTGGTCGCCATATTGTTGTTTCAGGTCTTCAACTGAGTTTATTGACTCCTTGGCAGTGGTTATCTCGCAATGTAGTGTGATTAGCTTGAGTCCGCGGGAACTCGGTAATCCAAGTATGGCTGGACCCTCTGATTCTACAATGTAGAAGTCTGTGCTTGTCCAGCTGTTTTTGCCATGTTTACATGCGAGGTTGATTGATCCGTATTGTGGAATTACCGTTCCGTTATATGCAGTGAGCGTCATATTTGTATTATGTACTTCTTCTGCTTTTGGATATCCATCATTGTTGAGCTTGTGTGGAAACATTCGTCTGAACATTCTGATTGGTAGAGTGTTTCCTTGTGCTCCCGTGTCAACTTTTATTCTCAGTTTTACTAGTGTACTCTTATCTCGCTTTACATCAAGGTATGTGTAAGCTTCATCTGGTGCATCTGCCTGTTCCATTTTGCTAATTGTGGATACTAGGATGGTGTCTATGGTCAACTCATCGAAATGATCATTCAAATCTATTTCTTCTTTGTTAATGGAGTGTACGTTTTGTTGGTTGTCATTCTGACCTCCACGTCGACCTCTGCTGCGCGACCTTGACCTTTGTCCGTTTCGTTGTCTTTGTTTACTACCAAACCCGCGTGAGTTAGGCTTGTAATTTTGCTGGCCATGGGTGTTATTGCTTGTAGACCAACACATTTTTTCTGTGTGGTTGGGCTTACCGCATTTTCCACAAGTTTTGTTGTACGCGGGACATCTGTCACGTGGTCTAAAGGGGTGGTTCCCCCCGCAGCTACGACAAGCACCAGATTTTTTAATGTGGTGCACAGATACATCACTAGACTGGACGGAGGCTAACTGTTTCATGTGTGATATGGACGCCTCGTGCGTTCTACCAAGGTCGATCGATTGATCAAGCGTTAGCGTTTTATCTTTACTAAGAAGTACTTTTTGTAACTCCGAGTGACGGGTTCCAGCGATTAGCTGTTCTATGACGCGATCATCAGTTTCAGCGACATCCCGAAACGAGCATTTGAACGCTTGCAACTTTACTCTAGACACATAATCATCAATACCTTCATCCATATTTTGTTTGAATCTTTGCATGTACAAACGTGCAACTCGAAAGTTGTCTTTTGGTTTGATTTGGATCAAAAATCTATCCCAAACTTTCAATGGATCTTTTTTGTCAGCATCAGGGAGTGCCCATGAATTGTACATTTTTATACCAATGGGGCCAGTGAATAATAAAATGTGGTCAACCCTTTTATTTGCACCGATATTCTTGACATTAAAATACATTTCGCACTGTTGTTTGAATATTGCGAAAGCACTTGCCGTGTCTGGATCACCCCAGTCCATTCTCGGGACAAATGAGCTGTCTGCCATACTGATAATGATGATTAGGACACTTGCTTGCAGCTTGACTTGGCTTGATGATGAAATAGTTCTTTTTCTTTGAAGCAGCTATTCAATTGTAGTGGTACAGTTCTGTGTTTATCTTCAGCTATTTCGAGAAGCAGCCAACAGATTATTTTTACAGAAACAGTTCTGGTACAGTTATTAAAGATAGCTATTCCTTCGTGGAGCAACCAATGTCTTTAATATAGCTATTTCGTTGATTGTTATTTCATTTGCCAGTTCGTGTTTTCACGTTTTCAAGCTGTGACGCTTATATTTTGCGTCTGTACATAGGCTACGCAGGTCTGCATAATTCGGCAACCTCGAGTTTTTTCCGAGGGTTCGTTTTACACCGGGCGGTGAAAGTTATTATTTTTGGCACATATTTGTTGCCAAACTCACGTGAATCTTCTCCTGTTGCTTGATCCTTGCTGCCACCATAACAACTACTTGTGGGTTCAATTATATAACAGGAGACATGAGTAATTAGATACTTTCGTAACCGTATTTATTCAGTAACATATCAGACGGCGTGTGCCTTGTGAGAGAGAATTAGTGTTGAGTTATAGCGCCCTCTATATTGTCTAGCGCTGATATCTCACAGTGCCCCAACATGTAAATCAGGGCTGATGACTTCGGAGAGAATTCCCGAGGAAAGCTACCAACAACTTGAGCTTAAAAATCTGTTGTGAGAAAACAGAAATGTTATAACCTTTTTCAACTTCTCAAAAAGTGCTCCGATGTTAATGATTCTTCATTCTTATGAACGAACACTTGTGTGAAAATTGATAAAATAGTAACTTACATTGTCTTTGGCATATATGCAGACTCTCGATTTCATGTTAATCATGCCTTCAGACCAGGTAGTCTTGACTTGAATACATTCCCTCATCTGAAATGTAGAAAAACACTAAAATGTATAAGAAATGCTATCAGAAGAATCTTTGACAAAACCAAATCACGAAGAAAGTTCAAATCGGCGAGATAATTATAGTTTGTCCCTGAACACCCACATTTGTTTCGCTATATCACTGCTGAAGATATGATGCCGAAATGGTTGGTTAAAAATAGAAACAAAACGAAAAAGTGGTCAATTTTGGCCCATACTTACGCCTACTCCAATCAACGAAGCTAACATATGAAATCAGCGTTAAAATAGTCGTAAACTTGTGGATAATGTTCGTACATAGGCTATGATTATTTGGTTTTGGTGGAAAGAAACCGTTCTAAAAAAATGAATTTTAAGACTTTAAGCCTTCATATGAATGATACATTAATGAATAACTTCGGGGGAAAAGATGTATGTAATCGCTTTTTTCGTTTGTCTTTGATGAACCTTTCTTTACTGTAAAACTAAACATTACACATGTTTTGTACACGATACATTGACTCAAATTGACACTGCACATTTGAATACTTCCACAATTCATTCAATTTTGGCTGGAACATAATGCACAATTTTAAAAACAGCATCGTAAAGTGCAAATTGCTATGTAAACAAGACATTGTGCATTACAACAGTTACGTCATGAACATTGAACATGATAAATGAATATCAATTTACTTAGCAGATACTAAAGTTCGCAATATAGGGGAATATGGGGCAACTGGACCGTGGGGCATGTGGACCGAAATGAAGGATTTTGTAATTGTATGGGCATACTGCTTTCTTTTGAACAATACGACTTTTGTTGATACTTGACATATATCTTTACCTTCTACAATCCAAAACATTTGGAACTTTAGGGTATTTACACATGTGATTTTTCTCCATATCTTTGAAGCTAACTCCTTGAGTGACTGATTGAAAATTCACAGATAGTATGGGCGATATATGAAGATGGGTTTAGATCATGTTTAATGTACTTTATGTTGTGACGCTAAATTTATATTGATATTATTATATATTTTCATATCTAGAATTCAGGCCATGATTGACTTGAAATGGCAACACCGTACTTCCGTATTCTGAATCCCATTCAGTCTACGCGCCAATATCTCTGACCAATTCAAGTCGTCGTGCCACGCAGACAACACCTCATGATAAGTTTAGGCCATATAGTTTTCAATTCACACAACAGAACTAGTGAGCTCTGAATTACAGAAGCTCACGATTGATGCGTGTCATGTCATTTCTTTAGGATAGTCTAGATGCTGGGTGCTGTGTTCGTTTATAATATGAGTAAGTGAACTATTTATGATGAATTAATAAAATGTATATATAAATAACTTGGAAGCTATATCCGTTATATTTATTCTGTGTGTTTTGATCTCCTCTCCGCCATGCGAGTATTTTCCCTAAAACCACGTCACAACATCTGGTGGAGAATTCGTTCGTTTTGATATTTTTATGTCAATGTTTATATTATTCCGGTCAATTTACCAGCCCCCTTCATTTTGAATAATTAGGACTGTAGCTACAAAGTTGTATATGTATTTTGTTGTTCATCGCATCCAGTGTCGACGACTATAACTCAGCGTGGTGAGACGGTTTGAATTCAGGTAGCATTTTGTTGGTATGCACTGCTGAAATTTAATTATATGTCTATTGAAATTTGTTTTATAGACCCAGAAAGGTCTATTAAAATTGTGTTTAAAATAGTATACACGAAATACATGTAGTATGGCCTATCAATAATTAGGTCTTATTTACGCTGGCAATAATGGGCGCATTCTACATGTCCAACGTGGCAAGTCGATAAAGTCTTTTATATACATGTAATTGTTCCGATATACAAGTCTCTGATAATCTGGTTCAAAAGTGCATGACCACGGTCTGATATCCATTGATAAAAAATTTTAATCCGAGATTGAAATTCTCGAGCGCGGTAAAATTCTATTGTGTAGATTTTATAAGCTCTTCTACTGGACAGGTGCGTTTCAGACAGACAATTTCTTCGGATGAAATAAATCTTGTTTATTTTTGAATGGACTGATTTCTAAATCAAGATACATAATATTGATACACTGCACTGCAATTGAATAAATATTTTATATATTCAGCTGTAACTTGGGACTTTATTCATTTAATTTGATGTCAACTTTAAATTGTTGACTTGGATTTCATTGAGCTTTTAATTTTTTTTTCTCATTGGTGAATTTAAACTTCATAAATTAAGTTCATTGTTAGTCTATTAATTAAATTTAATCATCAATCATAATCAATAAATTTTAATTGATAATCTTAATCAAGTTTAATAATTAATCAACTTGGTTCATGTTCAGATTTTTCAAATTTTGATTGAATTTGAACTTGAATTTTGATCTTGAACTTGAGATTGACTAAAGTTTTTTGTTGATTAAATTCCGAATTCTCTTTGGAATTAGCTGGTGATTTTGACATAGATTGTTAAAAAGGCAATGAGCGATAGCGATAGTGATAGTGATAGTAAGTCTGTTATATCACTTAATAGTATAGGCCCTAGAGGAGGTTGAACTTGACGTAGCAAATATGGCTAAATATGATATGCATAATTGCGATATTAAATATTCTGGTAATCCAGATGATGACGTAGATAACTTCATTAGTAGATTTGAGACGTATGCTGAGCTGAGAGATTATACCGCGCCAAAATCTATACTTGCCTTACAAACAAAAGTTTATGGAAATGCTCGCGTCTATTTGGATTCAATTCCTGATGGAGATAAGAATACCATAGCCAAGATTAAAGATTTACTTAAAAGTAATTTCGAAGGTTCATCTTGGAAATGGAGCGTCGAATCTAAGCTGTTGTCGCGTAAGCAATTGACATCAGAAACACTTGACGACTATGCTTGTGAAATAATAAGATGGTGCAAGCAGATTGGTAAATCTGAAGCAGAAAAATTATCTATTTTTGTTCGTGGTCTTTTGCCTTCTGTCAGAGCGTTTGTGTTTTCAAAAGAACCTGAATCATTTAAACAAGCACTAGACGCCGCGAGATTGGGAATTTCAGTACAGCAAACGGCAAATGACTCGCTATTCGCACCCGCACAAAATACTGAGCCCCAGGTAAATAGCATTCATTCTGTTCTGGACACACTGACGGGAGTCGTGTCTAATATAGCCACCAGAATGGAGAAATTAGAACACGACAAACATGTCTCTTTTTCTTCCCCGTTAGATCGTACTTACAATTCAGATAGTATAAGTAGTTCCTCTCAACCTAGGCATCAACCTAGTCAAACTTGGAATCAACCAAGGCAGTCACAGGCCCCCTATAGATCGTACAGAAAATTAGTATGCAATAGGTGTGGTCGTGTGGGACATGGGTGGAGAAAATGCTATGCCAAATTTGACGTAAATAGGAATCCTTTAAACTAATAAACCCATCTGCTCGACAGAAAAAGAAACATGTTCCACGACATGTAGATGGGTTAAGGTTTCAAAGATTTGAACATGTAAGAGGTGTATACCGAAATGACAATGCAAACCGTGTACCTCTTGATTTGAACAGACAGACATTTGGACAAAAATCGAATTCCAGTTTTTCACAAGCGCATATTGAGATTAATTTGTCTAAGTTGAATACCATAGCAGCATTTGTTAATGGTAACCCTGTTCAATGTTTGATTGATACAGGTGCTTCTGTCAACATTATTGATCACGATTGGTTTCATGCTAATCTTTCCAATTTGCGTTTTTCTATAGAAAAATCACGTGTAGCTGAAGCACGCGCAGCAAATGGTAGTAGTTTGGAAATTACTGGATTCATAGTTTTGTCCATATCTGTCAATGGCACACAATTTCCTGTACCTATGAATATTGCTCGTAACTTAAGTACACGTATCATACTTGGGTCTCAGTTTTTAAACAGGCACTGCGCAAGAATAGATTGTGAATCTCGTACACTAAGACTTGCTAAGGAGAGTAAAATACTTGTCATTGAGAAACAGGAAATTCCTGCTCACACTCAGTCTGTTGTGTGCGCAAGACTGTCAAATAAATTGCCATTCAATACAATTGGTCTCTCTCATGGAGGTAGGCGTGTCTCTGCATTAGGTGTATTGATCGCGAATACTGCTTCTAGTGTACAGAATAACTGTATTCATTTATTAGTTATGAATACTACTGATGAACCAATAACTTTGTACCCTCGTACTAAATTGGGCATTTTTTCTCTCGTTGACCCGCATAGGATTCACTCCTTCCCCGATCTTGAGAAAAACTATGTTAACAATGTTAATATAAGGCAAGCATCCGCGGTAGCTAGCGATGTATACAGTAAACAAGATTCAGTAAAGGAAGTCCTTTCAAAAGTGAATTTAAATGCTGATCACATGTCAGGTACTGAAGCATCTGAAATCAATGGTTTACTCACTGAATATATTGATATATTTCAAGTAAAAGGGGGTCCTACTGGTAATTACTCCCGTGTTAAACATGCTATTAACACTGGTGATTACCCTCCTATTAGATCTAGACCGTATAGGCAAGCTCCTCACATTCAAGCCGAAGTGCGTAGACAAGTCCACGAAATGTTAGAACAAGACATTATAAAGGAGTCAGCAAGTCCTTGGTCCTTTCCAGTATGCATGACACCTAAAGCTGGTGACCCAAATACTTATAGATTTGCAATTGATTGTAGAGCCTTGAATAAGATTTGTGCACGCGATAACTTTCCGTTACCTAACATAAACGATGCTTTAGATAGTTTAGGTGCAGCTAAACCAAATTTCATTACAACTCTTGATCTTGCGGCTGGATATTGGCAAATAGGCTTGGAAGAAAGTTCCAAATCTAAAACTGCATTCATCACTCAAGATGGCCTATATGAATTCCAAAGAATGCCATTTGGTTTACATAACGCCCCAGCCACTTTCCAACGAGCTATGCAAGAAGTTTTGAGAGGTTTGAATTGGAAATTCGTTCTCTGTTACTTAGACGACATAATTATATTCAGTAGTTCTTTCTCCGAACACATGGACCATTTAAGGCAAGTTTTCGATAGGTTGCGCGCAGCTGGTCTAAAATTACAACCTAAGAAATGTACTTTTGGTCAAACTGAGGTCAAATATTTAGGTCACGTAGTGAACAAAGATGGTGTAGCAACAGATCCAGCAAAATTGAAAATTGTCCAAGATTATCCAACTCCTGCCAAAGTAACTGAAGTCAAATCTTTTCTTGGATTTGTGGGATATTATCGAAAGTTCATAAAGGACTTTTGCAAAATTGCTGAACCACTAACCAATTTAACTAGAAAAGATGTATCTTTTGTTTGGGATCAAAGTTGTCAAGAAGCATTCAAAACGCTCAAACGAAAATTGTTAGAGCCACCAATTCTAGCATATCCAAATTTCGATGGCACAGAATTCATATTACAAACCGATGCTAGTCGTACTGGTTTAGGTTTTATCTTGGCCCAAAAGCAGGATGGCAAGGAACGTGTGATATCCTATGGTGGAAGAGCATTACATGATGCGGAAAGAAATTACACTGTTACAGAAATTGAAGCTTTGGCAGTTGTCGAGGGAATCAAGAAATATGCTCCATATTTGCAACATAGTATCAAATTCACTGTTGTAACTGATCATTGCGCTTTGAAGTGGCTCTTTGGTATAAACAAAAATACCGGAAGTCGATTAGCGCGATGGGCACTTAAACTGCAGTCATATAAGTTTGATGTAATTCACATTCGTGGACGCCATAATGGTAACGCTGATGCATTAAGTAGAATAGATTATGACAGAATGGATATTTGTACTGATTGCAATCATTCTCATTCCAAAGTCACTGATGCTGTAGAAGTTAATAAGGTAGCCTGGGTAAAGTCGGGATTAGACGAGATGGTGAGCGACATCATACAAAATCCTAGTAATGATGTGAACTCTCGTCCTACAGTAAACGTGGTTAGAAATCTTCGATTTCAAAAAGGGAAACGTGTTGAGAATGACAAAGATTCAGTCAAGCCAAATATTCCAAACTTTCCAAATGAGCTCAACTTAGACAAATTCAAACAAGTTTTGTTGACGGACATATTTGCGGGATCAATGTTGCAATATCTGGAAAACGATGAATTGCCAGATAATGATGTTAAGGCGAGGAATGTAGTTTTACAGGCTGATCAGTACTATGCACACGAAGGGTTGTTGTATCACATTTGGCATACTCCTGCTAAAGGGCACATGCCTGAAAGAAATGTCCATCGTTTGTATATACCCGTGCAATTAATTGATACAGTTCTAAATAACTGTCATGATCACGTGTTAGCCGCACATTTTGGATTTCAGCGAACCTACAATAGAATCCGTCAACGTTACTTTTGGAAATGCATGTATCGTGACGTAGACAACTGGGTCCGTTCATGTATTTCTTGCTCTCAACGAAAAACTCATAGACATAAAGTACTAGCCCCAATGGTAACTATGAAAGTGCCAGGCGCTTTCGAACGAGTAAGTGTTGACATTTTAGGTCCTTTACCTATTACCACTTCAGGTAATCGCTATGTACTCTGTTTTTCAGATCATTGTACTAGATGGCCAATTTTGGTACCATTGAAAGTTACTGATGCGTCAACCATTGCTCGCGCATTCTTTGATTATGTTATTTGTGAACATGGTTGTCCTCAAACCTTGTTGAGCGACAGAGGTCAAAATTTCCTCTCCAAGATTGTATTGGAAGTTTGTCGTATTATGCGCACTCACAAACTGAATACAAGTTCATATCATCCACAATGCAATGCAATTCAGGAACGTTTTAATGCAGTAATTCTGGATACCATTTCACATTATGTCAATGAATACCAAAGCGATTGGGATAAGTACATAACAGCTATACAATTTGCCTATAGAACAACTCCCGCTGAAAATTCAGTCGGATTTAGTCCCTTCTTCTTGTTGTATGGTAGAGAGGCAAGACTTCCGATAGACGTTACACTCCTAGCACAATGCAAATATCCAGATAAGACACTTCGTGAGCACATTCACAATCTGGTATCACAACTCGAAGTATTTAGGGACATTTCAAAACGTCATGCTGAACGTAATCAAGCCAAAATGAAAGAGCGTTTTGATGATCGTGCGCAAGATGTTCCATATCAAGTTGGTGATTCAGTTTGGATTTATATACCTGCATTGCAACAAGGATTGTCACGTAAACTCTCAAAGTTCTGGGCGGGACCCTTTCTACTAGTCGAACAGACTGGTCCTGTAAATTTCAAGGTGCGAAATCTTGAAAACAACAAATTGGTAACATCTACTGTACATGTTAACCGTATGAAATTTGCATATAATAGATTTGTCCGTCCAAGCAATGATACTCCCCCTGTGGATCCTGAAAATAGAGATCCAATTCCAGGATTAGTTCTAGACGATTGTCCTGATGATATATTTGAACAACTTTTGGCTACCCACGAGTCTGACAAGAATCAGATTCCAATTATTCCAGGTTTGCCTCCTATTCAAGATGAAACTCCAGAATATGTGATAGAGCGTATTCTCAGGGGACGTTTTAAAAATAAACGTCTTGAGTATTTGATAAAATGGCAGGGCTTCCCAAATTCAAGAAATACTTGGGAACCAGAGACTAACCTAAACGCGGCCGCTTTAGAATCTCTGAAAGCTAACCCAGTCAAAATTACTGGCAAGATGTAAAGCCAGCGGGCAAGAATCATTGCAGGAACAGAGTCTGAAACAGCAAATAAATAAGTAGTATTGAGAAAAGTGTACAAGTATAGAGAACACCGAGGAAGCAGTGAATAAAATTTATAGTCCGTAGGCTGAGATATGTCATGATATGAGTATTACAATTCTTATGACACAAAATGTGTTATTTTGATAAAATTGTTGAATGAGAGCAATTTGTAATTTGGGCAACATTGCCTGAAAGTGTGTGTTCACTTTCGTTAATTTGTATATAGAAATGATTGTTGCAAAGAATTGCACACAATGATATTCTTCATGTAGAAAGTTTGAATTTATATAGTTGAGCAAAAATGCGGAAATGCAGTATGATCAAATAAGTGTTATATTTATTTGTATCTTTTCGGAAGAGGCATATGTTGTGAGGTTTTCTGGCAACATTAGTCTCACATGAATAGATGCAAACAAAAGAAAGTTTAATGTAAATTACTAAATGTTTCAGTAGTGCTACCTTTGTCTTGTTTTGTCTGTCTTGTATTGTCTTGTTGTGTACACATAATATATAGTCACCATTGATGACTATTTAATTTTAAAGGGTCACAAAAACGTGATTTCTTTGAAATAAGAAAAATATGTTTCCGTATGAAACATCGAAATTGGAAGGAAATTTTCCAATTCTTTTGCGCTTCAACTTTTGCTGAAACCTTTAGACCGCACACGTTAATCGGAGGATTATGTATGAGAGTGTGTGTGTTTGTGTTAGGCCATTTAAGGGATCGATCCCGTATGCGTGTTTGTTCAGAAAAAATCCCTCTTTACCGTGTGAGCGTAATCACTTGGAATTTAATCGCGTGAATTCCGGGTTAATACGGTCGCAGGTTTCCACAGGTTTGGCGTCGCAGAAGATTAATAATAAATTTATATTTAAGGCCACTCGTTTAAAAATAAAATAACATTCTCTGAGAGTTAAAATTATACAACCTGATATTAGATGCCGTCAATTTGGCAGACGGAAACATGGATAAAGCACATGTTAAATTTTGTGACGAAATAAATAATTCGTTTCTATATATGATAAAGATATCAGTTTCTTTTATAAATATTTCACCCAGCATTCTTTAAGTTAAATTGTCAGGTGTCAATTTTGTTAGGAAGGGCGTATGTTGTGACGCTAAATTTATATTGATATTATTATATATTTTCATATCTAGAATTCAGGCCATGATTGACTTGAAATGGCAACACCGTACTTCCGTATTCTGAATCCCATTCAGTCTACGCGCCAATATCTCTGACCAATTCAAGTCGTCGTGCCACGCAGACAACACCTCATGATAAGTTTAGGCCATATAGTTTTCAATTCACACAACAGAACTAGTGAGCTCTGAATTACAGAAGCTCACGATTGATGCGTGTCATGTCATTTCTTTAGGATAGTCTAGATGATGGGTGCTGTGTTCGTTTATAATATGAGTAAGTGAACTATTTATGATGAATTAATAAAATGTATATATAAATAACTTGGAAGCTATATCCGTTATATTTATTCTGTGTGTTTTGATCTCCTCTCCGCCATGCGAGTATTTTCCCTAAAACCACGTCACAACATTTATATGATCGACAGATATGCAACAGTAAATATATACATGCAGTACAGTCGTCTTAAGATACTAGGTGCATATTGCATTTGATGGGTGCTATATTGTAGTGTGCTAAGGGACTTTCCGAAATATGATTAAAACCATAGGTTTTGGTTGAAATGACCGTAAAATGGCGCATATTGCTAATTTGGGACATTGGTGGTTTGGATTTCCGATCAATATTATCATTTAAAGAATGCTTCAACTTAAATCATTATCACGGGTATTCATTTGGTAGAGTTATTAGTTCATGAATTTGCAAATAACAAAGTACACCATTTCTTACTTATCTAAAGACACTCGTCTACTTGTAGGACCCGAACGCCGTAATATTTGCGAATTCAAAGATACTCACTGGCTACAGAAATCTGTGTAATGGCTAAAAACAAAAATGCAGTTTTGCCTTTTTTTCTGAAATGTATTGGAGTTATTGATTATTATGACAAATGGTGGTATGTTTTAAAACATTTTGGCGTAAAATGTATTACGTCACAGGCGTGTTTTATTAACGTTTCATTTCGACAAAGTGCTACGTCATTTGTTGGGGTAAGTGGTCCGAAGGGGTGTGGGGCAACTGGACCGCCTGCAAAAACTTAATCAAAATTGTAAAATTCATTTTGAAAATGAGTTGTTAGTGTCAATAAAACATGACTAGGTATTGAAATGTGAATAGAATATGAAATAATTCACATTCTTTCACGTTCTTAGACATTTTGGGGCATTTCGGGTATAATACCACTATTTCTGATATTGAAGGATTACAATATGACATGAAATTGCTTTAGAATGGTTTAAAACCTCGGTTTTATGAATTACATCTTTATTATATTTCGAATGGTGTCTGTAAAGGTATTTGCTATGACGAAATATCATGATTTATGTATTTTATCCACTGCTTTTGTGTATATCAACCGTTGGGTCATCATTGTCATATTGACTAACTTCCCCTGTAACATGAAAAGCTGGCTAAATATCAAGATGGTTTGTTTTAAGTACTAAATGATGATTATATGAGGTAAATAAAATCATTAAAGAAAGGGGTATATATAGCCAAATGTTTGGGGCGTCTGAATATCACAACCATGTAACCATTTAACTAGGTTCATACAGTTTTATCTATAATAAACGTGCAGTCGAAAATTGCGCTTGCTTTGTACACCATTAGTATTACTGCTTTTTACACGTTAACCACGAAAACTGTATAAAACATGGGTTTCATGAGACCTGTATCATGTTTACACGTTAAATAATATGGAAATGAGTTTGTAAAGAAAATACTGCTTAGTTACCGTGTTGTCAATCAATGATTTCTGTGTATTCTAACCGTTGGAACATATAGGACCAGTTGCCCCAACGATGGGGTAACTGGACCGTGCCAAGTAAAGTTTTTAGTTAGTGGTAATTAGCCTTTTGTTTGGATATTTTTTAACATTGATTATATGTTATATGTAAACAGTTACATGGGTGATATTTTCATAGCAATTCCATAAATATTTACACGCGCTTTAAGCTTTTATATCATGAAATATGCTTAACCGGTCCAGTTGCCCCATCCTCCCCTACCCGTTAAAAGATCAATTATCAATACGAGCCGCGCCATTTGGGTACTATAACCGAGTTAAACACTCGCGGAATCAGGAATATCATTTTCAAGAGTGATCTTGAGGTCAAATTGAAGTCCTTTATTGAGATTTTAAGGTCACATAATAGGATCTGACTTTGATAATTTATTGAAACTATAATAGGCTATCCAGCTTAGAGCCGAGTATTTCACAGTTTAGCAATGTCGTTTGATCTGGCAAACAGTTGTCTTAAACATTGCACAATATTAGCCCGTTCATCATGTTCATAAACTGAAAAATAATTTGGTGTCATTTTGACACTAAAACAAGTGTCAAAAAATGGGTCCTCAGTTGGCCACCTAAAGGTGTCAAATTGACACCATTATGGGTGTAAAATATGACACATTTGGGTGTCATATTCATTTTGACACCTAGGGTGGTTACCTGAGGACCCATTTTCGAAAAAATTGACTCTCTTAAGTGTCATATTGAGATACATTTACACCCTAATTGGGGTGTAATTTTTGGAAATGGGAAAATTAGTATTTGTCACTTCTAGCACATGTTTATGAGCCGGTAAGACTGGTAAGTACCGATCTGCTCCATTTCCAGACATTTTTGATAATAATTATGATACAATTAAGCTAATGTAAGACGTCCGTATGAAAAAGACGACCACTGAGCCAGATGAATCGGGCTATATGTAATGTTGCACGTATCATCGTATGCATGCATGACGAACACACACATAGTTAGTACTACTGTAGTAGGTCCATGCACTGACACACAGTCCAAAATGAGTCCTGACACAACAGGCTAACAAAATGCTAGTCTCTGACTATGAAATTGTAATTTATTTCATCAGTTAGATGGCGCAATATTAAACAACATGAACAAGGCTTACATTACGCTAATTGTATCATAATTATTATCAAAAATGTCTGGAAATGGAGCAGATCGGTACTTACCAGTCTTACCGGTTCGTAACATGCGGACAAAATGGCGACGAGAACACTTTAGGCGCATGCGTTGATATGTTGATAGACGCCCAATTTGGTGTCAAAATTACACCAATTGGTGTCATGCTGTTTCGACACCTCTAAAAACCGTGAGCTTTCCCGCCAACTATTGACGCCCTTGGAGTTATTTCAATTAATCTGACACCAGTTTTGGTGTAAAGACTAAATGATCACTGAAAGGTGTCCGTCGGACACTTAACGGTGTCACCGTAAATTATGTGCAAACCCATATCATTACACCAATTTTGGAGTCAAATTAACACCTTTGTAAGTGTCATTTACAGTTGACTCCAAGAAGGTGTCGCTGTGACACCAATTTTTTTTTCAGTACATGCATCATTTTTCCATTTTAATTATACTATGTTTGCAGTGCAGGCTATATAAAGTACTTATTGGAGCACTTGGGGGAAATCTTTTCAAATTTGTGAATAGAACCTGTGATTTATTTGTATGCTATTGATTTTATAGTATAACTTTGGTTTTTGTTCTGGTAAAGACGTTAACCTCAATAGCTCAGTGGTAGAGCATTTGCTTGGTGAACGGCCCTAATGAATAAATTATCGATTAAAACTCCTCCCCATTTATTCATCAAAACCCGGGCATCAAAATCGATGTTAATTTATTTGCTTTTTGGTTCTATAATTTGTTGTTGATTTGTTTGATTTATTTTGTGATCATAAGTGAACATATCCCTACTTATCATGCTTATCCTCCCAAGTGATAGGCCCACGGAAATCAATTACTTCTAACCTATTCAAACAAAGGGACTTGTCATATACGGCCGTGTGTCTTGAACTCGCCACCCTTACCGTTGCATGTCCAGATTTTTACATTTTACAACATCTGAGATTTGAATTAGCATATCGCAATAACTATTTGTTCTACCCCATAAAAAGTATATATTTTCTGAACGGTAATCTCACAAGGAATCCAAATATGCTATTAGAATTTAGATAAGCCCTAATGGTAACATGTTGTGATTAAGAATGTTCAAAAAATATCGATTTTTTTTCATATTTTGATTTAAGCTCAATAATAATTTTATACCTATCCCAATCATAATTTTACTGTGCATATTTAAGTTCCTCATGCAATTACCCACCAGAACATAATAGTTGTTAATGGTAAACATGTTGAAATATACTATATCGAGAAGTAAATGAGCACAAACGTTTAAATTTCATATTTATTAGAGTTTACAAGTATATTTTTTTGGTATACACCCTATCCTGATTTAAACGGCATTTTTGGATTCCCCTATTTGAGAGCTTTCCAAAAATGTATAATTTTGCTATCATCGGTTAAATATTTCTTTTGTTATAGTCATGTATGTAAAACCGTTGAATTAGGGCAAGTTCACTGTGTAGCGAATAGGGAAAAAGCCAAGGACAACGCAATCGATTCATGATTACAATTGTTGCACAATAGTTGTCACATTTGTTGAAACAGAATCTTATAGAATATAAAATAATCTATAAAATGAGAGCAAAATCATGTTTGTACCATACAGGGATGAGGAGTTATAGTAAATTGAACGTAGAATTGGAAACATTTTCTATATTCCCCATAGAGATTGCACACAGCGCCGCCGCCACCGCCGCCGCCGCCACCGCCACCACCCCTGACTTTCACAACATAATCAATCATATCTCAGCCAAACATTTATAGAAATACCTGATTTATTAACACAATGTAGCTAGATAAATAGGCTTTCACATGACACCTCAACCATAGCTCTACCACATTTAGTTGTTGAGTTAATAGAGAGAGATGGATGATTTGTCACCAAAAATGCAACGCCACCACCCTTTTGGGTGGTGAGTTCAAAACACATGGCCATACACACCTTGAGTACTGGGTAGATGTGTGGTAGAGCATGACATTGTATTCAGTGAGCTCATTTGCATACTTGGGACTTCTACACCATACCGCTACCAATATTCACTACGAATTCAAAATTTAAGTTTCGCGTGGCCACCGTCGTCTGTTAAATCTACAGCGCCCCCAAACCTATGCTGACTAACATGCCGTTTAATGCAGTTAAACCTGGTTAAACATTGTTAAACGCGTTAAACGCCGGTCACCGACGCATTCCAGACGATTATCATAATTTTTTCAAAAGGCCCGTTTTCGCTACGTACGTTAGTATACGACTTTCCTATCCCAAAGTTAATAGTATCCCTGGTGTTTCACCATTGTGTGAAAAGCAGATGCAAGGCCGTACTGCAAAACCAGTACGTAGCTCATTCGTATAAGTGACGTGTACGTTGCATTATTGAAATATCTCCTCACCATTATGTAACACTTACTTCATTCTGAGACATCACGTTTCACAAATCGGCTCTACTGCTGCATAGAGGACATACAGCGGGAATCGTCCTGTTATAAAAAAAAATATTGAGCCAAGGTATTAGAGGCAAAATTAAATTTTATAACCGAGTTAAGATGCATAGTACTAAAAATGATAAGGTGAACGATAAAATATTGGCCAGTTTCATCGAATATGATTGAATGAATGATTGAATGAATGAATGAATGAATCATTGTGGCTATAAAGGGGACATCAAAAATTAAATTATTAATACTATATAAGTAAAAAGACATTCTGATTATTATTTTTTAGCACGTGAAATAAAGGAAACATTAAAATAAAAGTTCTTAGTATTTATTTGTAAGAAAACACGAAATAATTCAATCATCGTTTTTGTAAACCAGTTGGCCTAGAGATGGAGAAAAATGTATATCATCCAAGATACGGATTACGTTACTTTATATATATCTGGCTATGAGATAACCTGAATAAAGGTGGTTGGGTTTTTTCATCTGAATAACAACACATCTTCTTAATATCGAAAATACGCGGTCAATTAACAACACCTGTTTGCAGGCAGATAATTCAGTGTGCTATTCAGGCATTTACAATCTTGAGGCACTGAGGGCACTGATAGATACGTATGGGAGTGCTCCCTTATTTTTTTTTGGAAATCAGGTTTTGCCCCTACGTAATACTTAAGCATTACTAACTACAATCTAAAACCTTAATTCGCCGTCTATCATGTAACATTTCACAATTTGGTAATTTCGATGTAGATCACATCAAAATTACCAGCATCACTCACCGCATAACTTGCTTCAACCAAATTTTAATCTAGTGCCATTATTCAAACGTGTTCCCATTAATCATTACACTTCAGGGGTTCCTACGTACCTTATTATCTATTGAAACAATTCCTTTTTTCCACATTTCATTTTTCTCGGCAATCTATTAACGCCTCTTTAACAAATTAGGTGACAAAATCTAAACCGTACTAAATGGCTCAAAATTAGACTGAAAATAAATATTATCGCGTACATTTTCACTATAAAAATGGCATTAGTCCTAAATAGGAAAATTATCATGCATGGCTATGGGATGAAGGTTGCCGAGGTTGGAGAACATACAATAATCTGACAGACTATAATACTAGCACTTTACATATTAAATTAAGCTAAACTACACCTATCCTGAATCAGCTTACGCCCAAGCTACGGTACATGTACTTGCTCTTTTTTGGGGCGTTCTTCAGAGCAACCCTAAGGATAGAGAATGACCTTTCGGAAACAGTTTTTTACTGACATTATGCAGACGTTACACCTGACAATACATTTCAATAAATAGAAAACGAGTGCTATAACGCTTTACAATTTCATGTGATGTTGATGCGCGGTGACCTTTTATGCTGGTACCTTTATTTAAATTGGTACCGGGAACAAATGTAGAACGCAGTGAAGCACAAAGAAACGGACGGTAATTTTGCGACAATATTAATTCACGATTTTGTGGCGCTATATACTATCATGACGAGAAAAAGGTTGGGGGAGGAAAACTTGCCTGATTACTTTGAACAAATATGCAGCTTAGGTGTGCAAATCGTTAGGTAGGGCATGTGTGGTTCGCCATTATAAGGTGATCTTTCCAGCCGAAAGAAATTTGTATAGGATCGAAGGGCTGCACCTGTCTATTGAATGTAATGCAGTTCTGAGAGACTCTCTTCAGAAGGCTCTGATGTATTTCAATGAATTCCCAGAGGCTGTAAACTTCACCACTCCAACAGTCTAGTTTAAAAACTTGGTCAGGCTCTCTATAGATAAGGTTATTTTCCACGAACACGGGGGGGGGGGGGGGTGGGGGGGATCACCCGAGTCACTTTATAATTGTTTTAGGTCAATTTCATATTTACTTTCAGATATATATTGGATAAAAGTTTATTAATAACCTCTTCCGAGGAAACCTAGGAGAGGGGTTAGGTTCCGTGTAACTAATCTTGTCCTGGCTTTTTTAGTAAACAGTTTATCTTGAAAACCATTGCGGTGGGAAAAGTATGTTCGGTTCATAACTTCCTCAGGTAGTACTACCTGGTTAAATTAAATCGCCCTAAACTTATCTTGGACATACATTATTTGATTTGATTTTGGATTTCATGCAATGATTTTTTGTTTATCTTGAATACCATTGCAGTGGGAAAAGTATGTTTGGTTGTAGCCTCCTCAGGTACTACCTGGTTAAATTCAATCGCCCTAAACTTTTCTTGGACATATATTAAATGGTTTTAATTAAAATGTCATGCAATGAATTTTTATAATTGTTTATCTGCGGATAACAATTAGGCGTAAACGACCAAGTGTCGTCTGATTTTTCACAATTTTTCACAACATGTGTCATTATGAACTGAAAATTACAGACACAATAGAATGGAGTGACCTTTAAGGGACGGGTTGTGATTTATGGTTTAAATCACAAAGTACATTTTAAAATGTGCAACTATCGACTAACCAATTATGGTCTGGTTTTCACTTGACAATTATATGTGTCACCATGAACTTTTAATATGGACACATTAAATCAGGTGATTATGCATTTCAAATCATAAAGTACATTTTAAAATGTTTTGACTTTTAACTCCTTTTGTCAGAAGTGAGTTTGATTGATTTATGATAATTTATTAAATGCATTTCTGGTTTGCAGCGGAATCACGCTTCACATAAAAAAAAAAATTCGAGTACGTGTTCTTATTGTAATCCTAGTATCTGGCAGCAATGAATCTTTAACAATCGATTATTTTGCTAAAGGGCTTATGAGGCTAAATTAAGAATAAACATATTTAGCGTCTCAACCAGCTTCCTTTCGGGGTCCGCTTCAATTTGTAAATAACACAAAATGTGGAACACAGTCAAATTCAGAACAAGTCTTATCTTTGATTTTTAATATTAGTACATCTTAAAACTAACCAATATAAATAATATTCATGGAAATAAGTCTTCTGACGTATTTAACTTTCATTTAGGTAGGTCATTGAATTGTTAACTGAACCAAAACTTGAATTGCGCATAACTTAAACCAATTGTGTTTGATGTTTTCAAGCAAGTTATTTTCATTAATCAAAAACTTTGATTTGGAATGTGATAAAACATAAATGGTACTAAAATGTCCCTGAACATACACACACTGTCATGATAACTAAAGGTTCATATTTTCCTCATTGTGCCTCATTTACTTGTGTCTCTAATAAGCAAGATTAATTATCATTAAGATCATGCATTTCACTTCCAATTTTTCACTATCTGAATGTGGCAAACTTCCCACTAAATCAACAATAGTCTATAATTGGAACATCTGTAACTGTTATAACCTCCCAATTGCTGATTTATTGTAAATGGATAATGTTAGTGTTCCTAATGTTAGTGCTTTATGTACCTTTTTGCTTAATGTTATGCTGAAAGGAACACTCTTGTCAGTTACATCCAAATTATATCTCCTACACATATTTTTTAAATACAACAGCACAACTTCACGTCAAAACAGCCGTCTTAAGCATTCCATAATGTAATTGATACTATAAAACATGATTACATATGTTAATGTGCGCACAAATGTTTTGAGTAAACTTAATTGATAGTTGTTACAGCGTACAGCCAAACAATTCCAATACATTTATTTATGCTGTAATGAATCCTGAAACTTAGCATTGAGCCTATTAATGTCGTGCATTAAATGTAATGAGTGAATGTATTTTGTGAAAGCCACGTGAATGGAGTATCCGTCGAAATTGATTTAAAAAAAGGTGGAGCTTCAAAAATGATAGGGTATTCTTAAAGTTTAGCCAACCGTTCCCCACCACCCTGCAACTACAGACTTTTTTAAAGGAACTTTTATTATGATAATAATATGTCATCTTTGTTTGTTTACACGGTCGGTCCATACGGACACACGCTTGGGTCCTGAAGGGACCATGCTCAAGCAAAATGCTCGGGCCAGGCTTAAAAAGCCTATAAGCATGCTCGCTGAATGAAAAGAATGAAGTAAAAAGAGCCACTTCCAACAAAAAAGTTAACAATTTTGCTGTCAGCCTTGGACAAGAGAAAAGAATAGTCTTGATCCAATCTCATTTGCCACACGGGCTTACTGTGTGCGATGTGATGGATTTAATGTAATGTGCATGTGAAATACCCCCGGAAATACCCGCGTCGGCTACACAAGCTTACGCCGAACATAGTAATAGTATGCACTATTGAATCATGATAGTTCAATATTTAGCTTGAATCTTTATGAAAATGTATACCATATATTTAATATCAAATGTGCTTACGATTTTAGATGAAGAGTCTTTCCTGATAAATTAATCTGCAGTGCCAATTATGAATCAACTGCAGCTCTGCACACCAGATAAAAACACCAAACACAATAATGATATTTAATCGGACGCTGCTGATTTTAAAGTCTGGGCGCGCATAGGAATATAGAACGTGCGGTTCGTGGTTTGACCTTTATGACCCAGGAGCCTGGAATATAAATATTATTAACTGTATGCACTACTGTAGATACCCGTATTCAGTTCGTGCATCTGAGCTGAATGCTGCTAACATATTACGCTGTGCTGGGTAAAAACATTAATTGCAACCTTAGTCTAACAAAACAACTCATCATTTTCGACATAGTGCAGCGTTAAACATGTTTCAATGTGAACAGACAGACTCTGTATATTTTAGTAATCAGTAAGTAAGTGCATTCATTGCCCTAAATTCTAAAAATATAGTTAGTTAAGTATATTTAGTAATAAGCTTGTCATTATGCGTACCATACAGGTACCCATCGTATATTGTACATGGCAGTCAGCTCATGTCATGTGTACAGGCAAGTACTGTAGGATAAAGCATACATTACATGTGCATAAATAGTGCATTTATGGTGGTACTAAACCAAGGATTAGATTGACTAGTTAGAATTACCTGTGCGGGATATAGCGTGTTTCAATGAAAGCTGTACCTGATGCATTGCATTCTTCATAAGTGTACATTTTCGATTGAATGTTCAACAGAGAACATTTTAGATATGCTATATTGTCACTTGTGGCGAAAGATTGAGCTGACAATTCGATTTATAAAATTTGTAATATGTGCGTTTATTTTATACCTGCCACATCCATTACCAAACTGAACGATGCCCATGAGGTGTAATTTCGCACATTAAAATGTGCATTGATTTTCAATATTAATACACTGTCAAATTACATAATAACATCTGGTTATGATCTATAGGTTTCGTGAATGTTGACAAGCTTCGGCATATCCTTTTAATAATAGCAATGTAAATTGCCCGGTATTGGAGTTTAACTAAAGTTAATACCTTCGGGGTGGTCACGTTATAATAAAGGAAATACATCATGTTTGACATAGGGTAATTGTTTCACTATCGGGGAAGAGCATTGTATGCTTAAAGGTATTATGTGATCTTTCCAGGGAACGCCCTCAACATCGAAAAAAAAATTGAAAGCAGATTTTCTTGCAGATTTACATTTCTGATCATAAATCGTACATACATTCCAAGTTACAGGGCGATACGATTCTTAATTACTTCAAAATCATGGTTTTAGAGTGAAAATAAACTGTCGGATTACCGACAACTTATTTTACTCTAGTCTAAATTCACTCTAAAACCATGATTTTGAGGTAATTAGGAATCGTATCGCTCTGTAACTTGGAATGTATGTACGATTTATGATCAGAAATGTAAATCTGCAAGAAAATCTACTTTCTAAAAAAAATCATGAATAGAGGGCGCTCCCTGGAAAAGATCACATAATATGCCTTTAATGCATGTACATGTAGGCTTATGGTCCTTTCACACCTACGGCGATCAGGCCAGCGATTGCACTGCGCTGAAAAATATCAAAATATGAATAACAAGCAGAAAGAGAGCGGAAAACTATCCGAAATTATCAATTTTAAATCAAGGCGGTGGGGGGGGGGGGGGCGGTGTTAGAAGCGTTACATCCCCATACCAGCGTGAAAAACTGTAATTTTCCAACTTATAAATATGCCTGTCTTCCATTTTCCTCTCTGTCCGTTTCTTTCCCTTTTCCCTTTCCTCCCCTTTTTGTCTCCTCTTCTCCTTCTCTTTCCCTTCCTTTGCCTTTACGATTTTCCGCTGCCTTCTCGATTTTCCTGGCAATTTTTTTTTTCAGGAGGTTCAGCGTTCTGTTTCAGCGTTCTGTTCAGAGCGCTGTATATGACTCAGTTGTGTTGCCGTGGCAGCGCACAGCAAGCGACGTGAGCACCCCTTTGACGTAGCAAGGACGCGTACAAACTAATTGTCCTCTGAGACTGTAGTAAGAATGATATATCAGTCATGTCAGTGAGGCTCTCAATACGTGTCTCTCCCGACCTTATTACGCTCAATACGTCTCTCTCCCGTCTATATGCGCTGTTACTGCGCCGTTATGGCGCTCGTTATACATCCAAGTGTGACGAATGGCGTTCTTCTGGCGTTTGAACCAGAGGTTTACATTATGTATGATCTAATTTTGAAATTCGGTCTGCTCACCCCACACACTACACACATGGAGTAGGGTACGATGGGGTGGACCAGACCGCCTTCTTCTTCCCCTCCCTCTTCCCCTGGGTGCTGAAGCCTTTTATTTAAGTCTACCCATGTTGTTCTATAATTATGTTGTTCACTTGTCAAACTCCTGATACAGACTGAGCAGGCAGGAGGCGCTGTTTATAGTGCGATTACACGGGGTTATTAATTCAAATCATACTTTAGACGAAAACATGCATGGATGGAGTCCAATCACTTGGATCAGTATAAGTTGAACAGGTGTACGTGTTTGTACTTGGGGGATGATCTGAACTAATAACATCGTGCAATCGCTCTATACTCTCCGTGCACCCGCAGAGAACGTTATGCAAACGAATTGAGAACGTACTACATGTAGTAACGCAGGCAGTGACTTTGACGCAATCAAAACTGTTACCGCATAGTAAGCGCAGTGAGAGCCCGTAAGACCTCAAAAGTATAAACACAATTGGTCGTAATAAGAGCGCCGTGTGATGTGATAAGCAGGTTCGGAGCGTACTATAGAGCTACCTTGTTTTTAAAATGTGACAATTTTGAGCCGTTTTCCGCGCTCTCCCTTTCTCAGCGCAACGCAAGCGCAAGGCCTGATCGCCGTAGGTGTGACAGCCCTATTGCATTGCTTAGTAAAAATGCGATGAATAAAATGGAGCATAATTTGTTTAAGGTATCTGTTGGTACAAGAATAATATTTGTATATTCATTCTGATTATGTCCATTATTTCCGCAAGAACACACCACAGTTGACTGTTCTTAAAGATGATTAATTCACGGTTTTGCGCACTTTTACTACTCGCTTTAAATGTGTAAACACGCGCCAATTAACTAAGAACTACCTACTAATTTTCTCTGTACAGTATAAATGTCAAGCTGTGGTTGGCATATACATCTTAAGTAGGATTAGGTGTATTAACCCTAACACTCAACACCCCTTTTTTCACGCAAACGAGGCGCGGCAAGAAAACAAACCCAAAAAATCGCCGCGACCAGACGGGATCCAAACCCAAGGAACCTCCAGCACACGTGGCACAGAATTTTGCAATACGCCATGACCACCCAAGCCATTTGGCGCAGTCAAAGTATATAGTCTCGTCGATAATTTCATCGAAAACCTTCCACGGAGGCGCCAGGAGATGGGCTGGGTCGTGGTATTTGGTAGGGTTAGGGTTATATAAACAAAAATTGCTTCTTAACCCGAACATTCAACACACACCCTTTTTCACGCAACCGAGGCGCGGCAAGAAAACGAACGTTCATCACCCATTTGATCACGCAACCGAGGCGCGGCAAGAAAACAAGCCACAAAAATCGCCGCGACCAGGCCGGGATTCGAACCAGGTACCTCCGACACACAAAGCACAGAAGTATGCAACACAGATACTACATGTAGGATATATCTAGGCGTTTACAGTCAAAATCAGATAGTAAATGTAGCACAGGCGTACACAGTCAACACTTCTCATGGGGGATTATTGAGAGAGTACAAATACCTATAACAAATTACAAATATATATATTTCCGTAGGTAATCTTTTCTCCTCGCGGCAGAACATTATTCCACCATTACTGAGTGATCAGTCTCTCCTTGTGACATCATCACCCTGGTCATGGCATCGGCTCCACCACCCCCGTATCCAGGAAATGTCACACCATCAGCACCGACTGCAACGCCGCATGATGTAAGTTATATCAGATCCCCTGTTCGTTTTTGGCTCTGTTATTGCGTTAAATGTCAGTAGACAAACCTAGATAAACACTTGGCTATAGATAGAGAACCACCCAAATCGGTGACGGTCATGAATATACAATGTATTATTGATCAGGTTAACGCATGTGCAGAAAATATTCTTGTATTCGAGTGTCCCTTCCTCTTGCAAGAGGGCAGCATTGAACTCGTTTCTTGCTTATGGCCATGTGTTTTGAACTCGCCACCCTTCCCGTTGCATGTCCAGATTTTTACATTTTACACTATCTGAGATTCGAATTAGCATATCGCAATAACTACTTGTTCTACCCCATAAAAAGTATATATTTTCTGAACGGTAATCTCACAAGAAATCCAAATATGCGATTGGAATTTGCATAGAACCTAATGGTAACATCATGTGATTAAGAATGTTCAAAGAATATAGGTTTTTTTTCTTCAAATTTTGATTAAAGCTCAATCTTTTTTTATTCCTATCCCAATCATCATTTTACTGTGCATATTAGTTCCTCATGCAATTTACCCATCAGAACATAATGGTTGTCAAGGTTAACTTGATGAAATATACTATATCGGGAAGTAAATGAGCGCAAACGTTTACATTTCATATTTATTAGAGTTTTCACATATATTTTTTTTGTCTATTCACCCTATCCTGATTTAAGGGGAATTTTTGAATTCCCCTATTTGAGAGCTTTCCAAAAATGTATAATTTTGCTATCATCGGTTGAATAATTCTGTTGTTAAAGCCTGGTTAAAGTCATGTATGTAAACCGATGAATTAGGGCAAGTTCACTGTGTAGTGTATAGGGAAAAAGCCAAGGACAATGCAATCGATACGTGATTACAATTGTTACGTAAAATATGACACGTTTGTTGAAACAGAAACTTATAGAATATAAAACAATCTATAAAATGAGAGCAAAATCATGTTTGTACCATACAGAAATGAGGAGTTATAGTAATCTGAACGTAGAATTGGGAACATTTTCTATATTCCCCATAGAGATTGTACACAACGCCACCGCCACCGCCGCTACCCCTGACTTTCGAAATATAATCAATCATATCTCAGCCAAACAGTTATAGAAATACCTGATTTATTCACACAGTGTAGCTAGATAAATGAGCTTTCAAATGACACCTAAACCACACCACAGCTCTACCACATTTAGTTGTTGAGTAAATAGAGAGGGATTGATGATTCGTCACCAAAAATGCAACGCCGCCACCCTTTTTGGGTGGTCAGTTCAAAACACATGGCCTTATATACGTCCTATACACTATATACAGAATCATATACCTTTTGCGTCGCTCGCAGTAAAATGATATGCAATCTCGTGTCAACAAATCATAGATATAACAGGTTACAATGTAATTCTGGATCTGTGTGTGCATGTCGAGGCTATTAACTCTAGAGATGAAGTCGCGTCATATCTGATGTCCCTTCACGCCGATAATTACTAAGACCACAGAAAGTGAGATACAGCTCTAACTGTTAGAAGTCCCCTCTACCTATTGTCATTGTGTTATGGTTATTAGACGAGTACATTACCGATTCATACTGACATGTTGATGCAGAGCTTTCAGTTAAAGGTAGATGACCCGATCACATTTTCGTAACACAGAATTATTTCAAACATACGGAGATTTTCATATCATATGAAAGCTCGTACTCTTCTCATCATCATACTGAAATTTGACGGCCTAAATCGGTATAATTACGGAGAAATCGATGAAATAACGTCGAATTACCGCGAATGGTGGTAACCACCGATATAGTTTGTGTACTACTCAATGGGTACAGTTCACAGCATCTTGTGCGTCTAAAATAAGAACCATTAGAGCTATGCAACTCAAACTTTGGAACACGACTTTTTTAAGGATGACCTTTCATGTAGAATAGAAAACTTCAAGTTGAAAATCGGAGCATCTACCTTTTTAAAGGTAGATAATAAACAGTTCCCCTCACCTGATGCGATCCCCGACCGCTCTGTCGCCCGAGAACAAAAGAAAGTCCCACTGGTCTCAACTGAGGACGTTTCTCATTAAAAATTAATAAACGTCCGTATGCAAATTAGCCAGTGTCCCCTACTATATATACTCATTGGTTATATTAACCCTAAGGCGAGGTTGTGATTTTATTTTCCGTAATACAGATTTGTAATGGGAACAGTTGTTGTACATGTGTATACACAGGGGCGTCAATCGACATTTAAATGTATGGGGGGGGGGGAGGACATCATAAGTTGCCCGTCCAAAAATAAAAAATAAATTGTAACTGAATTGTTATTAAAGGCATATTATGTGATCTTTTCCAGAGAACGCCCTCTATTCATGATTTTTTTTAGAAAGTAGATTTTCGTGCAGATTTACATTTCTGATCATAAATCGTACATACATTCCAAGTTACAGAGCGATACGATTCCTAATTACCTCAAAAACAGGGTTTTAGAGTGAATTTAGAGTGAAAATATAAACTGTCGTGTTATCCCGACAGTTTATTTTCACTCTAAAACCATGATTTTGAAGTAAGAATCGTATCGCCCTGTAACTTGGAATGTACGTACGATTTATGATCAGAAATGTAAATCTGCAAGAAAATCTGCTTTCAATTTTTTTTCGATGTTGAGGGCGTTCCCTGGAAAGATCACATAATATACCTTTAATTAATGTGCCGGACTGGGGGAGTCTGAGTCTGAGGGGGATGTGCCCCCCTCTGCGTTCGATTTTTTTTCACTTTTCGAACCCATTTGATGTGATTTGGTGGGCACTTTGACTGATATTTGTATTGAAATGTTCGTGGTTGAATGTTGATACATATGAACATTTGGTGTGGTTCAAAACCCATTATAATTGGAGAAACCTATAGAAGAAATGCGCGCTTTGTTACACTATGTCCCAGTACGACGTTTTGAACGTCCTCCACATAATTTATCAAATTTAGTATGGTTCGAGACCCATAAACTGTCCTAAAGCCATCTTGTTAAGCTTTGAACATTGAAACTACAAAAGATTGTATTTCAGTATAACGTTTTTCGAGGAAACAAATGCGCGCGTAGCTGCGGAAAATTTGTGAGTTCACATTTATTTGTGCTATGATTGAGGTACATTTTTACTTCAAACCAGCTACTATTCCAAACATATTACTTCTTTGGGACACATGCGCGCGTAGCGTAGCGCGCGAGAAATTTTCCGTCTGTGTACTTTTGACCATCATAATCCATGATTCCTCTTGTCAAACTAACGGACTATTAGGTGTTTCTAAAATATTCTATTTCGATCACATGCAATCTCAAAACATGGGGGGGGGGGATATTTGATATTATGTCCACCTCACCCAGGACTACGGAATAAACCGCAATATATATATAGAATACTTAAGTTTTAATTAATGAATTATATTTTATAAGTATATGAAGTTGATTAATAAAGACATGTACAATCATATGGTACCAAAGTATGTATTCTTGTTGTGAAATGTGATTGCTTGATTATCAAGTTCATTACAATTAAGTTTGAAAAGCATAGAAAACATAGAGAAACATATTGAGCTTCGATAAATTATTATCTTTTTTTAAAAATATTACTTTAATAAGAATACACAATACACAAGTACCAAATCATGCATATGCAAATGTTAAGCTCTGAAACATCAGATGTTGATGTATTTATTTTAAAAGAATAGAACACAAGAAAATGATTAGAAAACAAATGATTAATAAATTTTTTTTAAAAAGAATTATTATGTGATAGGCCTATGCCTGTTTTGATTACAAGAGCTTATTACAATTATAGATGTTTTGAATTGAATGTACCAATCTTTAAAAGAAATTGTTATGCTGTATGATTTGGTTACGTGATGCAAACATGGATTAATTTCTGAATTTGCGAATATATGTAATGTAATCATACTATGCAAAATGTGTAAATGATGAATGAAAATAAATTTGAAAGAAAAAAACAACCTTCCCGACCACATTTTCCATCCTTGAATTTACCTCTCCGATGCCCGAATGTCTTCGACCTAATATTAGCGTATATCCTTTCCATGGTGTCAGACTACGATACTTTACAATATTTATGTTCCTTATCGATATAGAGGGCGCAATATTGTCTACCCTGAGTGACTATCAATCATATGAGTATATCCATTGCTGCATATTAAAATACCTCATCGATATGATAGGGGGATATATTTTACAAATAGATGGAAAATGAAGTCGCGGTATTCAAGAAGAACGTATTTTTTTAACCGCACCATAGCATGAAACCGATAAGCTCGTACCACATTGCTTGGGACCTAATAGTTGGGCATATATCTCTTTATCGAGACACCATGTAAAGTCCATGTTCGCTACTTGCTACAGCAACTACCTTCAAAAGTGCATAGGTTAATACTGAGCAGTGAAACTGATATATGCTCATGATGAAATCGCTTTTTTACCGTCACCTTTCTTTATGTGAACATATCATAACATGTATCTGGCATTGGCCCAAATCTGGCCATAACCCCCCGATGTCCACATTTAGGTCTTGTAGTTTAACATGTTTAAGGCATGCATGCTTCACTGGAATATCCATTGTGTCAATATTGATTTTTTTCTTAATGTCAGTTCATGTATGGCCGTGTGTTTTGAACTCGCCACCCTTACCGTTGTATGTCCAGATTTTTACATTTGACACCATCTGAGATTCGAATTAGCATATCGCAATAACTATTTGTTCTACCCATAAAAAGTATATATTTTCTGAACGGTAATCTCACAAGGAATCCAAATATGATATTGGAATTTGGATAAGACCTAATGGTAACATGTTGTGATTAGGAATGTTCCAAAAATATCGATTTTTTTTTCATATTTTGATTTAAGCTCAATAATATTTTTATATCAATCCCAATCATAATTTTACTGTGCATATTTAAGTTCCTCATGCAATTACCCATCAGAACATAATATTTGTCAATGGTAAACTTGTTGAAATACACTATATCGAGAAGTAAATGAGCACAAACGTTTAAATTTCATATTTATTAGAGTTTACAAGTATATTTCTTTGGGTATACACCCTTTCCTGATTTAAACGGCATTTTTGAATTCCCCTATTTGAGAGCTTTCCAAAAATGTATCATTTTGCTATCATCGGTTAAATATTTCTTTTGTTATAGTCATGTATGTAAAACCGCTGAATTAGGGCAAGTTCACTGTGTAGTGAATAGGGAAAAAGCCAAGGACAATGCAATCGATTTGTGATTACAATTGTTACGTAATAGTTGACACGTTTGTTGAAACAGAAACTTATAGAATATAAAACAATCTATAAAATGAGAGCAAAATCATGTTTGTGTCCATACAGAGATGAGAAGTTATTGTAATTTGAACGTAGAATTGGGAACATTTTCTATATTTGATCATCATATCAATATCGACACTTCTTCTGTTCTTGCTTCAAAATCTGCTCGGAACTTAGGAATTGTGTTTGATAATAATCTATGTATGGATGTTCAAGTTCGACGGATATGCCAATCAGTGTATTATCATATACGGAATGTCAATAGTATAAGGAAAATGTTAACATTTGAAACCGCAGCTACTATTGTCCATGCTCTTATAACTTCTTGTATTGACAATGGCAATTCTCTTCTTTTTGGCATCACTGATCACTTACTTCACAAACTACAACTTGCTCAAAATGCAGCTGCTCGCGTTCTCACAAAGACAAGGAAATTCGATCATATCACTCCAATATTGAAAGATCTCCACTGGCTTCCTGTTCGCGAAAGAATTCATTTTAAACTTCTTCTTTTAACTTGGAAAGCTTTGCATGGCACTTCACCAACATATATTGCTAATCTTCTTGTACCATATCATCCAAAACGTACTCTCCGGTCCACTGATAAACTTTTACTTGTTGTTCCACGGACTACTTCTTCATTTGGAGATCGCGCATTTTCGGTTGCTGCACCAACTCTCTGGAACTCACTACCTTATAATTTTAATATGCTGTGATTCACTTGACTCTTTTAAGAACTTGTTAAAAACAAGATTATTTGACTCAGTTTATAATTGATTTCTTTGTATTATACATATGTACATGTATATGCACATCATCCTTGTTTATGTATTTTTCATGTTAATTTGTATTTTTGTTTTATATGTTGCGCCTCGGAATAGTTTTACCTAGATTGACGGCGCATTATAAATGCCATTATTATTATTATTATTATTATTATTATTATTATTATATTCTCCATAGAGATTGTACACAACGCCACCGCCGCCACCGCCACCACCCCTGACTTTCACAACATAATCAATCATATCTCAGCCAAACATTTATAGAAATACCTGATTTATTCACACAATGTAGCTAAATAAATAGGCTTTCACATGACACCTCAACCATAGCTCTACTACATTTAGTTGTTGAGTTAATAGAGAGAGATGGATGATTCGTCACCAAAAATGCAACGCCACCACCCTTTTCGGGTGGTGAGTTCAAAACACATGGCCGTATGTAAATTACAAAATACTATATTCATAATAATGATATACAGGGTGTCCCAAAAGTCTATGCACGACTTTGAAGCTTTGTATTTCACAAAATATAAGTCGTATTGAAAATATGAATACATATTTAGAAAGAGGAGATGTGGGAAATAATTTTGATACCAAACATTGGAGTAACATCCGTTTGTAATGCCACCCTAGAAGTAAAATATGTATTACTGCAAAAATGTAATTTTATACTTCGGAGGAATAAAGTTCATAAATCCATACCTATTGAGATTTTAAAAAAATACGGGTAGAGTTGGTTACACGGAAAGTGATCTGTCAATTGTAATATTTAAAATTTTACATTACAGTGATATCATCATAATAACAAACTATATCACACATAATTTTCGTTTTTATAGTGAAATCTAATTTAAATGTTTTCCATGTATACAGAGACGTGTGCTAGTGCAAAAACACAGACCTAAACAATTGAATAACGTAACAGAAAAGTGAACACACACATCACACAGCTGTCAAACATGTTAAAATTTAAACTTAGCGGATTAGCGGATTATTTTAATGCTGCTTGAAGGCCTCATCGAAGGTTGTTTTACCCATTTAGAATATGTTCCTGTGTTCAAAAATGTATCCACCAACTTCAGAATGGATATTCTTCCTGGTGCGCGTTTCACTTTGAAATGTTTTCTGAACTTTTGTTGAGTAAGTTGAACTGAATGTGTTTCAGCGTAGAACCATACAATTTGTATTCGCTTATCTATGCTGTAAACCATCTTGATAATGAAGACTTTTGCTGTGCAATGTTGTCTACTACGCTTATTTATGTTGTGAGTGACCGAGTTTGGTATTAAATAACAAATTAATGTTGCAAGGTAAGCAGTGAACTGTGACTAATGCGCAACGTTGCTTTCATACCGTTAATTTATGCGCACTTTTAGCAACAATGTGTGGACTTGGTATGGGTTGGTCTGGCACACGGCCAATGACTTTCAACCAGTTTTATAATGTTGTGGGTTCACCAATAGGGTTGTGTTTGATATCAAATTAATTTCCCAAATCTCGTCTATCAAAATATGGTTAAATTTATACCATATGATTTATATTTTATGAGATATGACTCTTCAAAAACGTGCATAGACTTTTGGGACACCCTGTATGAATTGTTTTACATTAATCTAACTTTGATGATGGGTATGGATCCAATTTTAGCATCCATTCAGTCATGCCGTGGACTTGGTGTGGAGCTCTTTATATAGACAACCGACGTTAGTCGCAAGAGTATAATGAATGCTAAGGGCTCACCATAATCCATACCGCTCGACCGCTGAGCAGTCGCGTTCGTCATCGCTACGAATGTCATATTGGTTCCGACCTATGTGTTTATATACCGCAAAGACAGCAATCAGCATAATCCATAACGCTCGACCGCTGAGCAGTCGCGTTCGTCATCGCTACGAATGTCATATTGGTTCCGACCTGTGTGTTTATATACCGCAAAGACAGCAATCAGCATAATCCATACCGCTCGACCGCTGAGCAGTCGCGTTCGTCTTCGCTACGAATGTCATATTGGTTCCGACCTGTGTGTTTATATACCGCAAAGAAGACAGCAATCAACATAATCCATAACGCTCGACCGCTGAGCAGTCGCGTTCGTCATCGCTACGAATGTCATATTGGTTCCGACCTGTGTGTTTATATACCGCAAAGAAGACAGCAATCAACATAATCCATAACGCTCGACCGCTGAGCAGTCGCGTTCGTCATCGCTACGAATGTCATATTGGTTCCGACCTATGTGTTTATATACCGCAAAGAAGACAGCAATCAACATAATCCATACCGCTCGACCGCTGAGCAGTCGCGTTCGTCATCGCTACGAATGTCATATTGGTTCCGACCTATGTGTTTATATACCGCAAAGACAGCAATCAACATAATCCATAACGCTCGACCGCTGAGCAGTCGCGTTCGTCATCGCTACGAATGTCATATTGGTTCCGACCTGTGTGTTTATATACCGCAAAGAAGACAGCAATCAACATAATCCATAACGCTCGACCGCTGAGCAGTCGCGTTCGTCTTCGCTACGAATGTCATATTGGTTCCGTTCCGACTCACGTGTTTATATACCACAAAGATTATGAGAAATCCTGAGGAATAGGCCTAATAGTGGTCATGTTGACTGAATATTTCTTAAACATGTTAAAGAATTCATGACATTTGAATAGCACTACTATTACGAACCGTTGTATGTCAGCAGAAAAGTTACTATACTATGTTTGTATTTGTTTTTCATTTCATACACAGAAGGAGTTTGTCATGGTGCGTTTCAAATATGATAATGGCTCTATTAAACTATATTCTGATGACAGTGTAAGATATTGTAATTCACTATTGAATGTTAAATTGTATTTATACGAGGGTCGGTCAAGATGTAGTAAAAGTGATATTGTATAAAAATGTTGATAAACTTTCGTGAAATGTATATTAAGGATTTGTAAACATTTTGTAAAATGTTCGTGAACATTTGAAAACTTTTAATAGTGAACATTTTTTAAAACTTAAGGAGCATTTTTGATTTTTTTTTATTATCTTCTACAATATTCGAATTTTCTTAACATTTTTATATTAGTCGAGAAACGACTAATATACTGTATTCGTCCTGTTTCTTTCTTTCTTCCGTCCGTCCTATAGCTCCGTAACCATTGTGCCGATTTTGACCATATTTGGTTATAAGTACCCTTATGTGCACCACTACTCAGGTTGTAAAGCATAAGGGGTCAAAGGTCACGGTCAAAACGTGATTTACACTAAAAACGGCCTTGCAATTTAGCGAAATGACCTAGGATCGCCAGAATTGGTCGACATATTCCTTTTAACCGTACGCATATATTATAGGTTGGTTTTTAAAATCAAAAAATATTTGGGGTCACTAGGGGTCAAAATATAAATGTTCACTCCATTCACTCAAAATGCTACTTGTACGAGAGGGAATGACCTATGATTGTCAGAATTGGTCAAAAGAATCCTTGGATCCATGTTCATATAGGTTGTTCAGTGATTACAATTGACATGTCATATGGGGTCACTAGGGGTCATTGACCTAAACAGAGGTAAAATGTAAGACATGCTCCGATTTTGACCGGGTTTGTTTTATCTTGTGGGCATTGATGAGTCAAGAACAAAAGTCAATCAAAACGTTAGGGTCAAAGGTCAAAAAAAGGTCAATAGGGGTCAAAATGTAAATTTTTACTCCATTCACTCAAAATGCTACTTTTCCGAGAGGAAATGACCGATGATTGTCAGAATTGGTCAAAAGAATCCTTGGATCCATGTTTATATAGGTTGTTCAGCGATCAAAATTGACATGATATATGGGGTCACTAGGGGTATTGACCTAAACACTCGTAAAATGTAAGACATGCTCCGATTTTGACGGGACTTGTTTCATCTTGTGGGCATTGATGAGACAAGAACATAAATGAATCATAACGTTAGGGTCAAAGGTCAAGAAAAGGTCACTAGGGGTCAAAATGTAAATGTTCATTTATTTATGGCATGTTACAATTTTGTCACTATTGACTTTTAATAACTTCAATGCGCGACTAATATTCGTCGTCTGAGACGACACCTCAATTCTAGTTAACATTTGATTTCTTTGTGGAAAATTAACAAAAGAAGTCTCAAATTCGAAAAATATGGTTCGATCGGTCCCATAGAACAGGGGTTTAACTTGGCCTTAACATCAATCATTAAATGTACGAATGGTAAAAGTGTCCAAATATTTTGTTTGTAGGTTCTGACTGATTTGCGCCCGACACTCAATGAGATGTTTCCCAATGGCCACTTGAAGTTTGATAATAAACTAGAACATGTTATTAGTCTTAAAGTCGACGTAAAGTCGGCGTATGAATACTGGCAGATCCAGGTATTCAAGCTGATAGCTTCGAAGGGATTCTCGATGAGAGGTTGTCATTCGTATAGTTGTTACATCCAAACGTTTACGTTCGGAAGGTAGGGATTTATAAGCAGGGACGAACCTAACCAGATCTCTATGATCTTCCAAACCGTCATCATGAAATAGATTTAAAAGGAACAACAGTATCGAAAACTGTAAATGGAATCATGGACGTCTAAGCGATCCTGTAAATGTGTTCTTGACGACAGCTATGCTATACAAATGCAGACAACTCGTGGATTGGACAATTGCCTGTAAACAGAATTCGTATTTGATTGTTAAGTACCAATATTATTTGAAATGATTTTGGAATACTTAGTGACGTGTAGGACCACATTCTTGACGGAGGGTACGTCAGTGGCAGCATTTGGTCCGTCACGAAATTGATGAAGGGTGCGTCAATGTCCGTCACTTTACATGGGTGCGTCCCAGTGTACATCATTTTTACGAACAACAAAATACAAACTTTATAATTTAAATATATGCCATACTAAACCACCAACCAGGCTTTACTTTACGGCAAACATCACTTTTCCGATATACCGCATGTTCTAAAATGCCTGAAATCACTCGATCGCCATGCAAGTGTGCAAGAGTTTGGCACAGGGGAAAAGGGAACAGAAGTAGACCGAGAACCTTTCATTTTGAGAGTGCTGTCACATATAATATAGGAGATCAGCATTGCGCTATACCACGCAAGCGCAGAACAGTCTAACCACAGCAGAGGTAGACGAAAAAAATAATCGCCAACGGGAGTGCGTCATATGGTCCGTCGGAATTAACCAATGGTGCGTCACAAAATTGACTGAGGGTGCGTATATTGTATGCCAAAGGTCCGTCACTTTTTTGACACAGGGTGCGCAAGTTGACGCACTTCGGTAAAGTGACGCACCATAGTGCGTCTTACAACTGATAGGTGTATTATTTTGAAAGGAAGTCCAAATTGACACACTGCCTATCATTAGATTGCTATAATGGGCTCGATGATTTATTCATGAGCTATTTTCAATGAGAAATTTGTATGGGGATCAACATAAGCACATCTTATTTTGACACCATATCCAAGTGTCCAATGCAGTTTTTCGATGAAATAATGGCCCAGGGTACATACAGGGGGAATATACTCCCCCATGTATGGATTCCCCCCGTGGCCTAGCGGTAGATCGTCTGCCTCTGAACCCAGAGGTCCGGGGTTCGAGCCCCGGGGGAGTTCCCCTCGCTATTTGGCCGCGAAAAAAATTCTTTGGAAAAGGTGCCTCGGGGGTTAGGGTTAAGGCATGCTTCACTGGAGTATCTCGCATTGTGTCAATATGGATAGTTTTTTAATGTATTAATATGTATGCAAATCGCAAAATAATATATTCATAATAATGATATATGAATTTTGTTACTTCAATTTAACTTTGTTGATGGGTATGGGTCCAATTTTAGCATATCCCTTCAGTCATGTATGCAGTGGGACTTGGTGTGGAGCTCTGTATACAGGGTGAGTCAAAAGAAGTTTACCCTAATTGAAAAAATCAAACAAAAAGATTTCTAACCACAAAATCAATGCAAACAAAACTTTAAATGATGGCGCCATTTCTTTGCTATCATCTGGAGAAGAAAATCACGCTATTTGATGATACCGTTAAGTAAATATGACTATTTCTGTACAGGAGCTGTTTTTTCACCAAAAACACGGTTTTTAATTTCAAGCTTAACGAGCTTAATAATGTTTACTAGGATTATGATGTAAAGCATTACACATCTTGTTTATTAAAAGAATTAAGTAGACAATAGACTTGTTCAAAATTGTCTCCTAATAGATTAAAACATGAACTATGGATTAAATCGTATCACCACTGTCAGTTAATAAATAATAATTGCAAGGATTAAATAGTCCGCAAGGGATATTCATAAACATGATAAAACTAGATGAGGATATTGAATAAAAATTGTCACCAGTGACTATCTGATAATGTGAATAATAAACGATATAGTATTTTGATAAAATCAATAAACATAATATTGCACTTATTTTTCGTATGTCCGATTAAGTTAACATTATCCTTGAACCAATCAAAAATTGTCAATGTCCACAGCAATACTAGTAAGTAATAGTCTATCCCTCTCTTTCTCTCTCTACATGTAAAATTTATTCCTGAAAACAATAATATGAATATAAACCCACTTGATAATCCAGCATCTTGTTTGGTCTTTCTCCTGATCTTTGAGAGTGTGCTTAGGATGGTTGCACTGAGGGACAATGGGCAGCTTTAAGGCCTATAGGGTCACGCGTTATGAACTCGCCTCCCAATAGGGTGGTGACGTTACATTTTGAGTTTCATGCTGTCATTTTCCTCAAATATTTTTAAAACCACAAAAGCTATCTCAACAAATTTGGTATCATTTTAAAGCCCTAATAACAAGCTATCTGCCTGCAAAATGGCATTGGTATAGCTAATACAGAATGGGAGATACAGCTGTTTGATGTTTGGGGACCAGGGGTGGTGCTGGAAGGGGTGTGTCTGGAAGGGGTGCCGCCTGTACAAACTCAATGGGGATAATCCCATGTTTTGTTCTTTTTACAATAACTAGTCATCTCCTAATGTTACAAACACCATTCTGGTCCCATTTTAAAGGATAATTAGTAGTCTTTAAGTATGTGGTTCAACAGACTTGTCAACTATTTGTAACAACTAATTAATTATGGATAAGACCATGAACATCAGCTTTCTTCCTATTCGCTACACAGTAAACATGAATAATCAGCCTCAATTTATCGGATTTATAAAAATGACTATAACAGAAAAAGTTTTCAAGCTATGATAGCAAAAGTATACATTTTTGGAAAGCTTTTAACTAGAGGAATTCAGAAATGCAGTTTATATCAGGGAAGGGTTCATCCTTAAACAAATATTTTTAAAAATTCTAAAAATATATAAAATAAAAATTGGAGATATTCACTAGCCGGTATAATTACCATACCGACGTAGTAACTTTGACAATTATATATCATCTAATGGGTAATTTCATGAGGAATTCAAATATGTATAGTAAATAATGATAGGGGTAGATATAAAAAAGATATGGATCTCGAATTAAAAATTAAAAACTCTGATATTTTTCCGAACATTTCCGATCATACCATTTTAGTTCATGGTCGTACTATAATTCCAATGGCATATTTGGTTTCCTCATGCAATTTCCCATCATAAAATGTATACTTTTACTACCTCAGGGGGGGTATACAAGCAAATATAAATGTGTAAAGTTAAAATCATGTCGTGAAAGCCAAAATCCTGTGTAACGCGAAAGGAGGCGAGCTTATAACACATAACCATATATGACACAATTACCACACTTTAATCATTTCATAACAAAGGAATTGATCCTTTCGCTGTCGGTATTGTAATTTTTTATTGGTCGTATCTTATGAAATATAATGGTCAAGATCTGGAAGCGTGTTCGAACGTTAAATTGGTCACTTTTATTCAAAACAGCGTAAAATAAGTTTCCCTCAACCAATCTAAACCAGATAACATTCATATTAAAGCTAATTGATTTGTCTTTATACCGTAGTAAATTGTTTTGAAAACAAACGAATACTTTTTTCTTTAAAAAAAAATCGCTGAAGTTGAGTAAACTTTTTTTGACTCACCCTGTAGGTAGTCGCAAGAGTATGAATGGTAAGGGCTCAGCATAATAATAATAAAGGTCTAAATTTTATTGTCATCGCAGCCAACTG
Source organism: Ophiura sarsii (assembly GCA_035610835.1). Classification (NCBI taxonomy): domain Eukaryota; kingdom Metazoa; phylum Echinodermata; class Ophiuroidea; order Amphilepidida; family Ophiuridae; genus Ophiura; species Ophiura sarsii. The sequence continues at coordinate 23,039,082 of CM069443.1, forward strand.
GCTGAATTGTAACAACATTACTAATCAAATACATTATTAAACAATGCAACGTCCAGGCAGCAGCTAAATCAGCGCCAAGTTGCGACATAAACCAACATGAACAAACATACATAACCCCAATATAGTAACCCCAATATAGTAATCCATAACGCTCGACCGCTGAGCAGTCACGTTTGTCTTCGCTACGCATATCATATTGGTTCCGCCCTGTGTGGTTATATACCGCCAAGATTATGGGAAATCCTGAGAAATGGGCCTAAATATTTGTCATGTTGATTGAAAATATCTTTTTTTACAATTCATGACATTTGGATACCACTATTAATTACATTTACTTATTTATGGACCGTTGAATGCCAGCAGAAAAGTTACTATACTATGTTTGTTTTGTTTTTTCATTTCATACACAGAAGGAGTTTGTCATGGTGTGTTTCAAATGTGATAATGGCTCTATTAAACTATATTCTGATGACAGTGTAAGATATTTTAATTCAATATTGAATGTTATATTGTATGCGAGAGTCGGTCAATATGTAACAAAAGTGATCTTGTATGTGATGCATGTTGGACTTTTAGATACCTTCGGTTACCTCCAGACGCGAGAAATTAATACAAGAAAAATGTTTTTGCGGATGTCTCGTGTCTAGCGAGATATTATACATTTCATTTATTTCATTAAGGACTGCCAACCCATGCTCAATTCATACACCACATGTTTTCATAAAACACAGTAAATTGGAATGGCAGAAAGGCAAGAGTCCTAGAGGGCTCCTCCTTTTCCCGCCTGTTCCTGGATCAGTAAACCCAAATTGGAACCCCTTGCAAATGCAAACACAATGAGAAACAATACTATAATAATGTCGAACCGACTGAAATTGAGACTTGAGGTTAGTCCTAAAATTTTCTTTTGTATAGCCGAAACCTGGCCTAACACATATTTGCGATCATCTTTGAACTACTATTTAGAATAAGGCCACCATCCTAACAAGGGTGATTATGGACCTTTTTTCCCCCCGCTCCTCAGACAGGCATCCAATTTAGAGCGCTTCACACACCTGTAACAATTGAAAAGTATTGTGTATTTGGTGCACCTTGACCAAAACATTACTAATTTCAACCTTTTTTGAACGTGTCGTTCACACATTATTTTGATCTCAAATCATTTGACTTTGAAAACCAAAAACCACTGCCAACCTATTTATCATTCAACTTTGAATTTGTACATACATGTATATGTTACTAACACGATCATACTACCAGGAATCAAGAAATAATTTAATCATTCCCAAAATCAACTCAATTCTGGTATGCACACCTTTCATTTCAAATCTAGCCATCTACGGAACAATGTAACACCATCTATCCGTATTGATTTAGAAAATGTGTCACCCGGTCACATCAATTCCTATATTTCCACTGTATCATAATTGAATAATGTCATAATTTGTATTATAATTTGTACAATACAGGGTGTATCAAAAAAATTAGGACACTTTTTCATGACGGTGTAATACTTGTAATAATCATTGGACCATGACCAATTTAGTCTCAATGTAAAGCCCAATTAATTATTATGATATCCTGAAAATATGAGATCAATCCGATGAAAAATAAGAAAACTAGCATAATTTGCGTAAACCATGTCATTTACTGGTTTGTACAATGGGATTTACATGTATAGACCAGTAAATAACATGGTTTACGTTTCAATACGTTACAATAATTATAAACATAGACAATAATCTATCAGTCAATAGCAAAGATTAGTTTGGTAATCCATTTAATTCTGGCACAAATCAATACTGGCTAAATAATCCACAAATCAAATGCATGCATATTCTGTGCAAATCAAAAAAGTTCTCGAACCCACTGTAGATGGTTCATTACCATGATATTGGCATAAATAGTGCGCGCGTTCATGTTACTCTACTGTTACTGTGTGAATGACCATTGTACATACTACAAAATAGATTGCTTTGCCTAACAGGTCACAATTTCCTTAATTAATGATGGATTTTTCTCATCTCTTCAGGATTTTATCTTTATCGGTTGTACTTTACATTGAAATAAAAATGGGTCATGCTTCGGTGATTTAACAAGGATTTCAACCATCATCAAAAAGTGTCCTAATTTTTTTGATACACCCTGTATTTAAACACTGCAACATTTGCTATGTATATGCAACCACTAACTGAAGTAAGTGAAGCATATGCCCTCAATAAAGAATAGCATAAATAAATAAATAACTCCCAGCGAATGGACGACCCTTGTTCAGGGTGGATGGGTGGGAAATTTTTATGTGACAAATATTTGTATAAACCTCTCGCCTTGAAGACACGAAATATAATGACACTGGTTAAAGCAGCGAGGCATCGCGAAAACATCAAAGGGGTGGGCCGTCAAACCAGACTACCAATCGTGCGTGGGATTGGCTAACGGAACAGGACTAGACCATTTCTAGCGCGGGCGGTAAATTGGAAATTCTCTCAATGGGCTCAATAATTTCTGATTATATGGCTTAAGTAGCGCCATTAACATAAAAACAATAGGTTTCAACCACTGACCGAAATTTGTTTATATTTGGCTGGACATGTAGGCCTTATAAGTTGAAATGTGGGTCGATGGATATGTTGTGGAATGTAAAGCTGATCATGAAATTTTCTCAAATCGCTTAAAGCACCCAATACATTTAGAATTACATGGTACGTAGTTCACACGGGATTGAGATACACAATCCCAAGTTATGTATCATGCCACAATATAAACTGGTAGTCTAGAATACAACATCCCATGTTAATTTGTATGAGAGATTATAGAAACACTTTTGTGTTCTAAAGACACAGGCCAACAATATGATATACTTTTTAGGGTCAATAACATGTTTTAATTTGTTTTGCTATGTTAAATTAGATTTTGACATCCCATTGAAACACATGTGACCTTTGACCTTAAATCGAGGTCAATGGTCAATTTAACATCCACGTTGGCAAGGATGTCCACCTACATCCTTGTATTCTACAAACATGTTGGTATAAACTCCCTGTGCCTGCAGACCGGAACCGAAAAACCATTTGTGCTCCCCAGCTATATTAGAGACATAACATTTTACTCACTGTCTTTAAAACTTGCGCTATCTCCATATTATTATAAGGCATCGGGGAAGATCAGTTTTATGGGCGGAGAACCTTACAGTTAGGATCTATCGATCTAGTGGGGTTTCGGGGTTTTCCGTGAACAATGTTGAAAATGTTGGTTACAATGTTGGTATGCTTTCGTGAAAAAAAGTTTTGTAAACATTTGGAAAATGTTCGTGAACATTTTTGTAAACGTAAACTGTAGTGAACATTTTTGAAATGTTTTTTAACATTTCATTTTTGTTGTTGAAAATTCACAAAAGAAATCTCAAAATTCGAAAAATATGGTTGGATCGGTCCTGTAGAACAGGGGTTTAGCTTGGCCTTAACATCAATCTTTAAATGTACGAATGGTAAAAGTGTCCCAACTATTTTGTGTTTGTAGGTTCTGACTGATTTACGCCCGACGCTCAATGAGATGTTTCCCAATGGCCACTTGAAGCTTGATAACAAACATATTAGTCTTAAAGTCGACGTTAAGTACTCGGCGTTTGAATACTGGCAGATCCAGGTATTCAAGCTGATAGCTTCGAAGGGATTCACCATGAGAGGTAGTCATTCGTATGATTGGAACAGACAAACGTTTACGTTCGGAAGGTAGGGATGTATAAGCAGGGACGAACCCAACCAGATCTCTATGATCTTCCAAACCGTCATCATGAAATAGATTCAAGAGGAACATCAGTATCGAAAGCTGTAAATGGAATCATGGACGTCGAATCGATCCTGTAATGTATTCTCGACGTCAGCTATGCTATACAAATGAAGACAATTCGTAGATTGGACTGTAAATTGTATCATTGTACTTCTGACACCCAAATTGTTGTTTTGTTACATTTGACGTGCAATGTATGAAGCCTGTCATGTATTTATTGGAACATGATGAACAATATCTGGTTTCCATAGGCTTACTCCTCAAATGATGTACGTTGCTCTTAAAAAACAGAATTCGTATTTGATTGTTAAGTACCAATATTATTTGAAATGATTTTGGAATACTTAATGATGTGTAGGAGGACTAGGTGGTGTAAGCGTTTTTATATTTTTCGGCAAAACTTTGGTGCAATATTGGAACATTGCATGTGAACAAGTACAGACGATTTTGGAATAGAAATGCAAACGAAGGCTTTTGTTGTAAAGTATCTCGAAGTGTAGAAAGTCTATACTGCCTTGATTCACATTTAAATCAATTTAATGGACCAAATGTATTTACTTGTAATAGACAAACCGTGTATCGGGGATATTTTTAAAAGTGGGTTAATGATGTCGAATGCAAGAATGTTGTATGCTCAGTTCCTGTGAGTTCAATGAGAATGTATAGGGAATTTGGATGTCTTCCATTATAATGTTAACACTCGTTATTGATAATTATGAAGCTAAACTTTCGATCTCAACACAAGAAATAATAACCTGGAATTTTCAGGTGTTACTTCACCTTTCATCAGCAGACTAATGACTCGACTTGACCTTTTGGAGGTGTGACGTCAGAATCGGGTCATAGACTCTTGGTAATTTGTACCTGCCCCCGTCTTTGTTGAGTGATGGTTGGTTGGCTCTGATGTAGATTGCCTCCTTGACCCTCTCTCAAACCAACGAGGATCCCTATCCAGGATCTTTGACTTTGTCTAAGTCTACGCGATGTCCCGGTGACTCAATATGGATGTGTTGGGATACCTCGGACGAGATGGAACTAGGACGCCTGTGCTCTAGAAACCGTGTCTTGAATGAGCGTTCTGTTTCTCCGATGTATGACTCGGAGCAAAGACCCCGGGTAGTCTGACCCTGACAAGGGATCATGTACACTGGGCCTACAGTGTCCTTCTTCTCAGTCAGTTTTGTCTTTTGGCGAGACCAGAAGTTGGCGTAGTGTGCGCGTAGGTTTGAAATAACCCGATTCTGACGTCACACCTCCAAAGGTCAAGTCGAGTCATTAGTCTGCTGATGAAAGGTGTAGTAACACCTGAAAATTCCAGGTAATTATTTCTTGTGTTGAGATCGAAAGTTTAGCTTCATAATTATTTATCACCAACACAGATGAACTTTCATTCTAATAACTCGTTATTGATATCGCGTAAAAACTCATGATTTCTGTTTTCATTCATACCCGGTATCAGAAATGGCGTCCACTCTCTACCACACGCGCTATTCGGTGTCCTTCATGACACGCCTATCATGGGTATTTCACAGTAAGCCCATTGAGGCATTAACATGGGGGCGGGGAGGGGGGGGGGGGGGCAAGAAACACATCTGGGGTTCACGAAACAACTTGGGGCAAAACTCGCGCGAAGAGCGCAAACATTGTGGCTTTTATTGTAAAATATACCTGAGATTAGTTTAATTTTTCTGACTTAGACAATTCCGACCAATTTTCAGCAAATGTTAATACATTTTGACATTAAAACTGAACATTTTCGATCGTTTGGAGAATAAAATTGGGTTGGGCTTGAGCTGACTGGGGCAAAGCGCAACCCCCCCCCCCCCCCCCCCCCCCCCCTATCTTTGCGGTGTTTTTAGAATTTCATTGAATCGCATATTGTCATTCCCTCAGCTCAGCAGCATTAGTCCTGACCATAACTATCCACCATGTTGGACGGGGGAACACACTACCTCATTATTGGTGACTATAGATGTGCCAAAACGTGGCAATTGGGTTTGTATAAATTCCACTTCCCCTCACTCTTGGTAATCAAATTGAGTTCAAATGAAATTTAACAAAAGCTGTTCATATATCATTATTATTATTAAACACTGTACACGGAAAGCATATTTCACTGTGCGAATGGTGAAACCATGGTGAAACTAAGAGCATGTTTGTACTGGTAAGTTTGCCCAGTAGAAACAGCCAGATACCGTTAAGAATCGGTATATTTTGTAACCGCAAAAACCTTCACAAACCAGGTTTGGTACCGGTAAGAAACGGCAAGTTTCCCAGTAGAAACATCCAGCCGATTAATCTTACCGTTATGTTCCGTGAACCGTGTCACGCTAGAGTATACGCATTGTGAGGCAATCTTTTTCAGGGGGGCGGAATTGTTTGGTATAACAAAAGGTCAAATGTCGTGGCCCATCGACTAAGATCGATACACTTAGCGGTAAGTTTTCGCGAGTAGAAATAGGGGGGATTAAAAATTTCCGGTAAATCTTACCGTTATATCTTACAGTTAACTTTGCAGTGCCCCATAGAAACACGCTCTAAGTAAGGCACAATCATGATAATTGGACTAGAATGTGATCAAGCAAAGGAGTCGGAAATCGGAGATATTGATTTTGAGATATAACCAAACAAAGGATAAACATTATTGTTTTCAAATGTTTTGAAAACCCTTCAATTACCCATATTATTTGGATGTGTCCATAAATATATTTTTACAAATAGCTTACACAATCAATAAAAAGAACCCTCAAATATGACATTTCAACTTCAGACTCATTTTAGTCCAGGAGCCCGGAAGGTTTATTCAGCTGAGAAGGGAAAAGCGTCGCTGTTCAGACATACCGGCGCACACGAAAGACAGTGTTTTGAGAAAATCGCGTTTGAAAAGGTCACTATCATTGTCAAATATATACTTATGTTTGTTTTGAGAATATTATAACAACAAATTTCAATAATCAATTAAGAGTAAAAGTGTCGTTAAAGGTAGATGTTCTGATTGCTGGCCCGATTTTCAACTTGATATTCTCTACATGAAAGGTCATACCTAAATGTGTCACATTCCAAAGTTGGAGTTGCATAGCTCCAATGGTTCTAATTTTAGAAGCACACGGTCACAAGAATTTGGCCCATTGAGTAGTACACACACTGGCTGATGGGGAACCACATTTGTCATTAATTCACCACATTTTAGCCTATCAGGGCCGTCAGAAGGGGGGTGCGTTGGGTGCGGACGCACCCCCCTTGAAAATCTCTTTCTTTTTTTAACCCTTTGAACCCTGACCGCGCCAGGCAATGTGTACCGCTGACCCTGGCCATTCCGGGGGTAATGCACAAAATATTGATTTTTGCAGGAAATGGATAAAACGATACTAAACTTGTTCCGAATCATCTGTAATATTATACAATCATATAAAAACAAGAACAGTTTACTTGGATTGTGCTTTCAGGACAAAAATAAATAAAAATGGCGATATTTTGGACCCCAAAACCCACCCGTACACCGATACTGATACTGATACTGATACTGATACATTACCACAAATACATGAAAAGCTTATGACTTCCATCAATTCCCATTCAATGCCCGGGTCTCAAAATCATTTGAAATGCCAGAACTATCATCTAAACAAATCCTAAGCAGTATCACTATCGTCCATCATGTCCAAAACACGCCACATTTCAATATAATTTTGATGCGAAAAGACACGAAAAAACAGCAAGCAAAATGCGCTGATAGAATCACTCGTCAATTGAAAACAACAAGCCTCTGAACTTTGACCCGGCAATTTTTAGATGCGCAGTAGTCTTATCTATGTATTCAAACCACTTTGGACATCCTACACTGAGCCTATAGTCCGTCTCATATGGTTGATTGCATACATACCTGTAAGCCGTTACACCGTCTCACCGGGTATACGGTACACATATGCGTAAGCCGGTCTAGCGGCTCGTCGGGTTCAAAGGGTTTTAAGGTAAAAATTGCGGGGTTTTTTAGTTTTAAATTTCAATGATAGTAAAACTACTCATAAAACATTGACTACAGTGCTTTTTGGACAGCGAAATTTTGTGTCCGTGCGAAATATTTTGGACGTGCGAAATTTTTTGACTATCGCGCGTGTGGTAGAGAGTGGACGCATAATCCATAACGTTCGACCGCTTATAAGTCGCGTTTGTCTTCGCTACGAATATCATATTGGTTCCGACCTGTGTGTTTATATACCGCCAAGATTATGGGAAATCCTAAGGAATGGGCCTAATATTGGTCATGTTGATTGAAAATATATTTTTTTACAATTCATGACATTTGGATACCACTACTAATTACTTATTTATGAACCATTGAATGCCAGCAGATAAGTTACTATACTATGTTTATATTTGTTTTTCATTTCATACACAGAAGGAGTTTGTCATGGTGTTTTTCAAAAGTGATACAAAAGGCTCTATTAAACTATATTCTGATGACAGTGTAAGATATTATAATTCAATATTGAATGTTATATTGTATGCGAGAGTCGGTCAATATGTAACAAAAGTGATCTTGTATGCATGCATGTTGGACTTTTAGATACCTTCGGTTATATGGCTTAAGTAGCGCCATTAACCATGTTAACATGAAAATAATAGGTTTCAACCACTGACCGAAATTTGTTAATATTTGGCTGGACATGCAGGCCTAATAGTTGAAATGTGGGTCGATGGATATGTTGTGGAATGTAAAGCTATAATAGTGGGGATTTCAACATAGCTGATCATGAAATTTTCTCAAATCGCTTAAATCACCCAATACATTTAGAATTACATGGTAGTTCACACGGGATTGAGATACACAATCCCATGTTATGTATTATGCCAGAATATAATATGGTAGTCTAGAATACAACATCACATATTAATTTGTATGAGAGATTTATAGAAACATCTTTGTGTTCTAAAGACACAAGCCAACAATATGATATACTTTTTAGGGTCAATAACATGTTTTAATTTGTTTTACTATGTTAAATTAGATTTTGACATCCCATTGAAGCACATGTGACCTTTGACCTTAAATAGAGGTCAATGGTCAATTTAACATCCACGTTGGCAAGGATGTCCACCTAGGTTGTATTCTACAAACATTTTGGTATAACTCCCTGTGCCTGCAGACCGGAACCGAAAAAACATTTGTGCTCCCCAGCTATATTAGAGATATGACATTTTGCCCACTGTCTTCAAAACTTGCGCTATCTCCATATAAGGCATCGGGGAAGATCAGTTTTATGGGCGGAGAACCTTACAGTTAGGATCTATCGATCTAGTGGGGTTTTGGGGGTTTACGTGAAAAATGTTGAAAATGTTCGTTACAATGTTGGTATGCTTTCGTGAAATGTATATTAAAGTTGTGTAAACATCTTTGTAAACGTAAACTGTAGTGAACATTTTTGAAATGTTTTTTAACATTTCATTTTCGAAATTCTCAAATTCGAAAAATATGGTTCGATCGGTAATGTAGAACAGTGGTTTAGCTTGGCCTTAACATCAATCTTTAAATGTACGAATGGTAAAAGTGTCCAACTATTTTGTGTTTGTAGGTTCTGGCTGATTTACGCCCGATGCTCAATGAGATGTTTCCCAATGGCCACTTGAAGCTTGATAGCCATCATATTAGTCTTAAATGCGACGTTAAGTACTCGGCGTTTGAATACTGGCAGATCCAGGTATTCAAGCTGATAGCTTCGAGGGGATTTACGATGAGAGGTAGTCATTCGTATGATAACAGACAAACGTTTACGTTCGGAAGGTAGGGATTTATGAGCAGGGACGAACTCCACCAGACATGCCAGACCTTTATGATCTCCCAAACCATCATCATGAAATGATGCTAGTGATAAACGACAAATAGATTCAAGAGGAACATGCCATTTTCTATTGTAGCCGAATTTGCGGTGTTAAGAAGGGGATGTAGAGGGGATTATGGGATTGGTGGTCAGATGTGAGTGGTGGCGGGAAATTAGAAGAAGGAATTATGGGTATGATGATGTGATGGTAATTACTTGACCGTTTTCGCTCGAACGACGCGGACGGTTTGAATTTTCGTGGGATTTATCTTGGTTTTCGTCTTCTGATTTCGACTGCTGTGTCGACCTGTTAGGGGTTTTTCATCGTGTAGACTGCCGACATCGCCATTGGCCATGGCTAGCTTTTGGAATTGGCGAGTGCCTGGAATGTATTTGTGAGGAATTGATGATTGATCACCTTTGATTGTTGAATTGCTGCAAGACTTTGCGCTAATACGACACATCTAACAAGATTAGGTATGGTTATCCGTTTACAATAATGTTTATGTTGGGGCCTGGAAGTTCCCATGAGTTTTAATTACAACACTAAAATTCAGTTGATTTAATATGCTAGCATTAGCTACAAGAGCTTTACACTCTAGCCTCAATTGAGTAGGTAGTGGTATATTAAATTTATTTAGAGCTTTGTGCGTTTTTAATCGCGTCATGTTGACTTCTGTTGCTAATAGTTATGAAGGTTTACACGATTAAATTCATTGATGCCCGATTTGGTCTATATTGACTTTTTCATGTACACAGGTAATCATAGATTTACACATTGTATTTGCGGTATTTTATCGAGTATCAGTGTTGACATTCGAGCAATGAGAAATGTATTTCATATGTTGATTTTAATACAAAGCCGAACAAAGCGGGCGATCTATATTGTGACAAAGTGTTCACACCTATATCCCATGGTTTATTCCATACTTATTGCCATGGCATCTTTTCTCATTAGATCAATTGACAAATTACCTGACCTATTAAGCTCCGTATGATTGTTACGCATGTACGTGATTGTTTAATAGCCATTCAGCCTTAAGATTTAATTCGATCTATTAACATGGATCTAACCACTTCAACAGTTTAGTTCTACCATGAGTTCATTGACTATCTGTGTGATGTATATCCGGATGCGTTTATATCTGAGATTATTCATCTCACTGATTTTATATTGATTTTTAACCTCTCCATAGAATATGGTTTAACCCACTGTTTAGTTGTTTTTCTCATAGTTTTCATCTTATAACATAATTCCTATAAGAGGAATAATGATTGAGATTTAAATATTGACAGTTTATTAATCGGTTCAGATCAGATTCTCCCTATTAGTATTTTATAGGATACCATAATTGACGGAGTGTTTTAATATCCTCCTTCGATTTTCATGTTATTATTGAAAGAATTGTTTATACATGTGTATATTGATATTCACGCTTGTGGTCATTTAATTAACCGGCATTTGCAGGTCTCAGTGCTCAGAAATACACATATTTCCTATGACTCGCAGAGTAATTTTTAGTGCATCATGTGTTGAACGGGGGAGAACAAGGCGGTCGATATTATCAGATTAATTTCGTATGGTTTTCTCGAAAGAAATTGATGCAGATCATACCAATAGTACGCACGATGTAGGCTGAAGTTGGCGTTTTATGAAAACACTTTTTTAAGATGATGATTTAATGATTTTCACTTTGTGAGACTTGACGGACAAATTTGAGTCAATTTCGATGTTCTGATTGACAATAATATATATACTAATACGCCTTTCTTCATCTGCTTGGTATAGGCATAGTTCCTATGCTATCACAATCCTTGATTTTAGATAGTTTTAGATCATGTGACTATAACTTTGTTTTAAAAGCTGATATTCCAGTAGCTGGTTATTTTGCTTCAGAGTTTGTTAGCTTGACTTGGACGAGGTTGCTGTTGTGCGGATTGTAGACAATTTTCATATGTTTGTTTGTTTGTTTTATCCATAATTCTGTGGTTTTATCAACTGCACTCTTATCTGCATAGTGAACGATCATTTGTTTCATAATGATATGATATGTTGAAATAAAGAGTACCAACGAGTTATTTGAACTATTCTCTTTTGGTAATCAAGTCACATGTCACGCATGTGTAAAATATGTGTAGAATATGTAATTTACATAACATGATATCGCCATTGGTTGACTAATTGGACGTAGAGTATGATGATCCGAAACATTCCAGAATTGGATGAATGATGGACAGTGTAGACGGTTTATTGAAGAGACCAAGTAACCAACTTGCAAGACAAATAATCGATCTAATGATCAAGTACTTCAATAGGCTCGGACGCGGAAAGATATAAATTAAAGAGCAACATGTTGGCTGATCCTTGATATGGCAATTAGTAACGCAAAGTTTAACTTTGATCAGTTCACGTATAGGAATCTTGAAGTTGTGGGATCATGATTAGTGAGAGAAGCGTGAAACGTATTAATCGGTTTTTTGTTGACACTAATTAGTGATTAGTGTTTGTTTACAGTTCCATTTATCGTTTCGATGATTTCTTGAAATAACGACATGGATAAGCTGGCTGGGAGTTCAGAACCCAGTTCTTAGAAGAGGCAATCACGAAACGGGCAATGGCGTCGTTTGTTACAGCTTTCTTTGCTTCACTTGATTTCTGATATCAAGAAGAGATATTATCAGTGATCTTAAGATTTACAGATCACGTCATGACTTTTGAGACTTATTAGTCACACTCGACTCCTAATCATGGATGGTGTAAATGAACAGTGAAGTTGTCGGTGTTTTACCTTGATGCAATGTTGATCTTTGGTCGATCGTCTCTGATAGAATTACAGTCGTCTGATTTTCAGAACTGGTGCTGGATGTTTTAATAAGTTCTCCTGGCAATATTCTCATTCAGATATTTAGGAGTAAGTAATTATGGAGGAAAGATGTATAATATAATACCTTATTATATATTTGTAAATCACAAACCCCTTGGTTGTGTCTAACTGATTGTTGAATAGAAGATTTTGTTGTCCAGCTTTGACCAATTAGAGATTAGCTCAAAATCTCAGATGGCCTTTGGCCATTATGGCTATTCGCGATACTAAGGGAAACATTATTGTTTGACCAGTGGGAAATTTGTGTTTTGATAGCAGAGATCTATTACGCAGTATTGCTTTATAATAGAAGAGCTTTAAGAAACCGATACTGATTTGAGAATAATGCGTGCAAGTATTATTGCATATGCAGATACCAATATGGCATTTTACGAATTACGTGAAATAAGTAATTGACATCTTTTATATATAGCATGGTCACTAGAACAATTGGCTTATGATTATGATTGTTTACATAATTGGTAAACGAACCGTTTGATGATATTATAGCTTTGTGGTTAAAAATGTGCAGTATTGCAATACATTTTTACAGCATTGGTTGCTGGGACAATTGGCTTATGATTATGAATCTTTACATAAATGGTAAATGTTTGACCGGCAGGAAGGACACTGGTGTGATAGCAGAGATCTATTACGCAGTATTGCTTGTAATAGAAGAGCTTTTATGAAACCGTTTGGTATTCATACTGATTTGAGAATAATGTGCAGTATTATTGCATAGCAATTTGGCATTTTACGAATCACGTGAAATAAGTTATTGACATTGTTTATATACAGCATTGGTCACTTGAATAGTTGGCTTATGATTATGAATGTTTACATATTGGTAAACGGAAACTGTTTGGTATTTATATTTTTGTGATTTAAAATGTGTAGTATTGCAATAAAAATACAAAGTTTTTAAGCGTCTGACAGCTTACCATTTCATGAATAATTAAACAGTTGGCTTATGATTATGAATGTTTACATATTGATAAACGGAAACCGTTTGGTATTTATAATTTTGTGATTTAAAATGTGCAGTATTGCAATAAAAATATAAAGTTTTTAAGCGTCTGACAGCTTACTATTTCATGTATAATTAACAGTATTTTATACAGCATTTGTTACTAAATACTATAGAATGATTGACGTATGATAATACATAAAACATACATATGATAATGAACTATATTCTGTTTGGTATATATAACTTTGTGATTAATTAATTGCATTATCGCAGACATAAATTCAAGTTGTTTGGCATTTTGCGAATCCCATTTTGTTAAGTGATTGACAGCAATTTTATGTACGGATTGGTTACCAGAACGGTTGGCTGCTTAATAAGGATGCAATATGAGATCGAATTATACTATATAGGGATCTAATACTAGTTTATAATGAATTACACAGACCTGAGAATTCTTTATATTTTACAGGGATGGGTTGTTCATATCAAACAATAATATTACAGGTAATTTTTGCATGATAATATGACAGGTTGAATACCTTTGATCACAGGTTCGTCAGCTAATTGACACATATTATAACTAAGTATTCAGAATGTTATACGACAAATCTAATATCGTTATAGTAGCTTACGATATAAACACAACTCGCATGAGAAGATGAATCAGGATATGGTTCAATATTTTAAATAAGAAACAGACTCACGTCACATGACACCATGTCGTTTAATTATAGTGGTAATAAATACGCTTGTTGTAGATACCTTAGTATCTGTTAAAGTTGAAAGATATGTTGATGATGGATTGAGATGAGAAGATGCGAAAGACGGGTATCATCCCGAGTCTGTATCTGTATGTATGCCTTGGTTACACCTTACAAGATACACAGAGTGTGATTATCTTCATTTTATGAAGTATGGACTATTACAAGGAGAAGAAGAACCAGAACAGGTCTCATGAATTTGGGATTGGTAGTATAACAAGATAATGAATTTATTGAGAAATATTATGGATGGTTCATTTTCGACGTCATTGTCGTTTACCTTGGAACATGATGATGCTTGTCTGGAAATACAAATCATATAATGGGATTGTTTATCGCCTTGCCCGTTCTTTATTATTGACATAGGGAAAGCATAGTGTGCTTCCGTCGTCGTTCTTCAGCGGAGTCCGGTGTTCCCCATGGTTTGGTGATGAATACATGTTTATGTTTCAGCTGTGGCGCCAAATGAAGGCGAATTAGAAAATAATTTATTTACGGTTGAGCGTGCGAATTAGTAAATAATGCCATTTTCTATTGTAGCCGAATTTGCGGTGTTAAGAAGGGGATGTAGAGGGGATTATGGGATTGGTGGTCAGATGTGAGTGGTGGCGGGAAATTAGAAGAAGGAATTATGGGTATGATGATGTGATGGTAATTACTTGACCGTTTTCGCTCGAACGACGCGGACGGTTTGAATTTTCGTTGTTATTGACGGAATCAATTATATTTTACTTTTTACTGAATAGTGTCTTGTTTCAAATCCAACGAGTGTTAACACCTTCTTTTTGTGTGTTTTGAGTGTTTTTCAGTCATATACAACACATATGGAACATGAGCTATATTGGAAATGTAGAGAGACAACAAGAAGAGAAGAGAAGCAGTGTGGATCAAAAACAGATAAGAAGTGGTGCACAACTGAGTTTGTAGGTTCGGATCCTGTGTGGGTATGTTGCCAATTATTATTATTACAATTGTTATTTAGACATGAGTATGCTTTCCATAGGGAAAGCATAGTGTGCTTCCGTCGTCGTTCTTCAGCGGAGTCCGGTGTTCCCCATGGTTTGGTGATGAATACATGTTTATGTTTCAGCTGTGGCGCCAAATGAAGGCGAATTAGAAAATAATTTATTTACGGTTGAGCGTGCGAATTAGTAAATAATCAGTATTGAAACTGTAAATGGAATCATGGAATTGTTCTTGACGACAGCTGCAATCTAAATGAAGACAAGTCGTGGATTGGACAATTGCCTGTCATTTGGATCATTGTACTTCTGACACCCAACTTGTTGTTTTGTTACATTTTACATTACTCTCTTTTCGCTTACATGCGTTAATTGGAACACGAACACGATCTGGTTATGTGTGCTTGCTAGTGGCGTGCTCTACAGGGTGAGTCAAAAAAAAGTGTACTCAACTTCAGCGATTCGGTTGTTTTCAAAACAATTTACTACGTTATAAAGACAAATCAATTAGCTTCAATATGAATTTTATCTGGTTTAGATTGGTTGAGGGAAACTTATTTTACGCTGTTTTGAATAAAAGTGACTAATTTAACGTCCGAACACGCTTCCAGATCTTTACCATTATATTTCATCAGATACGACCAATAAAAAATTACAATACCGACAGCGAAAGGATCAATTCCTTTGTTATGAAATGATTAAAGTGTGGTAATTGTGTCATAAATAGGCCTTAAAGCTGTCTATTGTCCCTCAGTGCAACCATCCTACTAGGCACACTCTCAAAGATCAGGAGAAAGACCAAACAAGATGCTGGATTATCAAGTGGGGGCAAGTGGGTTTCTATTCATATTATGTAGAGAGAGAAAGAGAGGGATAGACTATTAGTTACTTACTAGTCTTACTGTGGACATTGACAATTTTTGATTGGTTCAAGGATAATGTTTACTTAATCGGACATATTTACGAAAAATAAGTGCAATATTATGTTTATTGATTTTATCAAAATACTATATCGTTTATTATTCACATTATCAGATAGTCACTGGTGACAATTTTTATTCAATATCCTCAACTAGTTTTATCATGTTTATGAATATCCCTTGCGGACTATTTAATCCTTGCAATTATTATTTATTAACTGACAGTGGTGATACGATTTAATCCATATTTCATGTTTTAATCTATTAGGAGACAATTTTGAACAAGTCTACATGTATTGTCTACTTAATTCTTTTAATAAACAAGATGTGTAATGCTTTACATCATAATCCTAGTAAACATTATTAAGCTCGTTAAGCTTGAAATTGAAAACCGTGTTTTTGGTGAAAAAACAGCTCCTGTACAGAAATAGTCATATTTACTTAACGGTATCATCAAATAGCGTGATTTTTTTCTCCAGATGATAGCAAGGAAATGGCGCAATCATTTAAAGTTTTGTTTACCTTGATTTTGTGGTCAGAATTTTTTTTTTTCATTTTTTTTTCAATCAGGGTAAACTCTTTTTTGACTCACAGGATACGTGTTAGTGTTGTTTTATTGCTATATTATGGCGCCCGATTCAGGAGGAGTATCAAATTTAATAATTCATAGATGTTGTGATATACTGTGTACCCAGCATACATAACCCCTGACAAGATGCGTCAGTTAATTGTTGATGATGAATCTATGGCTACGATTTCTCTTGTCACGTAGTTCTACCATGTGTTTGGAGTTCAGTACCGCTGTCCTCCGACCGTATGCTCTTCAAAAATAGCCAGTCACAGGCAGGTCTAACAAACATTGGAAACACTTTTGTGATAACATGGCAGTGGCGTTGCTAGATTTTTTATATTGGGGTGGCAAGAAATGAAATTGAACCGACAAGATTTTTAAGAGCAAAGAAATGCACGCGTAGCGCGCGAACGTTTTCGACTTTACCTTTAGTTTTGCTTTGATTGAGGAAAATTTCTGCTTTAAACAAGCTTCTACCAAAAAAATACTCCATTTTTGGGACTGTAACATGGCGACTGACGAGGCAGTCATTGTTGATCATGCTGTACACAAGCATCTGACTGAAGTAATCATCAAAATACCTCTAATATGAGTTTCTTTTCGAGTTCTATAATACGTGGTCAATCATCGCCCCAGTAACACTATGTGAATTCCACCGTATGTTATAAATATTCTGCAGCATTACCTGATAATCTTATCTTATCATAGGTTATACACTACATTATGTGACCATTGGCCCTCGCCTCGGTGGCACCTGTAAAGAAGTCTGGCCTCTTTCTAGGATTCACCTACCACGGTCATTCTGCATAGACTGAACCAATACTTCTCGTCATCTGAATGCCTCCAAAAACTTTAGCTCGATCATCATGTAATCTACGTACGCCTAACGAATGTGGCACCCACTTTGCTTATCGTGGCTTAAGTGTTTCTATACCTCTTTGGCAAGCGGTCTTGTCAAGTAGACTTGTGTGAACTTCAATGTTACAATATGTTTATGATGTAATGAACTAAATTACCATGGCAGTTATATGAATAGCATTGTTTATCTTGCACATTCTTGATAAACGTCAAGAGTGCCTCTGCATGTACTATATCGTCATCGTCATCCGGATGCCTTCCAACCGGAGACAGATCGTATATATTGATACAGATATGAAAATTCTCAATTATTAGTTGCTCTGGCCGGACCACGATATTTCTGTACATTTCAAAAAGAATTTCAATGGAAATCAGGTGTTGTCCGTGTTGAATTATCTCAGTGCACAGTGCTTTTCTACTGCATGCTGAGATTACATTGAAGAACCTCTGAATTACCATATTCAAAACAGGTTTTTCAGAAACCTTTCCCAACGTTCAAGGTCTATCGCAAGGATTACTGAACCAATACTTGTAATGTTTATACTTATTTTAATGCATATCTCATGCTGATTCCAAATATAGTAACTCCATTCAATAGTATTGACATTTCTGAAAACATTTGTGACATTTTGGAATGTCGTCTGCAGATGCCTGCCGCGTTGAAAGTACCAAGATTTATTTGAAATGATTTCGGATTGCTTAAATGTGTAGGGGGACTACACTAGCTGGTGTATGATCCGCATAAGATACAAATTAAGCGTTTTTACATTTATTCGGCAAAACTTTGGTGCAATATTGAAACATTGCTTGTGAACAAGTACAGACGATTTTGGAATAGAAATGCTTAGACTTTGTTGTGAATTATCTCGAAGTGTAGAAAGTCAATACTGCCTTAATTCACATTTTAATGGACCAAATGTATTATATAGACGAACCGTTGCTCGGGGATATTTTAAAAGTGGGTTAAAGATGTCGAATGCATGAAATCAGTTTCCGAAAACTGCCTTAATGATTTCACATACTCATGTTCATTTAAAACCAATTAACACAGTGGTCGTAATATTCCAAACCTTAAAGTTATATTAAAATTCAATGATTTCGTAATTTCAGATATTTGTTAAGAAATCGTCAACGAAAAATTATCAGATTTATTAGCATGATTAGTGTACTACGTGTATTGGACATAGATGAATCGGTTACAGTACCGTTACACGGTCAAAAATCGAATAAATACTATTACTAAATGAACCCATTACTAAATGAACCCAAATCAACGCATGGTAAAGCATAAAAATTATATCTGATGAAGACTTTCAAAATATTACTGGAAAAATGACAATTCCTGTTTTTCTTCTGATGAGCAATTCTCCATGAAAATGTGTAGCGTTGAAGTTCACTGTTTTCTTAATCCAATGCGCAAGCTCTACGATTGGTGAACTCTCTAATTTAATGTAATTCCCTTCATTGTTTCAACACCAATTATATAGCGACCTATGGTTTACATGTAGGCATGTGGGTGGGGCAGGGGCGTCAATCCTGTATGGACAAGGGGGACATGCCCCCCCCCCCATGTTTTGAGTTGGGGAGGACACAATATCAAATATTCCCCCCCCCCCCCCATGTTTTGAGTTTGCATGTGATCAAAATAGAACATTTTAGAAACACCTAATAGTCTTATAATAATGTTTTATATCATATATATAATATAATATAAAGCAGTTTACCAACCCACGGTGTTTACAATAGACAATATAACAAACAAATAGTTTGTAGTCTGTTAGTTTGACAAGAGGAATCAAAGAATTATGATGGTCAAAAGTTACGGCATTTTTTTCGAGCTATCCGCGCATGTGTCCCAAAGATGTAATATGTTTGTGATAGAAGCTTGTTTGATGCAAAAAAAAGTACCTCAATCATAGCAAATTGGGAACTCAAAAAAAATCGCGCGCTATGCGCGCATTTCTTTACTCAACAATAAATTATCGGCTGACTTTCAATTCTTGCACCCCCCCCCCCCACACATATAAAAAAAGAAACTAGTTACGGCACTGCGAACCACACGGAATATTCTAAAAATTATGTGGGTGACGTTAACAACGTCATTCTGGACCATTTAAGTGTTAGAAATACAATTTTGGCGCGCATTTCTTCTATAGGTTTCTCCATTATAATGGGTCTCGAACCACACCAAATATTTATTTGTATCAACATTCAACAACGAACATTTCAATAAAATATCGGTCAAAGTGCCAACCAAATCACACCAAATGGGTTCGAAAATTGAAGAAGAAAAAATCGAACGCTGAGGGTGGCACATCCCCCTCAAATTCTCCCTGTCCGCGTTAGCGCGGAACGCGGTGCTTCGCACATTCAATAAAAACAATTCAGTTACAATTTATTTTTATGTTTGGACGGGCAACATATATATGATGTCCCTCCCTCCCCCCCCCCCCCCCCCCCCCCCCCCCCACACACATTTAAATATGGATTGACGCCTCTGTGGTGGGGATATATGCCAAAGCGATGCATGAATTACGCCACCACTCACCAAAGCTGAACTTTTAAGCGATAAAAGAACAACAGAGGGCAGTTGTTATGTCCCGAATTTCACATTTCTCTGGCGTGTGGACGTGAGATTTAAAACCATGGCCTGGTGTGTGGCGCATCCTGGCTTGATCTGCATCGACGTTTTTGGGAAGTGTACGGCCGTTGATAATGTTTGGATTGCAAAGCACGGGTTAACCTACATCCTGTTGTCAGCTCTATCGAGTTTACTGCCACTTTCCACGACTTTGGACGGGCGTCAGTGGGTGAAGCGCTTTTGTCCCGGGAACCATCCCTCCTCCAGCTACTGTCATGACATTGCCAGCATTATTTCACCTCTCCATATATGTGAGTGACGGTCATTCATTGTACCCTGTTGTACGGAGTCTAGGAACAGTTGGTCAAGTTTGTCATGCACCAACTTAGCCAAGCTCAATGTCCCTAAATAGACTATTACCTTAAAGACCCCAAAACTGGAGACTAAATGGTAAAGGGCTTTTGCATACTGGAATTCTTTTTGGTACTGTTCGATCAATGACTACGCTTACCTTCTTAGGAGGAGAATATAGTGTGGTTATATCTAGTTTCTGTGATGTAGGCCTATAGTGACGATTTTTGGCGGGAAGATGATTGGGTGTTTGTTTTCATCTCACACCACTCTCCAATCTTCACAGTTCACTATCCTGCCCTGGTCTTTTTCCCCAGCCAGGCAACATTATTGTTGTGTGTGCCCTCTGATGACTTGGAGGATATGCCAGTTCGGATCTGTTTGTTGTCGTCTTCCTTAGGTGGTGTTCTTGCTCCAAGGTTGGCCGGCACTAGCTGGTGGACTATCTTACTAAGGACTGAGTCATGTCTTCCGTTGTATCTTCCTGATCTAAAGGAGTTCTGGCATGTCTAGCAACAGTCGAGTATGTGCAGTTGTTGTATCCACAAAAAGCATAATCCGTAGTCCAAGAGCATGTTCATTTGAATGTTCCATATATGTCGTTAGGTTGTCAGGTGTGGGTAGTGTAGAATTTCAGAATTTCAGATGACCATGAGTAGAGGAGCTTGTTTCATTTGATGTTTCATCTGTACCTAGCCTCTCTGTCTTCAATATCTGCCTCCTCCCAGTCGATCACATGGTTTCTGTCCATCACATGGTCGGTGATGGTCACCAAACATGACCACTTTGTTTTGCTTATAAACAAATATCTAACACTAAAAGAGATAACATATTTTTTATATTTTCATTCACAGAAGGAATTCATCATCTTGCGTTTCAAATATGGGTCCGGTTCTCTCAAAGTATTTTCGGAGGATATAGTAAGATATTTCAAATTAAGTTCCTTGTAAATATTGTTTGCAATGTCTAATACAAGGAGCGGTTTCTATTTTTTTTAAAGGGGGTAATGGTCGAACTTAGTGGCAACAATCTTCTTCAGAAAAGGGTGGAGTCACCAACATAAAGGATGATTTTTCAAAAGGATTTAGAATCCACGCAAAACGTCTAATGCCAAATCACGCTCGCTAATGGCTCGGCAAACACACTTTTTGTCCTCATTAAATTAGTTTAGATTTCGCTGCGGTGCATGAGTATTTAGTCTACTCATGTGCTTGTATTTAACGTATAAGGTGTTTAGGCACCATGGAAAAGTAAGATTAAAATTGATTTTTATATATTTTTTGTAGATTCTGACTGATATATGCCCGACGCTCCACAAAATGTTTCCAAAAGGCAATGTGAAGTTTGATAACAATGCACATATGATCCGTGTGAATCTCGGCTCGACTGCGTTTGAGTTCTGGCAAATACAGGTCTTCAAAATGGTGTCTTCAAGAGGATTCATGTTAAGAAGTTCACACTCTTCTGGGTTTAACGGCATGCGTTTAATATCAGCTACGTATACGTTTGCACGGTAGCGATTCATGATGAGCATACCATACAGGTGTTATCACTCAGACTATGCTCAGACATTTCAACAACAACAACAATTCATGAGTTTTATCATGGAGGAGGCGTGAACAGATATCTTGGCCAACTGTTGAATAAAAATATTCCTCCAGTTAAGGGGGCTGTGCACCTTCAGGTACAGCCTCAGGTATGACAAAATTTGACACAATATATTTTGAGTTATCGTTGCAGAACCTAAAATGGGTCAAAAACGTGTTTTTTATTTTAAAAAATCCAAAATGGTCAATTTCATGATCATGGTTGGATTCATTGAACCCTTTCCTGCAACAAAATGTATACTTTATATAGATTGAATGAATAATGAAGAAGTTACGGCAGTTTTACGGAGGCTACACCGAAGGTGCACAGCCCCCTTAACTCAGTATAAAAAAATAATATATTTGGAAGTCGAACTAGAGACTACGCCAGCTTCAGTATTCGATAAGTGTCTAAAAACAAGCATACCAAACCATGTTGGTGTTTGTTGTATAACCATGATAACTACAAAACATACCTGGAGCAGGTCTGCCCAATTTATGGTTATTCCAAGAACCTTGGAGGGTGAAGACCATGCATATCCGATATTGCACAACAATATATTTTTAAACAGGTAGGTAGGGATGGACGTTTGGTGGTCGGACACTCGTGTGAGTGCAAGAACGTCGTATCTGCATTTTGCTGTATTTGCAGGAGAAGCATATTTATCTTTTTCATAATTATTGTGTGTTTGAGTAACCACATATTGTTATGGAACCAGGCAAAAAATGTCCATATCTGGAAATCGGGTTATATTTCCAAATCTGGAGATGCAGTGATAAAGTAATTTAACAGGTAGTTATTTTTGTGGATACTTAATTTTTGCGATGCGTAACGATTTATTTTCGCGAATTTAAGCATAGCAATTTTTGCGAAATTAAATAGTTCACGAAATTAGCAGTTTTCTACCCAGGGACACGTTATTATAAGAACGGACAAAACTAGTATCGTAACCAGGGTCTTTAATGAGGGGGGCAGGCCAGTGGTCAAGGGGGGGGGGCATTACCGACTACTTTTTATTAATATACATGGAATTTGTCATTTCATTTGGGGGTGAGCCTTCCTGCTAGTAACGCCCCTGCTGGGAACTGACCATTACATGTGTGATACAACCAGCGACCGTGATCGCAGTAGCAGAGTACCTGGCACTGGGCACTTTTGGTGATACTTCACTGGTACTTTAACACTAACAGTACTTATATATGGGTTCTGGACATATGACCCATACACTAGAGTAGGCCTATAACCATGATGCCGGTGTGAAAGGAACCATAGTCCGGCCTCCATAAACATACACGGAATAAAGCGTGAAACTAGTGGTTGCGTGTAGAGATGAATGCCCTATACCAGGCCGCACTATGGATCCAGGAGACCATGGCTTCTACTACACCGAGCGTACCAAATGTTGTTTAGAAGCCGAATTGTATCTCAATCATGGCAAATTAGTGTAAAATAGCAATTTTTCGCAAGCTACGCGCGCATTTCTTTAATTGGCAAATTCTTGTCGGTTCACTTTTACTTCTTGCTCCCGCAATAATTATAGAAAAATCTAGCTACGCCACTACTAAAAGAAGACATGTCTGGCAGCATTCTGATGCGCATGGTATATTTGTCTCAATTTCTGGTTGCAACAAACTGTATATGATCGGGCGAATGCCTTGAATTTATTACCGTCAAACTCCCTTATACTCTTTTGTGTTGCCGCGTAAAATAGTAGAGCATGCGTGCATGTAGTAAAAAAATATATAATATAAGTCTGGACTAAACTCCAGAAAAGCCCCTCTGATGCAAATTAAGAGCGTTTCTAACCAATGATTCTCTTCATACACTGTATAACACCCTTGCTTTACCATATTTATCTTACTGTACCATTATATGGGAGATAGAAATAATGCAAACTTAGAATCCTTATTCATCCTCCAGAAGAAAATCATTAGAACTTGCACCAATTCCCTATGGCTTGAGCACACCACACCTCTCTTTATATCCCTGAACAAGCTTAAAATCCGTGATATCTATACTTATCAGCTTGCTATACATATGTACAGATACCATCACAAATTATTATATTACCCCCTGACCTCCCTGCCACCCTATTTATCACTCTGATATCCATAATCACAATACGCGTCGTGCCACTGATATTCTTATTGCTCCTACTATACCAAACTGGCTGAGAATACTTTCAGAACCCTAGGTCCACTTATTTGGAATTACATGAGCAACACTCTCAAAATCTGCAAGTCACTTGCTATATTTAAAATTCACCTAAAAAAATACATCCTACTCCAATATCGCTCTGAAATGTTTAGCAACGAGTATGCTTCAATTAAGTAAATTATCAATATAATGTAAGTGTCTGTCCGATGTTTTTGTCCCGCACCCTCATTTTTTATGTATGTATACACATTCAGTGTAGATTTTATTATTACAGTAATCTCATTGTATATACACCTCATACACTGTATCAATGATCCGTATAAGTTAATATGTTACTGTAACTTACATCTTTTGTATTACTCCGTTTTATTGATATTATGTATTATACTATTATTTATTTATTTGTAATTATTATATCATTCCTCACGCTCTGCGTTTTAGACTGGCATCCACGTCTCTTGTATTTTTGTATTTATATAAAACTGTTATTGTATATGTTTACCGAGATGAAAACAAATAAAACTGAAACTGAAACTGATAAGTACCATAATATTTTAAATATTGCACGCTGAGCGATGAGCTTTTATTCGGTTTTTTTGTTTGTAAGTATGATGGTTTTTCCAAATATAATCTCGCGATTTGGGATCGATAAATCATTTGTCTAAATGCACACTTTTGCTGGACACTTCGTTTAACAGAAATCAACATTGACATTCATTCGTCTAACATATATTTTGTTATTATCGATTTTAACTGTTCTGCTTTACGCATGCACTCATCTTACAGTAACATTTCCCAGATATGGTGTAACGTAACGGTTATCAAAAACCCAGAACAGCGATTTAGATGTCACATTGATTTTCAAGTTTCAAGTTGGTTTTGAAGATGGCATCTTCCACTCCACCATATTGTTCTCGACTTACTCTGTATTGGTTAGTTACTGACAGTTACAACAAAACCAAACAGAACTTTCCGGGGAACATTCCCTTAAAAATCGCCGTAATATCCCTTTTATTTTTTTATTTATAAACCACTTTCATTAACGTCATTTGAGCACATGGATATCACTATTTCATCGAATTCTACATCTGTGCGTCTTTTTGTTACCATATATAGGCCACCCCATTGACAACCAACAAGCTTACCGCAAGCATGTTCTTCACTGAAATTGCGACTTTCATTGAAACCTTGCAATTAATTCTTACCCGAGTTGTTATTGGTGAGGACTTTAATGTGCATATGGACGTAGAGCATGTGTGGTCTAGTGGATAGAACGCATGTCTCACAATACAAAAGTTGTGAGTTCGAGCCCCGCTCTTGCCAACATGTTTGTATCCTTGGGCAAGGTACATGCACTTAGTCTCAATTGCCTCGTGGTTCGGAAGTCATGTAAATTGGTGGTCCCGTGCATCGGAAGCGCAAAATCCGAGCACGTTAAAAGGTCACAGACTCCTTCGTAAAGAGTAGGGGATCACCCGGTCTATGGCTGTCCACACATTGGGGGCCTTGGCGTCAATATCCTGACTTATGGATTCTGCCGAGTGTTGATGTAGATGTAGCTATTGATCCAGGCACAATCAATTTGAAAGATCTTTTACACTCCAGCTTGCTGCAACAGCATGTTACGGTACCTACTCATCGAAAGGGCCACCTACTCAATCTCCTTATCACTAGGACTGGAGGATCTATTGTATCCGATATCAAAGTGAATGTATAAGCTTACCATCTGACCACGCTGCAATTATAGGCCAGCTCAATATATCTCGTCCACCTGCCACCAAGAAAACTGAGGTTTCGCAAATTGCGCAATATTCAGATGGATGCTTTCAAAGCAGATATTGCATCTTCATCACTGATCTCTTCGCCAATGGGAAATACAGACTCACTCGCCACACAATTTGACAATGTTATGTCGAAACTTCTTGATCGTCATTCACCTGAGCGAGCAAAGCGCATGCACTATGGTTTTCCGATTATCTGCGAAAGGCAAAGCAAGATAAACGTCGTTGTGAGCGGAGTTATGTGAAGTCCGGTCTTACTGTTCTTTATGGAGAAAATAGAACGAGTTAAGAATAAGTTGGACAATCTACCACAAACTAACACCCGGACTGAGACGCCTTTGAGCAAGTCGCATCTACCACGTTTTACAGAAATTTCCAGAGACACCGTTCACAAAGTTATGATGAAATCTCCTTCTTCTTCGTGTCATTCAGATTGCATCCAGACATGGCTACTCAAGGATTCGTCTTGAGGAACTTCTGCCAGAAATCACAAGAAGGAACGTTTCCATCTTCATACAAACTCATACGCGTGACACCATTGATCAAGAAGGTTGGTAAAGATCCTGAAGATCTTAACAACTATAGACCAATATCAATCTTGAAATTTGTGTCCATGGTTTACGAACGCGTAACAATGTCACAGTTGCAGGAGTATATGCAAATGGACTTTACGGAAAGGTGCCGTCTACGTACAGGAAGAACCACTCAACTGAAATTGCATTACTTCGAGTCCACAATGATGTCCTTCGTACGCTTGATCATCGGAAGGAAACTACACTTGTGTTGCTTGATCTCTCGGCCGCCTTCGACACGGTTGACCATCATATTCTTCTGAGGCGACTGAGGGCTCGATATGGTATTTGGGGTGACGTTGTGCAGTGGTTTGAGAGTTACCTTCATGACCAGAAGCAATGCGTTGCAATTGGTAAGAGTTTGTCAAAGAATCATCATTTGCAATGTGCTGTTCCACAGGGATCGGTTAGTGGCCCCTTTGATTTTACAATCTACGCTGCTCCTTTAGAGGATGTTATCTCAGAACATAGTGTTGACAATATGATCTACGCTGACGACACGCAGGTGTATTGTTCTTTTGATAAGTCAGAAAGAGCCAAGAATTTGGAAAAGATTGAAGAATGTGTTTGCGATATAAAGCAATGAACTACGGCCAATCTGCTTTTCTCGAAATACATCTCTTCCATCTCATCTTTGACAATTGGGCAGTCGGAAGTAAATATTGTTGACCAAGCGCGCAATTTGGGAGTTGTTGTGGACAAGCATATGACTTTGACTACGCGCGTGAACAACATAATGTCGCTCTGCATACTTTGCCATTCACAAGATACGCAGGTTCATCAACAGAAAAACAGAAAAAAACCCTTACGCATGCTTTCGTCACCTCCCGTCTGGACGATAATAACAGTTTGCTTTACGGGCTTCCTGTCACTACGATTGCAAAACTCCAACGTGTACAGAATAGCGCTCTTCGCTTAGTAACTGGTGCAAAGAAGGATTGTAGCATTACTTTACATCGTCGTGAGCTACACTGGTTGCCCATTTAGGATCGCATAATCGTCAAGCTTCTTCTTATCACATTCAAGGCAATCTACGGTTTGGCTCCATCTTGTCTTTCTGAACTTATCACTACCTACGTCCCACCCATCGCGCATTCTTCGATCAAGTTCACAACCTCTCCTCAAACTTCCCCCAGTCGCGAGGTGTCAACATTATACTATGTCAATAGGGCTTTCTCCGTCGATGCCCCAACTTTGTGGAATAAACCTGAGACTAATATACCTTAAGAGATAATACACCTATCAGTTGTAAGACGCACCCTATGACCCCCGGGAGAGGTGCGTCGTGGGTGCGTCGTTTACCAAAAAAAATTGACGGAGGGTACGTCCGTGGCAGCCTTTGGTCCGTCAAAAAAATGACGGAGGGTGCGTCAAGGTCCGTCACTTTACATGGGTGCGTCACAGTGTACATCTGTTTACGAACAACAAAATACGACCTTTAAATATACGCTATAGGGCTACTATACCACATAACTCCTTAATACCGCCAACCAGGCTCCACTTTAATACCGCAAACATCACTCCGATATTTTATACCGCATGTTCTAAAATGCCTGAAATCACTCGATCATCAATACAAGAGTTTGGCAACGAAAAAAACAAGGAACCGCAGTAGACCGAGAACCTTTCATTTTAAGAGAAGTGTCACGTATACAAGCATCTTCATGGTATAAGATAGGGGATCAGCATTGCGCTCTTCCGCACAAGCGCAGAACAATCTAAGAACACAGAGGTAGTAGGACAGGCCCCCGGAATTGAATTTGGTCGGGGAAGTGCGGCAGGAGATTCAAATAAAAAACATAGGCCTACCCGGTCCCGGTCCGGGGTCTATATAATTATTCGAGGGCCAGGGTTGACAACATCGAATAAGGGCAGATCCCCCGTGAATTAAAAGTAGTTTCATTTCCAGTAGATCGTGTTTTATCCAGTTATAGTCAACGATATCTGACGACGGGGTGCGTCGTCATGGTCCGTCAGAATCCACCAATGGTGCGTCCAAAAATTGACGGAGGGTGCGTATTTGGAAGGCAATGGTCCGTCGTTTTTTTGACACAGGGTGCGTCATGGTACATGAGAAGTCGACGCACCTCGGTAAAGTGACGCACCACTCCCGGGGGTCATAGGGTGCGTCTTACAACTGATAGGTGTATAAGAAGCACGGTGCTACAGCTATTATTTCTGTGCACAAGGTCCGATGCGGATATTGTTTAGTCAATCGCCAATCGATTATCATTCAGTTTGATTTGTAGCACGACCTCATTATTTGAGTAAGCGCGCTATTTGAATCCAGTATTATCCACACGTTTATTACACTTTTTAAATAACCTGAACCTGAACGCACTTTAGCATGGGATGGCTACCGACATACAGACCGTGATAGATTTCTAAAATGAATATACATTTATATCGCTATATTTTTGGCATTTCAGAAAAGATTTGAGAATTAAAACCTATTGGGTACATTCTTGGGCATATACACAATGTATTATGATAACAAAGTACATGGTAATGTGTTTATATTTAACATGAATTGAGAAACAAATGTTATTCTTTAATTCATAAACAAGTTCTTCAAAACATCACTTTTTGTAGTTTAATTCATAATTAATCTAAATACAAACTATGACATTTGGTTATCACAATACATTGTTTATTTGTTCAAGAATGTACCCAATAGGTTTTAATTGGCATATCTCTTCTGAAATGCCATAATTTTAGCAATATATATTATTTTTAGAAATATATCAAGGTCTGTGAGTCGTCACCATCCCATACTAAAGTGCGTTTAGGAAATTAAGAAAAGTGTAATACACGTGTGGATAACACTGGATTTAGAATTGCGCGCTATTACTCAAAGGATGAGTTCGTGATACAGATTAAACTGAATGATGATAATCGATGGGCCATCAACTATAACAATGTCGCATCGGACCATGGATCGCTGCACATGGCAGGTATCAATGGGCGCTTCTTATCTCTTTAGGTATATTAGTCCACAGATAGTCTCAGGAATAAACTACCTGAAGAGATTAGAAACGCCAACACCATTGCCACGTTTAAGCGGCTTCTTAAGACGCATCTTTTTAATCACCCCATGTAACTGAATTTTTATGGGAAACAGCTGTGCGTGTTTGACTTTTAATCCTGTGCTATTAATTTGTTGGTGGTTTTTAGATATCTATCAGAACTATGGACCTTGTTTTTAACCATGGTGTTTATATTTACTTAAATTTGTATACAATCAAATGCAATATCTTTTTATAAATGATTTTACTGTTGGTCAATGTTTAATATTGTATATTTTGACTTTTAGTAGTCTTTAAGATTTTTCATTGTAAAGCGCTCAGAGGTATTTTCTTGTGATGGGCGCTATATTAAGTGCATTATTATTATTGTTATTATTATTATTATTATTATTATTGGTGAACTCTCTAATTTAATGTAATCCCCTTCATTGTTTCAACACTAATTATATAGATGATCATTACTTACAATGCTTACGGTGTTATAGTGCAGTAGTTATGGTCTGCATCCCTAAGCACAGTGAGAGACCAGGTACTAAATCTGGTTGCCCTGCAGTATGCGTACGCACCATAAAATTGGCGCTTAGTGATGTGTGTTTTGCTGGCCAATAGGGGAGTGACTATATACACTCCCGTCTTGTAGCGATTTTCTATAGACTATATACACGACGGCTAATAAATCCTCGTAAATTCTCGCGTGATTCATGTTCAGAGGGTTTGCGACTGCGGGAAAGACGGTAAGACCGTCGTGTACGAGATAGACTTGGGACCAGTCCTTGTGTGACTTCACTTCTTGTTGTCCTTTTCGAGTCCTCATACTTTTTACTTGCTTCGGGGGAGCCCGAGGGCCGAGGGAGGGTGGGTGCCGGTGCCGGATGGGTGGATGTTTGGTCAAGTGATGCTAACATTGTCCTATAAATAATCTATTTTATTAAAATAAATTAATTACTATTTTAGGTGCGCTGTGAAAAGCAGAATTGTGTGGCTTGAGACTAAAATACGGTAAAAAAAAACCTACCCCCCAAAAAAAAACACCTAAGGTATTTTAGACTTAAACTGCGGCTCACACAATGTACGTGACATTGGGTCTATAATATAGTCGTGACAACATTGAACACATGTAGTAGTGAATGGAGTGATGATATCGAATTCCTTTGTGTACAACGGAAATGGTGTTGAAGTTTATTGAATTAATTGTGTAACAATCGATTAATTTGCTTAGAGCTTTTACAATTATAAGGCCATATCAAAGTAAACATGTTTAGCGTCCCCGCCCCTCATATTTTTTTACTTGCTTCAATTTTCTTCATTACGGTAATTTCATAACCTTTTTGTTCAGAGAGTTTCAGAGTTTGAGATTGTTGGCTTCCACATCCGACCGTTTAGGCCCGGGCGTTTAGCCTCCAATACACCCTAACTAGATAGGCCGGGGAAAGATCAGTGTGTTTTAGGGAGGCGTAAGAATAATCAACATAGTAGGAGGGTAATAAAATTAATCGCTTTCGTTGGGGGGGGGGGCAAAAAAGTGACGACGATAAGAACATTTTTGGGACACCTTCCCCCCTCCCCCATACAAAATAAAATAAAACAGCCCCTTTTTATAAAGCATTTTAAAACAAGTTCTGTAGTGACCAACCCCTTTAAACCACAACCTATTTGATAGAGGCCTAGCTCCTCCTCAAGGTTCTCACAGGTTTATTAAAATCGCTTATTTCCCGGCGAATTTGTACTAAAAGTTTTTTAAAAGGCCTCCTCCTATTTTTTTTAGAAAGTCCCTACGTTAAACATGTTCTAATAATTATTTGTATTTGCCTAATCTTCCACACATCAGCAGTAGCACACTGCCCACTTGAGCTTCTATATCGCTACATGTACACGACTGTCTTTCGTCATGTATCACTCGATTTATAGCATTCAGGTTGAAGACCGTCGTGTACATAGTCTGTGCAATTTTGCTACACGACAGTCTTTTATACTAAATTTGCATCTGCGCATGCGTTAACGACTGTCGTGTATATAGTCTGCGCAATTAAGCTACACGACAGTCTTGTATATAGTTTCGGCCTTCGAATAGTATGTATGCAGTAGTCATGGACTAGTACCTCTAGCATGTCTTTAGACCAGGCGCTAATCAATTTGTATACACTACTGATGTAAACAACGGTCACCTCATCTATAGCGACCTATGGTTTACACGCAGGCATGTGGGTGGGGATATAATGCCAATGCCATGCATAAATTACGCCACCACTCACCAAAGCTGAACTTTCAAGTAATAAAAGAACAACAGAGGGCGGTTGCTATTATCTCCCGAATTTCACAATTATATGGCGTGTGAATAGGGGGGGGGGGGGCTTCGTACCGCGCCATTTTGCAATATTTTGCGAAATCGATCGTGGTTATCACGTGATACGTATCGTGGAAAAATAATTTACACTGTTTTAACGAAATGCACTGTGGGATTGTGTTACCAGCCTAAAATCATAAAGGTCGCAAACCCGGTCGCAAACTTGCTTATAATTGAGCCTAGCTATAACAAGCTAAAAGTGACATCTCTGAATGTTTTACCAAAGTGTGCAAAGGAGAAATTGTTGGACACACTGGTAAAATGGTTTTACAACAAGTTTTGCTATCATATTATCAAACTGAACTCAAGTTAAATCACTCTATTTATCGAGCAATAATATAATTGTTTACGCATTTTAATTGTTTAGATACAAAGCTAAATAAATCAAGGATACATTTATGATAGATAAATAAATAAAAAGAAAACTATAAACGCATGGGCGGCATTTATAATTGATAAAAATTGACATAACAATGATGTTACAATAATCTACCATCAAGTTTAAAAAATAGAAATATAAATTGAATATTCGAACCCGTGATTTCCGATTGGCAACGACATGGCCAACCTACGCACGCCACAGAGTTCCACGACTGTAATTGTGATAGTTTTATTATTTAACCATGTCCATTTATTTATAACGAACGGATTTTTATTGTGCCATTTTTGCCAAATGTGTGTGTTGCTCTCGCACAAAATGTGATTGTAATTTGATTATAAATATAATCCTTATTTTTAAAAGAACGGTAATTTTTGTTGACATTTTCGAGAGAAAAAAATGGCGTAACTGATACGGTGAACGCCAGCAGTGTGGTGTCTGCGTGGGCAAGCATACAGATGATGCTAAGCAAATCCAGCATATAAAACAAAAGTGCTCCTAATGGGGCTCGAACTCACAACCTTTCGCTCCTCATGTCATCTTTCTATCCACTACACTAACCGTGCTGATTGAAAAAAATTCATCCCATGGGGCATGGGTTAATGCACTGTGTTAAATTCTACAATCCCGGCCGCCACTCTGTTCAAAGGCACAAAAAGGTGGACTTATTTTATGCTTTTTTTGCAATTCTGGGGTGTGTGGATCGTGTTTTTGTATCAAATTGGTTAGATATCCGTCCATTTTAGAACATCTGAAATTTAAAGTGCACCCACACACCCGGGAAAGTATGCTGCCAAGGGCATATATTTTGCACGTAAATCCAATACAAAAGTTCAGAAAATCGACCAAAATATGACGTCATGACCATTGCTTCGTGTCTCAGTTAGTTGTGTAGAAATCTTCATGGGGAATAATCTTGCTACTAGCTCCCAACTACCGAACGTCTCGTTGTTCCTTGCTAGCCACACACTATAGGCATCGCAGCCAGAGCCTTTTTGTTAGGCAAAGGAACTTGCAACAGGTCCCCAATGTGATTTTACTGAACTTCTGGAGCCAAATTCGACCAGGAAGTATTTGAGCTTCCATCCAGTCTCTTCTCCTTTCCTGATAATGTTGCCGTACTTGCACCTTTTACGGTGGTTGGCTTGTGCCATGTTCTCTTTGGCTGGTACTGTTCGATCAATGAATACGCCTACCTTCTTAGGAGAAGAATATAATGTATGGTTATGTCTGGTTTCTGTGACGTAGGCCTATAGTGACTATTTCTGGTGGAAAGATGATTGGGTGTTTGTTTTCATCCCACACCACTCTTCAATCTTCACAGTTCACTATTCTGCCCTGGTCTTTTCCCTCCAGCCAGGCAACATTGTCATGATTGTTGTGTGTGCCCTCTGATAACTTGGAGGATATGCCAGGGCGGATCTGTTTGTTGTCGTCTTCCTTAATAGGTGGTGTTCTTGCTCCAAGGTTGGCCGGCACTAGCTGTAGGACTGTCTTACTAAGGACTGAGTCATGTCTTTGTATCTTCCTGATCTAAGGAAGTTCTGGCATGTCTGGCAACAGTTGAATATGTGCATTATTGTGCAGTTGTTGTATCCACAAAAAGCATAATCCGTAGTCCAAGTGCATTTTCATTTATTTTTCCATGTCGTTGTCAGGTGTGGGTAGTGTAGAATTTTAGAATTTCAGATGACCAAGAGTAGAGAAGCTTGTTCCATTTGATGTCCGTCTGCATTGCTGTTTCCCAGCCTTGCCATCTACCGTGTTCGGCCATGCTGTATATGGTAAAGGAATACCAAACTTGATTGATGATTCTTTATATCTAGTCCAGAAAAAACACTTCTTTGTGGAGGTTTCTCCTTCGTCTCTATCAACACTTGATGTGGAGTGATGACGATATGCTGTTTACAACAACACGTGATGTTTGTGTCTTAGTTGCAGTATTGCTAAATGATTTATCCGCAATCAGTAGATCGTCAAACACGTGCCATAGAATGTCTTTCCCTGCTTCCTAATCGCAATTGCCTCTTTAATTCAGCTTCTGTACCTAGCTTCTCTGTCTACAATATCTGCCTCCTCCAAGTCGATCACATGGTTTCTATCCATCACATGGCTGGTGATGGTCACCGAACGTGAC
Organism: Ophiura sarsii; assembly: GCA_035610835.1. NCBI lineage: Eukaryota > Metazoa > Echinodermata > Ophiuroidea > Amphilepidida > Ophiuridae > Ophiura > Ophiura sarsii. The sequence goes on from CM069443.1 coordinate 23,073,511, forward strand.
CACTTTGATTTTGCATGACAAATATCTAACACTAAACATGCTAAAGAGACCACATATTTTTCATATTTTCATTTACCGAACGAATTCATCATCTTGCATTTCAAATATGGGTCCGGTTCTCTCAAAGTATTTTCGGAGGATATAGTAAGATATTTTAAATTAAGTTCCTTATTAATATTGTTTGCAATGTCTAAGAACATAGAGCGGTTTCTATTTTTAAAAAAAGGTAATGGTTGAACTTAGTGGCAACAATTTTCTTCTGAAAAGGGTGGATTCACCAACATTAAGAATAATTTACCAAAGGATTTAGAATCCTCGCAAAACGTCTAATGCCAAATCACGCTCGCTAATCATCTAATGGCTCGGCAAACACACTTTTTGTCCTCATGAAATTAGTTTAGATTTCGCTGCGGTGCATGAATATTTAGTCTACTCATGTGTTTGTATTAACGTCTAAGGTGTTTAGGCACCCTTGAAAAGTAAGATTAAAATTGATTTTCATAATTTTTTTTTTGTAGATTCTGACTGATTTATGCCCGACACTCCACAAAATGTTTCCAAACGGCAACGTAAAGTTTGATAACAATGCACATATGATCCGTGTGAATCTCGGCAGGGATACTATTAATTTTGGGATATGAAAGTCCTATACTAACGTACGTAGCGAAAACGGGCCCTTTTGCATAAATTATGGTAATCATCGGAATGTGTCGGTGACCGGCGTTTAACGCGTTTAACAATGTTTGACCAGGTTTAACGGCAGGTTAAACGGCATGTTAGTCAGCATAGGTTTGGGGGCGCTGTAGATTTACACAGACGACGGTGGCCACGCGAAACCTAAATTTTGAATTCGTAGTGAATAACACGTAATCGCGAATTTTAAACTATCATTTTGACAAATACATCATAATTAAAAGGATTTGTATCGTTAACCGGGCGATGACTGTTAAAAATAATTCAAAATGGTGCACTCCCGTTGCCAAATTGGGTCGTCTGAGAGACGCGTGGCCAGCGTTGCGTCGTCTGCTACAATCATCACGCCTGATCGGTATAGCGCCACCAATTCTATGCTGACTAAGTTCAATTTAAAAGTGGACCCGATCGGCAAGCTCAGTGACACACCCCTGATCTCGGCTCGACTGCGTTTGAGTTCTGGCAAATACAGGTCTTCAAAATGGTGTCTGCAAGAGGATTCACGTTAAGAAGTTCACACTCTTCTGGGTTTAACGGCATGCGTTTAATATCAGCTACGTATACGTTTGCACGGTAGCGATTCATGATGAGCATACCATACAGGTAGTGTTATCACTCAGACTATGCTCAGACATTTCAAAAATAAAGCTTTTTATCATCATGTGGCGCACCATATGTTTTATCTTAGGGGAGGCGTGAACAGATATCTTGGCCAACTGTGGAATAAAAATATTCCTCCATTTAACTCAGTATAAAAAAGTAATATATTTGGAACTCGAACTAGAGACTACGCCAGCTTCAGTATTCGATAAGTGTCTAAAAACAAGCATACCAAACCATGTTTTTTTTGGGTTTTTTTAGCATTCCATTTTAATTTAATATCCAGACATTATAATAACATTAAGCATTCACGTTTGCATGATTAAAGACCCATTATATTCACATTATATGATATTCGAAACGAACATATGGTATGTTCGTTTTTATGAGGGTAAAATAACATACGTCTATAAACACACATTACACAAATTGCCATAATGCCCCGACATACTTTCACCAATAATTCTGTTCACCATTGGCAAACGAGCCAAGCGATAATTCGTGTCGAAGTTGAAGACATTCATCACATACAAATCTCTCTCTACAGCGATCTCGAGAATGACTTTGTGTTGCGACAAAGATTGTTTCTGTCTAGTGGGCAAATGCACAAACTAGGACGCATGTCTTACCCAGATTTCTTCGACACTTGAGTCGAATTTTTAAGCCAACAATGATAATTTGTCATAAAAACAGCATGTCGGGACAAAATACCCTAGTCATTGTTGACGTGTTTGCCCCGAGTTACGCTACTTGCTCGTTGAGAGCTTTCGCCAGGACTCGTTCAAGATGTTTCACTGCTATCGATTGATTTGATACATCAGTCACAATAATATCATTAATTCAGAGACTTAATTATGTGTGTGTGCGCTATCATGTATACTATATAAAACATGCTTTGGATTATTCGTTTTAATATACATTAAATATTTTAATCAGCACACCATAAAACGAAATCAAGTGTATAGGGTTGTTGTTTGCTAACATAATTAAATTAAGCAATGTCAAAACAGAAAGAAGTATTCGTTCGGTTTCTTTATTTTGGGAAATACAACATTAAGCTATATTGTTCGTCAATAGCAGATATATAAAGTCAGTTTTGTCATGTGGGAAATTTAAAAAAAAACGACAAAGAGTTTGATTGATAAGCATTCAACGGAAATATAATATCCAGACAGTATTACATAATTACTACAGTTTACTTGATAAAACCCATTAGTTATATATATATGTTCGCTAATAAAGGAGGGTAAAATAACATACGTCTATAAACACACATTACACAAATTGCCATAATGCCCCGACATACTTTCACTAGTAATTCTGTTCACCATTTGCCAACGAACCAAACGATAATTCGTGTCTAAGTTGAAGACATTTATCACATACAAATCTCTCTATAGCGATCTCGAGAATGACTTTGTGTTGCTACAAAGCTTGTTTCTGTCTAGTGGGCAAATGCACAAACTAGAAAGCCACAATATATGTCTTACCCGATTTCTTGAAATTTGAGTCGAACTTTTAAGACCACAATGATCATTTGGCATAAAAACAGCATGTCGAGACAAAGTATCTAGTCATTGTTGACGTGTTTTGCCCCGAGCTACGCTACTTGCTCGTTGAGAGCTTTCGCCTGGACTCGTTCAAGATGTTTCACTGCTATCGATTGATTTGAAACATCAGGCACAATAATATCATTAATTCAGAGACGTTATTCTGTTTGTGTGCGCTATCATGTATATTATATTAATAGCACATACACAGCCAATCCAGAATTCCACAAATTTCACTTATCGTACAGCTTCAGAGTGCTGATAATTTGACAGACTGCTGATAATTTTACATAGTAAATAACCTGATTAATCACAGCGCTGCAATTTTTTTTTTTTTTTTTTTTTTTTTTTTCCCAAGCAAGAGGTGATTCTTTTTATTGACAACATCTCATCACTTCTCTTTACAGCATATACATATTATACATTATTTTACATGTTTATATATATACATAGTGTGTGCACCGCACACGTTTGCAAGTGTACCTGAAAAACACAGTCAAAGCAAGGTGTGAACAACTCCATATCAATATATTAAATAAACAAAACGGAAAAGAAACAAAACGAAACAAAATCAAAATCAAAATCAAAATCCAACTATATACACAATCATATTTTTCAAACCATGTTGGTGTTTGTTGTATAACTACAAACATACCTGGAGCAGGTCTGCCCAATTTATGGTTATTCCAACCTTGGGATCGAGGGTGAAGACAATGCATATCCGATATTGCTAATGAATATGTGAGAGGCACAACAATATATTTTTAAACAGGTAGGTAGGGATGGACGTTTGGTGGTTGGACACTCGTGTGAGTGCAAGAACATCGTATCTGTATTTTGCTGGAGAAGCATATTCCTCAAAAATATCATCTTGGCCATCTATGCTGAAAATCTCAATGTTAATAATGCTATGGCAGCAAAATGATAGCTATTTGAAGAGAATCTCTCCAAAATCTCTTTGTTCGCGGGTTAAGTCTACGGGAAATGACCAGCAAGATAACATTAAATGGCATCGTCACTTTTAAGGCATAGAGTATAGACAATTACACTTCCAATCTATGAAACTCAATCATTCTAATTAGGGTCACTCGTGGTAGTATTATTACGTATTGATTTCACACCTGAATAGATAGTTGAGATGTTAACAATTACACTGGTTTCACCTGGCGGGATCTTCAAATCTTAGATTACTTGATGCAATTCATCATTCAGTATTCAATGTAACGTCGCGAAATCAGTACCTGCGGACAGAGTGAATTGGGACAGACTTTATTCAAATAGCAGTTATTTTGCAACCGTAAGGTTATTTGTAACGATATTTTCAGCATAGATGGTCAAGATCATATAGTTGATGAATATTGAAAAGATTTTTTTTAATTTACAGAATTTCAAAAAAAATGGCTATAAAAAAATCTGTCAACGTTTTATTGAACCACACTGTATATATATAATATGTTTATGTACAGTTGTTGATTTTAACAGTAGGTGAGAAAATAATTACATTAACATTTCTTAAAGTGGAAAACGGCAGCAAACTAGACAATTTCAAAGTTTTGTGTTAAAATAACCAAATACATGGTGGCCCAGCAAGATTTATACAGTGTTTGAAAAAAATATAAAAAAACAATATTGCAGTCCAAGTTTAATGCCTGCAATATAACATGTTTTTAAATTTCCTACTTAATGTTAATTTCATCAGAATATCTTTATCCGTTCCGATATGGCATGAATGACCATATTGAACATTGGTTAAAACATGTTTTTCACTTTCAGTGTATTTCAATTGATAAAACTCATAAGGCCTACAGGGTGTATCAAAAAGAACTGTACCGAGGCAATATGATTTATTACGGTATGAATTCGATTAATATTGTTCAAACCGTTTTCAAATATATCTTGCGCAAACGCCCAGCTTTTATAAGAGTTTTAAATTTTGAAAATCGGACCTTTCTGATGGAAAGATGGTAGATTTCAATTTTTAAAATCTGTGAAATTACTAATTCATAGGACAGGGTTTATTTTTGGTCGTCATATCTCAACTTTTCACATCAATAGTATAACTATTTATTATTTGCATACTTTTGTGGGTGAAATTTAGAGATACATTTTGATTTTTAATCTGCAAATAAACCGGGATATGTTCTTCTTGAGTGGTTTTATTTTTCCTTTCTTTGGCGGGAGTTTTGAATATTGCTTAGGCCTATGTGGTGTGGGCAACATTGTTTGAAATGTTGGATTGAAATTGAAAACACGATTTTCATCGATTTTCGAGTATGGTTTGCCACACAAGAACAAAAAGAGATATCTCAATGGAATTAACATATAATATAGGAAACATGTTCACCTTTATATTGCAGGTGTTTAAATTTAAGAAAATAATCATTTTGTATTTTTTATGTATTTTAGAAGCATGGTACCGTTCTTTTTGATACACCCTATACTAAACTTCAAAACTGCCGTTTAATCATTAAGTATGATGTAAATCACTCAAGCAGGACAATTCCCTCACACCATTCAAATACTGTTACATAAAACATCACCAACAGTTGATTGTATTATATATTACTATTTTAATGGAAATTAAAAGAGGACACAGCAAAAGCAAATTACCTGCATATCATTTTAGATCAAAGAAGATTTTAAAGACACCAACCCAATGAATTGCGTTTTTGCAAAATGCCCTTAATCTGGACTCCAATTCATCTCGGTCCCCATAGACATATGCGCAAAATCATGGCATCATAGTGCATTCATCGTTGGAGCTCTTATATTCTAGTTTACATAAATTAATAACTTGGTTATCAGTGTTCTGAAGAGCTCGACAAATGCATCGTGTGAAAAAGTCTTTAGTTGACTGGTGCTCCCGCAATACATTGTGGGATATCCTTAAAATCTTCTTTGATTTTAGATTGAACTTTGTGCCGAATATGGTCAATGATTGTATCAGTTTCAAAAGAGGTAATTTGGGTCAAACTTGGAATCTACCATTTTTACAAAAGACTCCATAATTTCTGTCAGAAATGTCCGATTTTATATTCATAAGAAAGCTAAACATATGTAGATGTTATAATGATAAATCCTGGCATTCATAGCCAAATAAATACACCTTTCCTGGTTATAAATCATTCTGGGATGCTATGCAACTTTTGGAACCTTTTTGTTCGTTTTTTATGACTCGGTCTGTACACTTCAATGCACATCCCTGGTGACAGTTGTATGTACGTGCACATAGAAGTGACGTACATGTATGTTCAGTATTGTATGTACCGATGACAGTACCCGCGTACTTCGCTTTACGTCTCCAGTTCGGATCTGGTGCAGTTCAGCCAACATGTGTTTCCCAAGCCTTAATTACGTTATTGGATAGCAACGCCATACTAATGGTGTTCGCTGCTGAGGTAGGTGTTGATAAAAGTTGTCACCACTTATCATGCTTAATGCTCTTTTAATTGTTAATTATTGTTAATTATTAAAATAACTAACCATAAAGTTACATGTACATAATATGCAATGAAGGTGGTGTGTGGTCTTCCAATATTTTGAATTAGTCTTCTGTCGAGCCTCTCCCTATCGCGAGCCAATCCCAATCCCCACTAAAAGCATGGATTAACAATGATAAAGGGGTTGGCTCTCATACCAAGACCTCAGCTGATGTACATTATATACACATGGAAAAAAGTATCGCATCACTTGTTGAAAAGTGCAAATGTGGCCTCGAATTTTGCCACCATGGTGTGATATTAAGGATCATTTGTTTGCGTAAGCTGTCCAACAAAATGTTATGCAATAAAAGGGCCACATTTTAGTTTGTGATGTAATCGATGTAATGTTTTTCAAGGCCAAAGTGAAAATGCATAAAACAAGTTTGGGTAAAACGCGATATTGAGAGGCCCAATGATCAATCTCTATAGTTGTAATCCTTGGTAACACATTCAAGTCTTCCAAGGTCAAAGGTCATCTGGGGTCAAATTTAAAAAGTTGCCCGATTGTCCTCAAACATGAAAAAACTCCATTTTTCGTACGCCCAACGGTTATGGGGTCAAAGGTCAAAATAGGTCAAATTTTAAATAAGTTCAAATGACAAAAGCAATATTGCGGAAGTGTTGACCTAGGTCAAATAAATTTTAAAAAATCAACGGTGACCTCATCGTATATGCTGAATTTATGAGCAACAAAAAAATGGCATGTTTGGACTCATTCACTGTATTGTAGCCTATAACGTCTAAATGAAACATTTCTTGCGCCAAATACAGAACTAATATAATGACTATTGTAAGTATTTAAAGTCTATTCAATATCGAGTTATACCCAAACTTGTTTTATGCATGTTTTTGGACAAAAGCATGCATTTTCCCCTTGGCCTTGAAAAACATCACATCGATTACGTCACAAACCAAAATGTGGCCCTTTTATTGCATAGCATTTTGTTGGACAGCTTACGCAAACAAATGATCCTTAATATCACACCATGGTGGCAAAATTCGAGGCCACATTTGCACTTTTCAACAATAAAAAAGTGGTGCGATACTTTCCATGTGTATATACGAAGAAAACCACATAATACTATTGTGTGTCTCACACTTAAGGACCAACGACATCAGTCTCTTTTGTTTTCTCTGTAAACGTTGTTTCATCAGTAGGTAGTACATTTTGCTCCTGTAACAACAATGAATATAATGCAGATAATTACAAACATGATTCTAACGGTGATGTCTCATTCATAGGGGGAATTGCCCTTATTGTGTGGTGATACACTGAGTATAGTACAACTACTCCAAATAACATTGTGTAAGGGGTTTGGGGAACGTATACAAAAATGTTTCACTGTTTTGTAAACACTATCGCGTAAGTATTAGGGATTCCATTAGTTCATAACTATGTTTTAAAGGGAGGAAATGATATGTCCATTATTCGTAGCCAAGTTGCCAAATACTAATATTGCAATAAACAGATCCATAAAAATTGTAATGATTATGAACTCTGTATGCGTAGTTTGCATATTAATTTGTCATTATTTCTTTCTACTTTAAAAGATAAATGAAAAAGAAATTTAGATCATTTTGAAATCAAGTTCGGCAACTAGTGTCAGGCTTCTACCGACTATCTTGAATACACGTGAATTAGTCTCTATTAGGAAGTGGTAATGAATGAAGTTACTTGCATTTTTGTATAAGCCCGGTAATCAGATCCTGACCTGGTGCTTATGTTAGCTATTCTGATATAAATAATCGGTATATACCAAAAATCTGATTTACATAATTAACTGAGCAAATTTCTTCCCCATAATTTGACATCTCATTCATAAACATTGAGTGAATACTTTTAATTTAAATAACCAGACCTACTGAATGTAGATATCCATTTTGTTTAAGATATTATTGATTTGTATTTTTATTGTACTTTGTGCACTATCGTAAGCAGTCAGGCATGTATAGATTGATAGCTGTGATTCCTTACCCACAGGTTGTCACCGCGCACCACACACTTAGTAATGACATCCCATAGCATTAAGTCATCAACTATAAAAATATCCAATCATTTTTTTTATTGAGGTGTCAAATCACAGGGAAGCCATTAATTTGCATGCTAAATTTATATCTCAAATTTTCGATACAGATTAATGTTATTGAAAAAGCTAACATAAATGCATCTGGTCGGGTACATTTTTGTTATAGGTGTACATGAATTATGTGTATCGGCTGTTGAATTGAATTATCTAGGCCACAGTAGGGGTGGGTTGATAGCTATGATTCATGACCACAGATTGTCATTCCGTATCACACACTAAAGCAATGACATCCCATAGATTGGCTACAAAATTTGGAAAAAGTGTCCTTTCGGTCCCAGATAGTGGTAAAACTGAAACATAAGTTGCCAATATCGCTCGATATTGGTACGAATGTACTGTTTCAGTATCGAGCGCGAAACTGCAACATTTTTATGATCCAGTATCGTCCGATACTGGTACACATAATACCAGTGAATTATCCCAGTATTGAACGCTATACTGGTACATAATTGTGTTCCAGTACCGCCCGATACTGGGACATTGTATATGTGCCAGTATCGTCCGATACTGGAACACTGACTTTGTACCAGTATCGATTGGTACTGGGTGTTCTCGCATCGGAATATAGTGCACAATCAAGAATCTGGGACCCAAAGTATACACTTTTCCAAACTTTTTTTTTCGTTCGGTCTTGTTAATTTAGTCATCATAACTTTTAAAGTATCCATGCAATGTTATGAATGAGGTGAGTAATAGTGGGTGCCATCACGACAACATTTTGGAGGATTAACAGGATGTGGGTTGAGAAGGTTTACCTATCAATTTTATTATGTTAAGTTCGTTTCTTAATAAAGTGAAAATCTATGATAATTATCGTTTAGTGTGCCAGGTCAATGATTCTCTTTGGTTCAATGTCAATAATGGATGTCACATTCAAAAAATTGCTGATGAATTCAGCATGCATACTTTTTACAAGTCTTCTTACAATGTTTGTCACCAAACTGCCAAAGGTAGGTTTGCCGAAGTATATCAGATTTTGGTACAGGGAAATCTTGTGGTCGGAGTCAGAGAAGTCAAGGTCATCGGAGGAGAAAAGGCAGACTTGTCTGAGATGTCCTTAGAAGTCGATGAGAGGGGAGGAGGAAGGAGACGGAGGAGGTGCAAATGTTGCTCGCATTCATCAAATACGAATCATTCCCAAATTTCTCAAGCAACAAAAATAAAGGTTTACAGCGCATAATAGTACACATACCTTAGAATCATTGTCATTTCGATCGTCGGGTTTCAGAAACCACATCATAATCAAATAGCAAATTATGGCAAAACATCGTAATCCAAGTAAAGTCCCGAAGAAAGCATGACGGTAAGACACGATATCATAGAGCCAGCAAGACCCTCGTTCGCCGCACGTGTATTGCCATAATGTACATGTTGAATTGATGATGGCACCAAAATACACGAGTGAGGGGAAATAACCTGCGGGAAAAAACATTCAATTTATTTGTCATAGCAAATATATTATAAGAACTCATTTCAAAATTCACAAACCAAAAGAATGTTCTTTTAACCCTAGATCTTATCGTAAGTAGATTAATTAAAACTGTAGGAAGAACTGATGATCAATGTGTCACTATCTAAGATGGTACGTTTGAATACCGCGCTTATATTTGCTTGGATATTTTTAATTTATGCTTGGGCGCATGATATTTGCAGATGGGTTGTTTCAAAGCTTACCATGCCACAATCGTCTTGGTCTAGTGTTGATCCTTTGATGTTAAAATTGAAATAGATCCAAATCAAAAATCGATCACCAATAACGATCGCGATCGCGAATATTTATTAGTGTTCAGTATTTTTGATAAATTATCAAAAGTACTGGGTGGGATTTGCTGACGCTGATTATTTACTTCATAGCTATACCTGTGTCAAAAGTTCACATAAAACAATTCACACTACATCCATGTAGAAGATATAAAACGCGTTAGGCCACACAAAGAATAATATAATAATGTGTTTGAGTGGCACATAACAATAGTACTCTAATGAAACATACCGAAACACTTAGTTACGAAGATTTTCCAGCCAACAACCATTGACCGATCACGGTCATGCACTATCCTGTGTGGAGTAACAATGATTTCAAGAAATACCATTTAGTCCCTTATTTTGCATGAGTAGCCAAATAAAACCAAATGTCATATTATCTTTAACGAATATGTTGAACAAACTTAATCCTAACGAAGTAATTGTGTTTATATGAATGACAACCAAATAGTAATTTACAAGTAGGAAAAATAACAGTATTTTTTGTATTTTATTATTCTAATTATTATTTGTTGTCTTTTAATTATGTAAACTCTCTATTTTGCATCACCTAGCTTACAAATTCATGAAATGTTATCATAAAGTCTAGCGGATAATCATTAAGTTTTACGGTAGAGTCAAACGCACTGAACTCGCAGCCACGCTTTACCGCATACGAATATACGCCACTGGATTCTGTATGGAAGCCACGAAGAACAAAACAATGAAGCTCGTGATTACAAAGATGATTAGACTGAATGCCGGACATTCTGCAGAGCATTGACCAGGTGTGGCGGTCTGATTGAACTCAGTGTTCATATGGATGACAATTAAATAGTAATGCAGGTATGATAAATGACATTATTGTTTGTGTATTTGATTAAATTATTATTCTTTGTTTATTACTCGCGTATTTTTATTACGCATTATATTCAGCAGTCACCACATATTTACGTTTTGATTCGATGTATTAAAGTAATATGAAACATATGATAACTTGAGGCTGCGAAACCAGTTAGCTGGACTCCGGAGTAAAAGTGAAGTATACTCTAGACTTAAGGCGATAAGGGACCGTTCATTATTTATGGTGGAGGGGGGGAACAAGTTCGAGACTCGTATGTTGAAATTACCTACCCCCCCCCCCCTACAACTGAAACTGAAAATTACATGACCCCCCCTGATAATCAGTAGCTTTTTCCACCCCCCCCCCCCCCCACCCCCCCACCCCCCTCCCCGAAAAAAATCCACTTGTCACATACTAATAAGGGGCTGTCTTTACCTTTGGAATTTTGTTCATGGATACGTTTGCAAATTTTGTTTGTGCCCTATCTGAACGGTTAATAATTTTATGATGCCCCTTCTTTTTATTGTGTGAAATTAGTAATGGCGAGCGTAGCGAGTTGGATTTTTTTCTTCATATTTATACATTTTGGGTGGTTTTGTGAGTCTTTATAACCCGAACAAGTTAGAACATTCTGAGCAGAAACGTATAATCCAGTGAAACATTCTTCTTTTGTGAGCATTGGTGCAGAGCAGAGATGAGGTGAAAAGCATGCAATAAATCACATTTTTAAATCATGAAATTAGATTTTGTAACATTATACATCCTGTGGCTCTAATGTCTCGACCGTTGATGAATATATAGATGTTTTTCCACCATGTCGTCGATTTGCTGTCCAGAAGTCGTCTCATAGTAAACGTTTTTGAAGTTGAAAGGTTTTAAGAAAATATGCGCGAAGCGCAGAGAAAATGGCATTTACACTCCAAAATAGCCTCTAAAATCACTCCAATCACCACCATCTTTATAGTTTAAACAAATTTACACACCCCCCCCTGTTCAAAAATAAAAAGTTACATAACCCCCCCTATTTCAACATTTGAAAGTTACATGACCCCCCCCCCCCCCTATAGTTTACCCCCCCCCCCCCCCCCCCCCTCGACCATAAATAATGAACGGTCCCTAACTACAGGGTAATGTTTTGCATCACACAGCTTAAAAAGTCATGAAAACTTGTTACAGTAAATCTCTTTGCACGATGAGTGAAGGAAATTGTATGTTGGATTATCGTTAAAGTCTAGCGTATACTATACACTTTTACAGTCTCTAGAGTAACACGCACTGAACTCGCAGTCACACCTTACCGCATAAGAATATACGCCACTGGATTCTGTATGGAAGCCATGAAGAACAAAACAATGAAGCTCGTGATGACAAAAATGATAAGACTGGATGCCGGACATTCTGCAGAGCATTGACCAGGTGTGGCGGTCTGATTGAACTTGTTTACGCATCCGCATTCGGAATACATCTGGAACAACAACACAAGAGTATATTACACACCTTCGTAGTGGTTTCAAATCGGGCTTACATATTGGGAAAAACGTATACCAAACGCATTGTAAACTTTCGAAATTGAATTTTCGATTATGCCGACACCGTCATTATGGTCATATCATTAGGGCTCGCGTGATATTTCACGTCGAATTAATGACATTAAATGGCATTAAAGAATTACACGACACGAACTTGGGTGCGTAACCCGGCATGGCATGGCAGTTAAATGATCCAGACAGAGTTACTTCTTCCCAATCACATAACGGTTGGGTGACGGGTTAATAAATGGTTTAACAAAAGAAAGTAAACCACTTTGTTTATGTCATTTTGAGTAACATTGAATTTTTCTTGACCAAACAGGCTAAATAGGCATTTAGATGAATCTTTTAAGCATAATTTGATACCAAATTTGCCCCCTAACAACAAAAATAAACCATGATTAGCAGTAGCACCATTTAAAGTAATATTTCCTATTTTCAAAAGTCTCATTTCCAATACACAACACGAGAAGAAAGGACCAATTGGGGTCTCTGTGTGTGTGTGTGTATAGCCAGGATTGACGGGGCTATCGATCGCACAGTGCAAATGAGTTGGGTCGTACGACATTGTGCGGGATATTTAATTGGTCCTTTTTTCTCGTGCTGTGTATTTGAAATGAGACTTTTGAAAATAGGAGATTTTTCTTTAAATGACGCTAATCATGGTTTATCTTTGTTGTTTGGGGGCAAATTTGGTATCAAATGATGCCTAAAAGATTCATCTAAATGCCTATCTAGTCTGATTGGTCAATAAGAAATGGATGTTACTCAAAATTACATAAACAAAGTGGTATACTTTCTTTTGTTGAACCCTTTACATTCCTATAAATTTAATAAGTTTTTAAACCGAATCCGATTCTGCTGATGGTGAAATGACCTAATCACATCATACCATATCATCGTCTTTATAGTTGATTCATAACGACATTATGGTAAAAGATCCTTCAAATGTATCCATATTACTGTCATTTATACAGTCAGTTATCTTTGTCATATGATGAAAACCCTATATCATAATCATTACATCTTACCATATCAGTTTCAGTTTAGCTATAATTGATTTAGTTGAAATATTAGGCTTGCGAGAAACCCAATCTTTGCGACTGACGACGTATGGTTAGGAATCCAAAATCTTACCATATCAGTATCGGCATTACTTGTATTCATAGTACATCCAGCATGGCATGGTGAGATATATGTGACACTATCAGATCCACAGACCGGTTGAAATATTTCGTCTGGACAATCGCAATTCACATTACAAGTGCTGGTTAAATCGTCTTCATATATCCTGAAATGTATACAATTATTAACAACTAGGTCTAATCTAAAGGTAACATATCATTTTTAGTTTATTGATCGTTGTCAAGTTTTTTTTAATTACAAATTAACTAATCAATTGTTGGCTTTAGGACTTCGTAATAGGAAAGTTATTAAAAAAACGATATGTCAAAATATTGGGTTATACATCACAAAAGAGTTTACCATACGTCACTATTTAATACCACCGACGATACGCCACTATGTAATACCAACGACGATATAGCCTAATAGTTTTTGAGGTAATTCCATGAGTTAAAAGAAGGGAAGTCATTTGGCAGAGGGAAATCTGTGCTCACTTTACCTTGTTTGGTCATCCAATGAGGACATCCTGTCCGATAAAGATATAGCCGCATAGTCCACACTGACACCGGCTACTTCAGAATTAGGACATCCTATTGCCATCATAATAGGTAGGATGGGCACCGATAGGCTGACAAAGATGATCGTTAACCACAAAGCCCCTCTCACGTGCAATTTAAAGCGACGACAAATGTAAGCAGATGCTATGTTGGAAAGGATGCTCACTGGTACAAGCGTGCCCCCTGTGAAATATATGTCAATAAATTATATGCATTTATAAAATGGCTTTAGGTACGTGTGAGATCCACTATGCACAAAAAGAAAGTATCCACTTTTTTCGAGGCGCCCTCCTGTGTTTAATTTTAATTTTTGAACCCTCAACAAATTCAACAAGTGGGAAGAACAGGCGTTGCCTCACCACGCGCATTTCGACATTTGTCACAATAGCATCAATATTGAGGATCCAGTGGCCATTTGAATACAAAATGATGCAATTTCCAGGTGTCAAAATGCACGGGAGGAATTCAAAATGCCTGTTCTTTTCCACTTGTTGAAGGGAAAAAAGGATACTTTCTTTTTGGGCAGAGTGTATAAAACACTGTACCTTTTAATTGTCGGACGGACATACTATTTTCCACTAACATACCAAAAGAACCCTGATCTTAACATGCTTAATACCAATTCCGGCCGCGTTATTTGGGGTGGTTTTCGGGATAAAGACTGGTCAAATTAGGGAAAACCGGTGTGAAAGGAGCCATGGTCCCCCTGGAGCCATAGTCCGGCCTCCATAGACATACACGGAATGAAGCGTAGTGGGCCATGTCTCCTACTGGCTAAATTATATATTACTCGACTAACTCATAATATTGTTTTTCTATCACTTTTGCGCAACGGCCGAGTGCACCAATGACGGGTAACTTAATAGGGAGTAGTTATGCTCTAACTGTAGCATAACTTACTAACGATGTAATTCTTAGAGCACAACTGGCGAGTAACATCAGAATAGCAACTAGCGAGGTAAATATCCACATTAATCAGCATCGTCCCCTTACAAAACAAATTGTCGCATATGCAAAGTGTTAACCTATAGTTTATTGTATAATACTGACGTGAGTGGTCCTCCGTAATATTTAAAATGAGTCGTCACTCGCTAGGTCATAGGTGAGTGTACATAATTAACATAAATAAACACGTTGAGTCGGCCTGCGTTCCGAACAAAAAAATGACAGTATTTCTTTGGCCAAAAATTTCGAATTTGTTCAACGCTTTTTCAAAAATAAGGACTATCAAGACATTACAAACATATTTTGGGCGAGGGGCACACACAAATATTGCACCAAAAAGCACAATTTTAATGACAAACACAAGCACCCGATGCAAACAATTATGTACAATTATAACACATCTCTTAACACAGATACCGCCGTGGCTTGGATACCTTGTCCGTCGCTTGTTAACCGCTAGGACCCCGGTTCGATCCCCAGATAACGCACTGCAAGATATGCTTTCTTTTTTTCGTTCTTTTAGTTTTACCCTTCCACTCACAATAATGTTGAAACTTCAGTTTTTAATTAATAATACAATAATAAGTTTATTTATTTATTTATTTAGTCATTATTTAAGATCCTTGGACAATTAGTACATTTTGGTCAAAATATGACCCAAGGTCGGTGCGATTAGTGTTTGAATGGGCAAAAGGAGTTGATCTAAATTTTGACTAAAAAAATCCCCAAATTGCATGAATGGATTTTCAAAATATAAAATATTTCAGCTTATGAGGGGTCACATTCCACTTCAAATATACATCCCCTGGGCATGCAAGCGAAGTTGGTCTTTCAGCATCAGCGAATCATCCCCTCCAATGTTCACAACAAAGTTTACGCTACTGCTAGAATCGACTGACTTGTGGCATAAAACGTTATGCCCCAACTTACTCTTGGGTCCGGCCAAGTATAACATTTAGCGTAAATTACCCGCCAGTTACTAGCCTAGTAGCTTACCCCGCATTGGCGCTCTCAAAATTTTGGGTTACGCCTCAGTTACTAGAGAGGTAGCGCTATTCTTCAGCTACCCGTCATTGGTGCACTCGGCCGTATAGTATTATAGCCATTTCACCTCCTCTGGACAGTGACGTAATTTCACAGGCGTAACATTCGCGAGTGTTTAGTGAACTCACTGTAGGCCTACGGAGGAAATGAATTGCCATTTTTATATCGAATTACAAAACGATAGATGAAAAGGAAGCCTACCTACCAAAAATGCCTGCCGCTCCAGTTGGACTAAGTCCAAATTGCGTCTGCATGTACTTAATACCAAATGAGCCGAATATACCAATCATCGCCAGTTCAGCGCTAAGGCCAATAACGAGAAGCGTCAATGAAGTATTCGTTAGCATTCGTTTAAGAGATAGAAATATACCTGAAAAACCAAAATGTGGAGTTCAAAATGTTTTTACGTTTTGGACATAAAATACCGAATGGATGAGACAATAGTTTGGAATTTGATAAATGGATATGACGATATGTTAACGTTCACGGTGTGACCGGCTGTGTATTGCAAATGTTATTTGACGAGTAATTCGTGGAACACTTTGTTTTTCGAATAGTTAAGGGGTACTTAGAGATATGTTGAAGGCTGCGCCCTAAATAATGATAAAAACCGGAATTTCTACATTTTTACAATTGTATTACATACACAAACTTACACCTGTAAGTATTAAGAAAAATCAGCCGTTTTTGTGCAATAAAACGTCGTTTCAAAATATTCCGTCCCCGGCTCGGACAGCATTTTATGGTAAACGGCGTTACGCTATTTTTCCTTATGATTCAAAAGTGCGTTTTTAATAAAGTGTCAATAAATAGCGATGATATTTCAACATATTTCAACATTGTTTTAATTAAGATTTGCTGGGTTTTTTTGTGATTAGAAACAACAATAATGGCCAATTATGGGCGCACAGCACTAAATCACTCCTCGTTTTGTGTAATGGTAGTAAGTTCCGGCAAAAACAAAAAACGATTTTGTGATTAATGGGGTCCTTTGGGAATCAGTTTGGCGTGAGGGTAGCATTTCATAATTAAAATGAAAGATAATCTCTTGTACTTTGATCAGGATATTGCAAAATATTGATTTTCGATTGTATTGACAATTTATCACATGGATGAACACACGTGATCGGAGGCGGTTAGAAGGCGAGCGTCCGGGCTGAAAATAGGGGTGGCGCTGTTTAAATGATCGTATCGTAAAATCTAATTGGAAGGTGTAACACTTCTTGACGATTTTATGAAATTTGAATGTTGGATTATCGTTAAAGTCTAGCGTATACTATACACTTTTACAGTCTCTAGAGTAACACGCACTGAACTCGCAGTCACACCTTACCGCATAAGAATATACGCCACTGGATTCTGTATGGAAGCCATGAAGAACAAAACAATTCGAGACATTCCAAAGCATTCGAGACATTCCAAAAATGGTTACTAAGGGCCCAAAATAGCGACTCTTTAATATTAAGTACATTTTGTATTAAAAAAACACTTAAACATCTCTTAGTACTATAAGTTAAAGGTTTAACGGGTTCGCCGTCGGACGAGTTTTAATCTGTCCAGCTTTCGTCAGGATTAGCTCTGACTTCTTCACGACCAAATTATTACAATATTGAACAAAACATAGAGATTGCCACGTCTCTTGTTATCATCATTTGGGCTGCCCCTTGCCCGATGATTTGAGAGTAGGTGCCCTTTCCTACTTGTGAAAGAATTGGTGGCTCTGAAAAGAGCCGTTCAGATGGATTGCCGCTTCCACTGAACACGTAGGTTGCCCTTTCCTACTTGTGAAATAATTGGTGGCTCTGAAAAGAGCCGTTCAGATGGATTGCCGCCTCCACTGAACACGTAGGTTGCCACTGGCCTACTATATATAAATTTGGTTCTAATAGAACCTCCAAAGGACTGCCCCTTGACCAATGGAAATAACGTAGAGACTGCCCCTTGTCTACTACAGACTACAAAAGTCTAATGCAGTCACTGATCTGTAAAGATCGTTTGACGCTGTAACGAACTTGAGCAGGGTATATAATGGTTCATTGCGGACCTGGCTGAAAAAATTACAAGACTGTTATCGATTGGCGGAATTGATTGATACTGTAGGAAATAGAGAGCGCCACATGCGGCTGATATCTTTGCCGTCATTTCTATTGATTGTAGATGATTCATTGATTCTGATCTTTAGAGCTTCACGAACAAGCCGCAATTGGAAACCTGTGCAATGCTTTTGGATTGGTTCCAGAGTGGTTCATGACCTTCTTCACACGCATGTTCAGCTAGTGCCGAGCTATCTTTCTTGCCTTGTAATGTAGCTCTTTTGTGTTCAGACAATCTGACCTTTAAAGGCCTTTTGGTTTGACCAATATATTGTTCACCACAACTACATGGTATGCTATACACGCAAGGTGAACGACCCTTGGGCATAGGATCTTTAGGTTTGCTGACAATATCTCTGAGTTTGGTCGATTTGGTGAAGTAAGTTTTAACACCGGCGCGATTTAAGAATCGGCAAATTTTGTCTGACACCTTTGACAAATGGCATGAACGTGATACCTTTGTAGTCATCTTCCACTATCTTTTCCTGGCTTACATTAGCACTTTGTCTTCTAATAGCTTTGTGTACGAGTTTCGAGGGATAGCCATTCTTATTCAATGCTTTTTCAGTGTGTTTTAACTCATTATTGCGATGTTCATGTCGCATAGATTCAGTGCTCTGTATACCAACGTGTTGGCGACACTATTTTTTGCCGATAGGTGATGATTGGATGTAAAATGGAGATACTGATCAGTGTGTGTGGGTTTTCTGTAGATCGAGAAGCTCAAACCAGATTCAATTCGCTGTACTTTGACATCTAGAAAAGGAATGTACCCATTTTCTTCCAATTCCATGGTAAATTGTATGCACGGCTGCTGTGCGTTTAGGTGATCTAGGAATTTGACCAATTCATCTTGTCCATGTCTCCAAACTACAAACGTGTCATCCACATATCTGAACCAGTCCACCGGTTTCAAAGGATACGAGTCCAGTGCCTTTGTTTCAAAATGCTCCATAAATATGTTGGCTGATATGGGTGACAGAGGAGATCCCAGAGCTTGACCTTCTTTTTGTTCATAGAATTTGCCTTGCCATTTGAAGTAGGTGGAAGTAAGGCAGAGTTTCATAAGCTCAACAATCTCTTCGCATGACAACTGGGAAAAAGTGTACTTTAGCTCCCAGATACTAGACTGTACTAGTATCGACCAATACTAGAACACCCAGTATCGTTCGATACTGGTACATTATTTTGTTCCAGTATCGCTCGATACTGGCACGTTTAAAATGTTCCAGTATCGACCGATACTGGAACAAAATAATATACCAGTATCGATCGATACTGGTACATTATTTTGTTCCAGTATCGGTCGATACTGGTAGAATGTGTACCAGTATCGCCCGATACTAGTACATGACAAATGTTCCAGTATCACCCAATACTGGAACATGAAAAATGTACCAGTATCGCCCAATACTAGAACATTAAATATGTGCCAGTATCGCCCAATACTGGAACATGAAAAATGTGCCAGTATCACCCAATACAATATCGGTGAAGTTGGCTTGTATGGTTATTTTCTCTTTCTGGAAAATAGTGTGGCTAGCTGGCTCTAAAAAGAGCCGTTTTGTGGTATTCACAACTGCCTGTGATGTGTCAAGCGACGGGAATCTTTGGGAGGTTCGTCTCTTCTCTCGTGCGGTTTATTCTATACGTTGGCGAGTGTCTAGCGTTGATATGTGTCGGTGTTTCCGTTTCTTAATGACTGCAGCTGGTTGTTCTTTTTAGATGGACCCGTCGAAGCTGATGTCTGAGACACTTCATTATTATTATTTGTTTGGTTATTCATGCCAAGTACAAACATCTTACGCTTGACGTCACAATGACATTATAAGCATGGCCTCAACATGCCGTTTTATATTTGTGTAGTGAAATATACATGTAGGTCAACATTGAAATGTTTGCCAAAAAACTCCATATCGGAATGTCACGACATAGCTACTTGTTTTTGTTTTTCAATGCAAATATGGGGTTTTCATGATGATGATGATGATAACGCGCGGCGTGTGGACAGCCTTATAGCTGAGAGCAGCGTTCGTGACTGGTGGTGCCATTGTTATGTTAGCACGCACATTTGCTCCTATTAGGGGGGGGTGGGGTACCGCGCCATTTTGTCTCGAAGCAATGGTCATGACGTCATATTTTGGTCGATTTTCTGAACTTTTGTATTGGATTTACGTGCAAAATATATGCCCTTGGCAGCATACTTTCCCGGGTGTGTGGGTGCACTTTAAATTTCAGATGTTCTAAAATGGACGGATATCTAACCAATTAGATTTAAAAACACGATCCACACACCCCAGAATTGCAAAAAAAAGCATAAAATAAGTCCACTTTTTTGTGCCTTTGAACAGAGTGGCGGCCGGGATTGTAGAATTTAACACGTGCATTAACCCATGACCCATGATATAAATAAATTATTTGCGTTAATCTTTTTCAATTAGCACGGTTAGTGTAATGGAAAGGAACTCGCTTAAGGAGCGAGGGGTTGTGGGTTCGAGTCCCATTAGGAGCACTTTTTGTTTTATATGCTGGATTTGCTTAGCATCATCTGTATGCTTGCCCACGCGGACACCACACTGCTGGCGTTTACCGTATCAGGGTTACGCCATTTTTTTTCTCGAAAATGTCAAAATAAATTACCGTTCTTTTAAAAATAAGAATTATAATCAAATTACAAACACATTTTGTGCGAGAGCAACACACACATTTGGCAAAAATTGCACAATAAAAATCCGTTCGTTATAAATAAATGGACATAGTTAAATAATAAAACTATCACAATTACAGTCGTAAATCTCTGTGGCGTGCGTAGGTTGGCCATGCGTTGGCAATCGGAAATCACGGGTTCGAATTTACCCATTATTTTTCTATTTTTTAAACTTGATGGTATATTAATGTAACATCATTGTTATGTCAATTTTTATCAATTATAAATGCCGCCCATGCGTTTATAATTTTCTTTTTATTTATTTATCTATCATAAATGTATCCTTGATTTATTTAACTTTGTCTAAACAATTAAAATGCGTAAACAATTATATTATTGCTCGATATAGAGTGATTTAACTTGAGTTCAGTTTGATAATATGATAGCAAAACTTGTTGTAAAACCATTTTACCAGTGTGTCCAACAATTTCACACTTTGGTAATACATTTAGAGATGTCACTTTTAGCTTGTTATAGCTAGGCTCAATATAAGCAAGTTTGCGACCTCTATAATTTTAGGCTGGTAACACAATCCCACAGTGCATTTCGTTAAAACAGTGTACATTATTTTTCCACGATACGTATCACGTGATAACCACGATCGATTTCGCAAAATATTGCAAAATGGCGCGGTACCCCAGCCCCCCCCTATGCTCCTATGTTGTGTAAGCTTGGTTGCGTTCGCCCTCTTCGACGTGTATACTTTTTCTGCCACGTCCGCAAAAGGGTAATAAAAGCGGAGCAAGCAGCGTAACATCTTTATAATTGAATTGACGCAATAACGAAATCGAGCGATACTGGAACGATTTACATGTTCCAGTATCGAGCGATACTGGAACATCAAATTGTGTTCCAGTATCGAGCGATACTGGAACGATCTACATGTTCCAGTATCGAGCGATACTGGAACGATTTACACGTTCCAGTATCGAGCGATACTGGAACAAAATGGTCCAGTATTGGGCGATACTGGAACATTTAATTTGTTCCAGTATCGATCGATACTGGAATGAAACCGTTCCAGTATCGGGCGATACTGGAACACATGAAGTGTTCCAGTATCGGTCGATACTGGAACACAATTTGATGTTCCAGTATCGACCGATACTGGAACATGTAAATTGTTCCAGTATCGAGCGATACTGGCAACATTCATGTACCAGTATCGACCGATACTGGTATACCAGTATCTGGGACCTAAAGTACACTTTTTCCGACAACTGAGTTCGAGCTTCAAGAGTGCCGTCGTTCTGTAGGAGATCACTAATGATGCGACAAGCTTCGTCAATAGGTACATTCGTAAATAGAGATTTGACATCAAAGCTTACTAGTATATCTTCAGGACGTATAGATATCTGTTTGGCTCTTTCTACAAAGTGTTTAGAGTTTTTGATGTATGATGTTCCCTTCCCCGCAAGGGGTTCTAATATATTTGCAAGATGGTTTATTTCACAATTAGGAAAGGGCACCTACTCTCAAATCATCGGGCAAGGGGCAGCCCAAATGATGATAACAAGAGACGTGGCAATCTCTATGTTTTGTTCAATATTGTAATAATTTGGTCCTGAAGAAGTCAGAGCTAATCCTGACGAAAGCTTGACAGATTAAAACTCGTCCGACGGCGAACCCGTTAAACTTTTAACTTATATTATGAATACCCGTCGTAAAAGCCTATCTCACAATCTCTTAGTACACCTTTAATTTGAGCCTTTATCAGATCTTCTTGTAATTAATTTGACAAATGCAAAATCGGTGCAAATTATTGTTGGTGATTTATTGGTAAACAATGTTACGATCTAGAACCATGACTTGAATTTGATGTACACATAAATAGCTCGTCAGGCGTCAACGGCCTTTTTTTGGTGAAACTCGTAGTACTTCATGTGAAGAATGTTGTCGTGCTGTATGCGTTTACATGTACATGTATCTTAAAACTGCAACCTATAACTAATCATTATGTTGAAATCCACAAACCCCATGGAAGACATTACCTACTCTTCATCAAGGCTCAAGATAAGCGGGCGCTGGGCGATTTTTACCCCTCGGTCCTCCTGCCATAGCGCCCGGTAATGCTGAAAAATAAACAACCGAGCGCTGATATTTTGTCCAAACCAGCGCCCGTGTGATCGGTAAGCTTGCCTAAGACATCAAATTTCGATTTGACAATACGATTTAACAAAAAGTTAGCTCCCGGTAGACTGAAAGTAGCTCCTGGTTCTCAATAAATCCCATGATCCAGGCGCTACTTTGAAAATAAGTAGCTCCCGGTAAAAAACCTGTTATCTTGAGCCTTGCTCTTCATCACAGGGATTGTGGAATTTAAATGGAGTCAACCATACAGGCAATCCCATACGAAATTAACACTCCCTGTGTGCAAGAATAAAGTAATGTATTCCATTTGGAATGGAATAACCCACGGGGCCATTACGCCATCAGTCATCGCCACATCCTTTTATCGATGTTTATAGGCTATTATTTCCGGTGAAAAGGTGATAAAAACATTTTACTCAGGAACCGTAGCAAGTACATGTACAACCCATTTTTATTTTTGTTGCAACCTTATGGTTTATTGAAACAACCTAATGTGCGTTCTATAAAAAAACTATATCGCAGGTATTATATTTAAATAATCAATATACTCTTAGACGTTTCCATTCGATTGGTATTATAAACTAGAGGTGGCAGCAAGTCATTTATTGCGAGTCCAAGTCAAGTAACAGGACATTTTTTGCAAGGCCATGTCAAGTCACAAGTCATTTATCGCAAACACCAGTCAAGTCACAAGTCATTTTTTGCAAGGCCATGTCAAGTCACAAGTCATTATCGCAAACCCAAGTCAAGTCACAAGTGATTTTTATCAAGGCCATGTCAAGTCACAAGTCATTTATCGCAAACCCAAGTCAAGTAACAGGTCATTTTTATCAAGGCCATGTCAAGTCACAATCAATATACTCTTAGACGTTTCCATTCGATTGGTATTATAAACTAGAGGTGGCAGCAAGTCATTTATTGCGAGTCCAAGTCAAGTAACAGGACATTTTTTGCAAGGCCATGTCAAGTCACAAGTCATTTATCGCAAACACCAGTCAAGTCACAAGTCATTTTTTGCAAGGCCATGTCAAGTCACAAGTCATTTATCGCAAACCTAAGTCAAGTCACAAGTGATTTTTATCAAGGCCATGTCAAGTCACAAGTCATTTATCGCAAACCCAAGTCAAGTAACAGGTCATTTTTTTGCAAGGCCATGTCAAGTCACAACAAGTCATTTATCGCAAACCCAAGTCAAGTCACAAGTCATTTATCGCAAACCCAAGTCAAGTCACAAGTCATTTTTTGTAAGTCCATGTCAAGTCACAAGTCATTTTGTGCAAGTCTAAGTCAAGTTGCAAGTCAACGCTAGTAATGGCAAAAATGTCACAAGTCACACAAATAGCGATTCGAATCCCCGGGTTCGAGTCCAAGTCGTCACAAATCACAAAAATAGCGACTCCAATCCCCGGGTTCGAGTCCAAGTCATTACAAGTCTGCCAGAAAGATAATACCTTGCATACGATTTACACGTTAGAACACCGTACAACTAAACTCGAAGTACTGCATCAAATTCAATTATGACTGCAAATTGGGAATTTGACTCCCACTGATTTTACAGCAGAAGGTAAGTTGTTGGGCGAAACCTTGATTGTACAATTGCATACAACATAGCTTAGGCATGATAATAGACTACAGGGTGAGTAAAAAAAAGTGTACTCTGATTGAAAAATAAATTTAAAATATTTCTGACCACAAAATTAAGGCAACCAATAATTAAATCAATTACGCCATTTATCTGCTATCATCGGCAAAAAGAATCACGGCAATATATGGTACCGTTTAGTAGATATGAATATTTCTGTAAAATAACTGAATTTTGAAATCGAAAAATTTGTGATTTCACGCTCAATGAGCGCTTTTGTGTACCAGGATTAACATGTAAAGGATTAAACACTGTCTATTTATTAAACCAATTAAATAAATAATATCCTTGTTCAGAATTTCTCCTCATTATGTAACATGAAATAAAGATAAAATATTATCACCACTTGTGAGTTAAAGTAATTGCAAGGATTTAAAAATGATCCATAGATTTCATAAACGTAATAAACAAGACGAGGACGTGGAATAAAAATGGCCAAAATTAGTGATTATCTGATATTGTATAATATAAAATAAAGTATGTTGATACAAAATAATATTGCACCCCTTTTTTCATAAATATGTTCGATTGAGTAAATATTGACGGTCAAAATATCGACGTCCACAGTAAGACTAGTAAAGTAAAGGTCTCTCTCTCTCTTTCTCTACATAGACATTCATTCTTGAAGACCATTTGTTTTCAGGTAAGTCCAGCAATAGGCAAATAATCAAGCAGCTCTACCTTCTACGTGACCACCATTATTGTTAATACAAAGACTCGCTCTGTTCTTCATGCTGTTGATGGCGCGCCTGGAGATCCTTCTTCGACGCAAAGCTCTACATGCATTGTCAATACTTTGCCGTAGTACTTGAAGACTTTAGAACCTTTTGTCAGGACTGTAATTTGTTATTGCTTACAATACCTGATGATATTGAATTTGAGCCTTCGTAGATGGTACCTTGTTCCGGCCTTGTTCGGATCTAAAAATGGCCACTTTTATTCAAATACGCGTAAAATGAGTTTCTCTTAACCAATTCTAACCAAATAAAATTCTTATTCAAGCTAATTAATAGGTCTTGTTTATATACTAATAAACTAATTTGGGTGACGAATGCTCACATTTCTTAAAATCCTTCAAGTTGAGTACACTTTTTTTAGACTCGCCCTGTATACATGGTCAAAATATTCAGGCCCTGTTTTTTAAAAAAAATCGGTGGGAATAATACCTCTTGTCAAAAATGTCCCAATTACTTCATTGATTATAAGAAGAATAGCAATAATTCGTAAAGAAGTTTGCAACTTGCACTCAACATTATAAAATGTAAACGAAAAAGCGGGAAAGGTATATGAATGAAGCCAAGTAGGTGGATGTTACCACTAGTGCAGTATTAGTAATTCACACTACATAACAAACTGTACCTGTTGACATTTTATAAATAAAGCAGCATTTGATAAATAGACCTAATTTACATACTTTTGTTGAATCTCTGATAATCAAAACGATATTGCATGCAAAATATTGAGATGTTATGATATAACAGTATTGCACAAACATATTCATAAACGTTAATTGATTACGCACTTGTTAGTTTATTTAACGCAACACTGAAAACTTAAACTAGTCAGGCACAGGCTGGACTAACTTTAAACTAGTCAAGCAGGCTAGTCCAGCCTGCTGGACTAGCTTAATCTAGTCAAGCAGGCTAGTCAAGCCTGTTGGATAGGTTTATGGCCGACTTGATTAGCTTAAGGTTATTCTGGCACAGCCTGACTAGCTTGATTTGTTCTGCTGGATCGACTAGTCTGTGGCTGGACTAGCTTATGTTAGTCAAGCTGGAGCATTGCTGGACTAGCTTTACGTCACTCGCTCGACTAGCTTGATGTGAGTCCGTCCTTAGCTGGACTAGTTTAGGCTAGTCGTATTGCTGGACTAGCTTAACGTTAGTCAAGGCACTGAGATGCAATTTAATGTTCTTATATCAGCTTTAATTTTTATATAATACAGGTGGTCTTATCACTAACCCCACTCAATTGTTTAAATCATCTTCATGCTGACTGTATACTCTCTAAATGTAAAAGAGTGAGAACAAAATACTCTAACACAGGAGTGAAATTATTTTCACTCTAAAAGAGTGGAAAATCACTATATATAGAGAGTGATTTATCCAATTTTCGATTTCCGATTTATCCAACTTTGAAAAAATAATTTCGAAATATTTTGGTCAACATTTTGTAACCTCTATCTCAATTGAGCTCGTTGGGTCTCTTATTGCCCGAAAACGATTAAATTATAACATATCATTGCACATGAAACAACTTCAACTCAATAAAGCAATGTGAATAATTAAAAAATTGATTAAAATATTTTTCATTAGTTTTTGCTCGCAATAATCCCGATAAATGGAGGAATTTTGTCAAAGGTGTCATGCGTGTGATGTTCTGGAACTGGATTCCAGCTCTTCCTTCAAGTTCAACATGTTCAACTTGCGCCCCATTCAGCACACACTGTTAATTTCATAGCGGTCCTATCCCGTAGAACAGATTTCATAGAATTTGGCAAATAGTACAAAGGCCTCTCCTGTTTTGAATAACCAATTTAAATGAAAAAAAAGTTAGGTTAAAGCGGGTTATAGCTAGTAATGTCTTCTTGTTGTACGTGTCATTAAAATAGATGTATTCATTTTTTTGTATTTGAACTGGTTAAACAAATCGGTGAAATTGGGACCTAATATGTTGACCATACGAGGGGTATCAAAAAGTTTTAGAAATCACCCAGAAGTGAAGGTGCCAGAAATTTCATTTTGTTATGTGATCCTTCAGACATCTTTACAAAGTCCCTGTGCAAATTTACACATTTCTCCTACTATTTATTACCTGTCCACAGACCGCCATTGTAGAGATCCTCAGATTGACCGCCATTGATTGATTTTCAGATTGCCTCAGAATATGTTATTCCCAAAACAGCAATAAATAGTTTAAAGTGTTGACACAAAGGGTCAAAGGTCATGTAGGGGTTATTAGAGGTCAATCTGTGCACACCCCATGTTACCAATAAGTTAATCGTCACCAAGCTTGTTGTAATGACCTTTGACGCCTTTCTGATGTCTGAAGGATTACATATCAAAATAAAGCCTTTCTGGCTCCTTTACTTCTGGGTGATTTCTAAAACTTTTTGATACCCCCTCGTATACCTGTCGAGTGTCTTCCTTAGTTTTGAGGGGTCGACGGACCTTAGTTTTAAAGCCGGCAATAAAGTATAAACAACTTGTGTTGTTGCCTTACCTTTAGCTTTCACCGTCCGTTCAAGAACATTTTCGCCTAAGCTCTGTCGGGATCGTCTCTTCGCCTTTTCCTCGGCGGCAGCCATCTCCTCTTTTCGGTGCCCCATTTCGCCGATATCCTGATCACGTTTGTAATCGGACATAGATCTCGGGTAGAAATACGCTGGAAACCCGCAGACAAGCAGTAGGATGAAGCAAATGATAAACCCAATCCACCAGGCGCCGATCCATCGCGGGTCTTCCTGCGGTATGTCCGGTATATCATTTGGCGAAATTCGATTGAAATCCACGTAAAATGAGCTTGACCAAGCGCCCATTAGAAGACCAACCGGCGGCCCAATAGCGTACGCCATGAAAATAATGGCTATAAATAATAAAATATTGATAATAAATATTGGTAAATAAATAAATAAATTTAATTGAATCAAAACATTTGTATCTTCTAAACATTTATATTTGTTAAATACTACGAGATCATGCTAAGGGAAGACATCAAAACTCGACCGCCCGTTGACCGCCGGTTATGTTCGGTTCCGCCCGGTTCTTTCAGGTCAAATGTTTTACTGGTATATGAATATTCACGCATGCAACACTGAACAACCGCCGGTTGACTTAATGCTGTAACCGGACCAATTTACACTATCAATCTGTTACTTTGTGGTCATAATAGCTCTCTCTATAATCGTTCTATAAAATCAATAGCTGTATTGTACTGGTTGTCAACTGAGACTTGAGAACCCATTACTTAAAGATTTTATTGCTCACGCGTGTGACGAGGCACTATCAACCGGTCGTGTTCACCAGAGTGTAACTATTTGACCTCATTATGTGTGTATATTATAACAGACGACACGTTTTGTGAGAACCGGGCGGAACCGGCCGTAACTGGTGGTTGCCGAGCGCTCGAGTTTTGACGTGATCCCTAAAGGGGTAGCCTAGTGATTTTGAGAACTCAAACTTAGGCCTACTCATTGAATCAGGTCATCATGTTTAGCCAGCTTGTGTCGGTCTGGATGCATGGAGGTGGGAGTAAAATGTCAGTAGTCATCTTTATTTACGTTGGACGTAATCAAATTTTAAACCCATAATTATAATTTCCCCCGAAACCCGAAGGCTATTTAAATAATACGAACCCGTGTATGATGTAAACAGTACTTTGTCAACACTGTCGTCAATATATGAAAGGATAAGTGGAAATGTGGGTGCTGAACCGATGCCAAGGAGCATTTGTCCAACAACAATCCATGCTACAGGTCCCAGGTGGCCTGAGGTTTTGACGCACTGATCTGACGATGAAAATCCAGTATCTCCAAGGTACTCTGAGCCAACAGAACCGTTAATACTAGATAGGTCTACATCTGCTGAATATCTGCATAATCCTATGTCTTCAAAGCTCTCGTCATTCATGTTATCACCATCCACTTCAGCATTAATGCCTAAGAGAACAGCTTTTGGATCCAGTGGATCTGAAGTGAAATGAGGAATAGCGCAGAAAAGCATCCCTATACTCATAACCACTGATCCTATCGCTATCCATCGTGGTCGGTGAGATTTATGTCCAAAATGAGCCACAATCACGATCAGACACAGCTCACTGATGTCGTTCACGGCCACCAGGGTACCGGCCTCGGAGCTTGATAACTGGAAACGTCGCTCCAATGTTGTAAGAATACCACTAAAGTATCCATAACAAGTTGTTCGCAGAATAATCAAAATCGTGGCGTGAAGAGTGAAAAGTTTGGGTCCTACAAGCTTATGTAAGAATATCTTAATCGTATTCCCGTCCATTGTTAGGGTGTATCTGAACAGGTCACTCTTCTCAAAACTATACTGTATTGATCCAAATTACATATGAGCAATTAATGATTGCCCATCGTTAAGTTGCTACAGATATTATCCTTACGAAGAACACACCGTACCTTGTGTAGCAACTGGCGGTGCGACGATGAAAGCGGGAATAAATCCAGGAACGACTATTAAAACTTGCAATGACAACTGTTTTTTAGGTATTTCAGTGTCAAGGTGTTATTTTTTATCAACAGGGCTATCGGAAATTGCGGAGGTAGTGCTGGTAACAGCGTTTAAGGGGATCCGTTACCATTCAGTTGAGTTTAAACGAAATTATTAGTAAAAAACTATCGTTCCGATCAACATGGCGTAGTTATGTTTTTTATATAGGGGCACAACATTTTGAACTAATTTGACCGTCATAATATAATTCCCCTTGTCAAACCAACTGAGAGTACCAATATCAACCGACAAAATCCGATGAACTCAAATACTGGGGTGTGGGGCTTATCTGAAGAGCTTATAATATGCAAAACGTGCTGAGTCCATCAGATATCAAAATTGAGGTTTTTGCAGAAACGTGTAATACTTGTAAAAATACAACTTTTGCTTTTTGTTTGAAGTTCGTATCTCATTCCGTTGCGGTGATATTGCAATTTGATGTTTTCGGGTACTGTCGTTAAAAGTATTTTCCAGAAAAAAATTTGAATTAAAATGGCCCAAAAACTTCAGAAAAATCTGTTTTTTCTTTTCTTTTAAAAAGGTTTATATTACACTTTATTCTTTCATTTGAAAAACCAAATGACAGTAATTGTTGTACATTTAGTCTTACGTAAGCAAGAATTCAAATGACGGTCAATCTTTCGGAAAGTCCAAAATGTACAGAAAATTGCCATTTTAGGTCATTTTTCGAAAATATTCAAAACGGTATGAAACAAAAGGAAATGAGATTTTGGATTCGTTCTTTTTTATTTCTGGGTCGATTGACAAACTCTTTATAAATGTAATGCTAAACTTATAGCCATAGTGATTACAAAGAGTGTTTCTAGAAAGTGGATCAACCTGTTAGTGGCAAACGTGCTAAGTTAATAGTATTTTGGAAACAAAAGAGAAAATAACATAGGTTCAGGATTTCAACCAAACGCGTTTCGTATGGGCATACCCTTTTAATATGAAATTTATCAAGCGCTGTAACTTTTGATTAATGTGATACATTTTTGGAAATAAAATGAGTGATAGAGAATCCATTTTGGTACTCAAAATGATGATTTTTAAATTTTTGACCAAAAAATCACTTTGGGCTCAAATTTGTTCGAAGAACGTAACAGAAGGTTGACACATGTTTACTGATTGTAATGGGAAATCGTCGATTCGAGTAGGCTTAGCCTATATTAAGGAATACAGTAACAAGTCACAAAATTGATTTCATTCACGGGAAGTGTAAGTTTAAGGAAATAAATTGTGTATGGTTGTAAGGTTTAAGATATCCTACTTTTATATTAGTAGAGTCATTATAATGGATTCCGTGACCAATTTCTTGATACCTTAGATTCTTAGTGAATTTGTCAACTAAAACCATTTTAAAAGAAAATGAGCTCTCTAGTTCCATGCACCTCTCAAAAGTGACGGGAACGTTCTTTTATAGCGCAAATTCAAAATGGTCGCCATACAGGGGCCCAAAAATCCAAATGGCTTAAATTATGCTAAAAAGCACACCAAATTGTTCGGCTGAGCACAAGGATTCCGAAAAAAGTATAGTTTGCCCTACTTCCGATGTTTGGTTAACGAGTTATTGGAATTTGAGCTATAAAAGTACATTCCCGTCACTTTTGAGAGGTGCATGGGAGCTCATTTTCTCTTAAAATGGTTCTAGTTGACAAATTCACTAAGAAACTAAGGTATCAAGAAATTGGTCACGGAATCCACAAAAATAGGTTGAATCATTCAAGTCCCATGTATTCTGAACAGCGTTCGTACGTGATATATGCACGGGTGAATGGAAATCGTCCGTTCATTAATGTAATGCACGCTACAATACTCTATTGGCGTGTCAGTGACCGGAATATGCCAAGTGAAGCTAGTCGGGATTGAATATATATCGGGTCACCTTAAGGGTAGACGCTCAGACGTATTTCCTTATGTGCAAATGTCCGTTGAATTGCGTCACTCAGGTGAGAAAAACGGAAGTTGTGAACTAACCAAAGGTCAAATTAAGACAATATAGTTGTATAATGGATTAATTGACGTAGAGAAAGTTACAACCGGGATATAAAAGCACCAATTAAGGCCGCAATATCAAAGGTCGTGGAACTTTGCCTAACGAATTTATTCGCCCATTGGTATAGTTTATTCAGTTCAGTGGCGTAGCTCAGGGGGGGGGGGGGCAGGGGGGCAGTTGCCCCTTATGTGCACGGACACAACCTATTTTTGTGGATTCCGTGCCCCCGCCCCCCTTTGTGCCCCCGCCCTTCTCTTTGGATATAGTGTTTATATGCGGGGTAACCATTTAAAAATGACCATTTTAGCTTGGTTTTAAAAATAAATGACAATTTTTGTTAAAAAACTGCTTAAAACCCTGAGGATTGGCCAACATTTGTTGACTATAGTGCTTTTTGACTAGGAAACTTTGTCTCCGTGCGAATTTTTTTGACTTCACCCCCCCCCCCCCCCCCCCCCCCCCCCCCCCCCCCCCCCCCCACCACTTACGTGAAATTCACGAGGTGACTGACTTGGAAAAATTTTGGGGCAACCTTTTACGAAAATTTTAGAAATGTTGCCCCCCCTGAAAAAAAACCTAGCTACGCCACTGATTCAGTTCCAAATTAGCGAACCTCCTTCCAGCAGTGAATTAATTCAGAAGAGCGTGGGCGCGAAAAACACTCGCATAGCGCACCTGGCGCATTTTGAATCGTATACGTGACCACGTGACACTTTTGTACGTCAACTTAGCGCGCGTGCGCTTGGATTGCTTTTGCGCGCGGAGTGACCACATATTTCTCGCCAATTTGGAACTGATTAAACTATTGTGGTAAAACCAGGTGGCCGGGGCGCGATGTTCGTTACCGTAAATAGCATTTGATCCTTGACGGAGTAAAGCGCATAGTACATGTACATTGTACAGCAATACATTTGTACAGTAAGTGTGTACGGTTAATAAATTCGCGTCCGGGCGTATAACACCAATTTGTAGCGTACACACTCCTAATTGACAAGAATTCCAAAAGCTTTTACTCACCTGCAAATAAT
The DNA here is from genome assembly GCA_035610835.1 of Ophiura sarsii. Classification (NCBI taxonomy): domain Eukaryota; kingdom Metazoa; phylum Echinodermata; class Ophiuroidea; order Amphilepidida; family Ophiuridae; genus Ophiura; species Ophiura sarsii. Next base: position 23,106,498 of record CM069443.1, read on the forward strand.
TTATCCGTGGTTTAAATACCTTTCGAATTCCGTCCTCCCATGGATCAGGTGAGCGGTAAAGCCTGATCCTGGTAGGGTGGATTCGTTTTGAGAAAGTATATAGGCCTATCAACCAGGAATGATAGACTATACTGACGCTCGACAATCGGATAGAATCTATAAACATTATAGGGTATTTACACATGTGATTTTTCTCCATATCTTTGAAGCTAACTCCTTGAGTGACTGATTGAAAATTCACAGATAGTATGGGCGATATATGAAGATGGGTTTAGATCATGTTTTAAATATGCTTTATATGATTGACAGATATGCAACAGTAAATATATACATGCAGTACAGTCGTCTTAAGATGCTGGTGCAAATTACATTTGATGGGTGCTATATCGATCGTAGTGTGCGTAGGGACTTTCCGAAATATGATTAAAACCATAGGTTGTGGTTGAAGTGACCGTAAAATGGCGCATTAACTAACTTGGGACATTGGTGGTTTGGATTTGCGATCAATATTATCATTTAAAGAATGCTTCAACTTAAATCATTATCACGGGTATTCATTTGGTAGAGCTATTAGTTTATGAATTTGCAATAACAAAGAACACCATTTCTTATTTTATCTAAAGACACTCGTCTACTTGTAGGACCCGAACGCCGTAATATTTGCGAATTCAAAGATACTCGCTGGCTGCAGAAATCTGTGGAGTTATTGATTATTATGACAAATGGTGGTATGATTTAAAACATTTTGGCGTACAATTTATTACGTCACAGGCGTGTTTGAATAATGTTTCATCTCGACAAAGTGATACGTCATTTGTTGGGGCAAGTGGTCCGAAGGGGTATGGGGCAACTGGTCCGCCTGCAAAAACTTAATCAAAATTGTAAAATTCATTTTGAAAATTAGTTGTTAGTGTCAATAAAACATGACTCGGTATTGAAATGTGAATAGATTATGAAATAATTCACATTCTTTCTAGTTCTTAGACATTTGGGGGCATTTTGGGTCTAATATCACTATTTCTGCTATTGAAGGATTACAATATGACATGAAATTGCTTTAGAATGGTTTAATACCTCGGTATTATGAATTACATCTTCATTATATATATTTTGAATGGTGTCTGTAAAGGTATTTGCAATGACAAATTATCATGATGTATTTTATCCACTGCTTTTTGTGTATATTAACCGTTGGGTCATCATTATCATATTGACTAATTTTCCCTGTAACATGAAAAGCTGGCTAAATATCAAGATGGTTTATTATAAGTACTAAATGATGATTATATGAAGTAAATAAAATCATTAAAGAAATGGGTAATATAGACAAATGTATGGGGCGTCTGAATATCACAACCATGTAACCATTTAACTAGGTTCATACTGTTTTATCTAATAAATGTGCAGTCGAAAATTTCGCTTGCTTTGTACACCATTAGTATGTGCTATTTACACGTTAACCAAGAAAACTGTATAAAACATGGGTTTCATGAGACATGTATCCTCTTTACATGTTAAATAATATGGAAATGTGTTTGTAAAAGAAAATACTGCCTAGTTTCCGTGTTGTCATTCACTGATTTCTGTGTATTCTAACCGTTGGAACATTTAGGATCAGTTGCCCCAATGATGGGGTAACTGATCTGTGCCAAGTAAAGTTTTCAGTTAGTGGTAATTGGCCTTTTCTTTAGATATTTTTTAACATTGATTATATGTTATATGTAAACAGTTACATGAGTGATATTTTCATAGCAATTCCAAAAATATTTACCCGAGCTTTAATCTTTTATATCATGAAATATGCTTAAACGGGCCAGTTGGAGCTCTGAATAGGGAGATGGGAATTAGATTTTGAGTTCCTAGGGACGAATATCGGAGTAGGAGAGAAGAAAGGACGGTGTTGGAAATATTTCTGAACTGGAAGAGATCTCCCGGGGTTAGGTTAGGAAGGGTTGTAGCTGGGGCGTGGGTGGCTTGGGCGTGGGTGACCCAGTTGGGGTACACTCGGGGCAAGAACACACACCACTTACACTTACAAACCCTGCAGATCTCTCCTGGATTAGGTCGGAGATCTTGATGAATCCAGGTTGCCGTTCTTTCTTTGGCCCTGGACTATCCAGTAAATTAAATAGCTCCCGTTCACAAGACGCTGAGAGCAGTGGTTCCAAATCTTCGTCACCACTGGGATCACACGGGGACGTGAAATATTGGGGAGTGGGTACCTGTGGGCTAACAGTTGGTTGCACTGGACGGAATGGCGGAGTGGACATGGTTTGTATACTGAAATAATGATAAAGAGTGTGATCAGTATGACCGATTATTAAACTATAGATCAATAATTAGTGGTTCCGTATGGGAGCCACGGTATCTCTGTTCATTAATCATTGGTACCAACCCTTCCTCATATACCGTAAATTATCAGCATTAGGCACTCTTTCAAAACCTTGAAAACCCTGGAAAATACAAATGATCACAGCGCCATCTTGTGATAATACATGTATGTCGAGTGTTTCGAGATCAAATCAAATCGGCAAAGTGCAAAAATGTCCTAAGTCGCTAAAGTATTATTTTATTGTCAGGAGCCAATCCATTATCAGTATAGTATGTTAATTTTAATGTGATCAAGACAACGCTGGTTTATTAATTGTGAGGCATTTTATTACTTAATAAGAATAATAGATCTGTTTAAAAGCGAGAACATTTTAACAAAGGCGGGTAATTTACTCATTGAAACGTGGTCAAATCATTATGTGAGAGCACGTGTGGTGTAGTGGATAGCATGCCGGTCTCACGATGCAAAGGTCGTGAGTTCTAGCCCCGCTACAGCCAACTTGTTTGTATCCTTGGGCAAGGTACTTAGTCTCAATTGCTTCGTCGACCCAAGCGAGATTGGGGAGCTGTTAGGGGATATTACAATTTCCTAATGGCAGCAAAAATCAGTGGTTCGGAAGTCACATAAAATGGTGGTCCCGTGCATCGGAAGAGCAATACCCGAGCACGTTAAAAAAGGTTACAGACTCTTTCGCAAAGAGTAGGGGATCATCCCGGTCTGTAGCTGTTCACACATCTAACGGACCCCAATGGAAATAAGCTTCATCGAGGCTTTCTTGGGTTATCCAGGGTCGTAAGGCCCAAATAAAAAAATAAAAAAATAAATGTGTTTGTAAGAGTTTTATTTTTATTTTTATTTTGTTTTTATATATTTTTTTTATTTATTTATTTAATTATTTATTAGTATTTTTTATTTTTTTTTTATTTTATTTATTTATTTTTTTATTTATTAGTTTATTTATTTATTTATTTATTTATTTATTTATTTATTTATTTATTTATTTATTAGTATATTTATTTATTTATTTATTTATTCACCTATTTATTTATTAGTATATTTGTTTATTTATTTATTCACCTATTTATTTATATATTTATTCACCTATTTATTAGTATATTTATTTGTTTATTTATTTATTTATTTATTTATTTATTTATTTTCGTTTTTATTTTCAAAAATGAATAGGTCTATCAGTTTTAACTTTGGAAAGGGGTATTTACATATAAAAAAAAATCTGTGTTAAACCAGCCACCAATGACAACCATTATAGTCAATCAGTCAACTGTGCATATCAGTATAGAGACTGCCTGCGTTTCATACAAGTCATGGTGCGGGTACTCGTAAACTCTATTTAAGATTTTCGGGACATGAACTCTGACCATCTTTTTAGTTAAAGATATAGTCAATGACCAAGCATGGTTGGAGGTTGAGCATAACTTGCAATTGAATAAGGAATGTGTTGGTACAAATCCCGTTTAACAAACACTATTGATTTTTTTTAATGGAATTTCTTCTGCTGCAGAACACTCAATTCAAGCGACATAATAAATTAGTGTTACTTCAAATTGACCAGGCAAATAGCTATTCGATATTGCTATTGATACCTAGTAAAAGTTTTTGGAATACTAGTGCAATAGCTGCTACAAGAGATTTGGGAAGCTGCGCAACAATAAAGTTCTGTACAATTTTATATGGGAGCCATTCTGCTAAGCGCTTCATTTACATGCATGGCTGCACTGATCCATTTCAAGGACATTATAATATGCAGATAATCTTATCGTTTTTGATATTATACTAAGCAGTACGGCGCGGCTACATACAAGTTTCGAATGGTTTCGAGTCAGAAGTCAAGGCATGAAAATACCGTCTATTTTGTTCGCCCCGCCCCGCCAGTAAAGTGAGATTTCAAAAAATAAATAAATAGAAATCGGGTCATTTACAACTCGCGATTGTGAAGGATTGCCTCCATCAATTTTGATCATCGTAGGCTCATTTTGAGGGGAAGTCCTATTTATGTAAGATGTCATTTCCGATTTAATAAAAAACACGATTTTTGTTACTATTTTTGAGGCGATAAAGATGCATTTTCAATGCGATCGTAAACATCGTATTTTTGATGATTTTCAGACGTCATAGCAAAAACTTTATGCACAAGAAATGTTCCTAACGTATAAAACTTGATCAAAAATATGTTTATTTGTAATACATTTTTGGACAGGGGTCAGGGCCACGACTTTTATTCACCTACGGTAAAAATATACGCCATTTTCCAACACACAGAGAATAAATCGTTTTTTCTAACAAAAGGTATTCAGCAGGATTCGAACCGAGGAGAGGAGAATCTATTAGATTACTAGTCCATATTCGTAACCGCTCGGCCATAACTACTTACTGACGTGTCTATGTGTTCTCTATAATAATGAACTAGTGGTGAACTATTGAGTATTCGATGAAATTTTAGCCAAATTGAACCCAGTTTCTAAATTGTATTTTAAATGTGAAAACAGTGTCGCTGCAAGCTAGGTTTGGATTCAATGTAAAGAGCAATAAATTGATGATCGTGAAAGGTTATTAATTTAAAGCTTTTAATAAGACAGGGGTCAGGGCCACGGGAAATATACCTTATTTTTTCAGTAATGACAAAAAAATCTTCTTCAGAAAAAGGCATTTTCAAGCAGAAACGTCCCTGCAAACATGACTTTAGCATGTCAAAATAAAAATAAAAATCCCCTAGTCACATGGCGTTGAACCACATTTAAATGCCTTAATGTTGTCATTGTATAAGGCTGACATTTTGGCATATTGAATTGCACGAGATCGACATCCTCTTTTTAAGGGAAACAAAATCTCTTCGTATACAATAGACTCACTCAATGTGGGCATCTGACTGAAAACAGCCTTGATGATTCACGCAACGCATAGCATTTCGGAATGTAACCATTCTTAAACATGGAACCACAATAGAAACTGCAATCATTTGCGTTCAGGTATTACAGCTCTAGCGCACGTAATACTTATTTAAGCAATTAGAGATTTAACAGCACCTGCAAGAAGCTTATAACCTAATCAATAATTCCCAATGTTTCAAAAGCTAATCGCTTCAATATATTAATTTTAAAAGAAGTATGGGGATCAGCAACGGGCAAAAATCTTCTCTACTAAAATACATCTTTGATCAACGACTTCGACTAAAACGTTAATCCGGCGTAGCATAGTGGTCACGATGTAGGGCTCCCACGCATGAATACCAGGTTCGAATCCTCAACAAACCATAAACTGTTTTTATAAAGAAATAATGCTCATAGCCAGATGCGAAGGCTGGCGATATATTATATTAAACCAAAAGAAACACTGTTTATTTTTATTTTGTAGTATAATACTTAATAATAATTTATGGGATGAACGTTTAGGCTGCTGTCAATCAATCAATCAATCAATCAATCAATCAATCAATCAATCAATCAATCAATCAATCAATCAATCAATCAATCAATCAATCAATCAATCAATCAATCAATCAATCAATCAATCAATCAATCAATCAATCAATCAATCAATCAATCAATCAATCAATCAATCAATCAATCAATCAATCAATCAAAAAAGGCCCGAAACAGGCTGAAATTACAAGAAACTGCGTAAAATTTGACTACAAAAAAGCAGGAATTCCTGCTTTTTCATGAAAATGCTCATACATATATAACTAACCCAACTTCTTAAAAAAATTATGGCAATGATGACTAGCTCCTCATATAAAAGGACGGAATCTAGAACAAATTAAAGATAAATTTACAGAAAAAATTATTTAAAAATCAATTTGACTTGGATGGGTTTCGAACTCACGCCTTGGCTTTAACCATACGTCTGTATTTCAAGTCTGGTGCTCTACCAATTGAGCTAATCTGTACGACACAACAGACAGGGTTTTAGTATGCAATAAGTTCTACAGTGGATTGGCTCTTGACAATAAAATAATACTTTAGCGACTTAGGACGTTTTTGCACTTTGTCGATTTGATTTGATCTCGAAACACTCGACATACATGTATTATCACAAAATGGCGCTGTGATCATTTGTATTTTCCAGGGTTTTCAAGGTTTTGAAAGAGTGCCTAATGCTGATAATATACGGTAGTTCGCATTGGGATCAGAACTCAATTCTGTATAATAGAGAGTCCAGTTCACGGAGATGATATATCCTATAGGGAATAGGGATTATGCAGAAATGTTTTCCACCATAGGGAGAACACGAGGATCATAAATCCTATAGGAAGTATGCTGGAATGTTTTTCACCAGTGGGGAGTACACGAGGATCATAAATCCTAATGGAGTATGCTGGAATGTTTCCCACCATAGGGAGTACACGAGGATCATAAATCCTATACGGAGTATGCTGGAATGTTTCCCACCATAGGGAGTACACGAGGATCATAAATCCTATACGGAGTATGCTGGAATGTTTTCCACCATAGGGAGTACACGAGGATCATAAATCCTATATGGAGTATGCTGGAATGTTTTCCACCATAGGGAGTACACGAGGATCATAAATCCTATACGGAGTATGCTGGAATGTTTCCCACCATAGGGAGTACACGAGGATCATAAATACTATATGGAGTATGCTGGAATGTTTCCCACCATAGGGAGTACACGAGGATCATAAATCCTATATGGAGTATGCTAGAATGTTTTCCACCATAGGGAGTACACGAGGATCATAAATACTATATGGAGTATGCTGGAATGTTTCCCACCATAGGGAGTACACGAGGATCATAAATCCTATATGGAGTATGCTGGAATGTTTTCCACCATAGGGAGTACACGAGGATCATAAATCCTATACGGAGTATGCTGGAATGTTTCCCACCATAGGGAGTACACGAGGATCATAAATCCTATACGGAGTATGCTAGAATGTTTTCCACCATAGGGAGTACACGAGGATCATAAATCCTATATGGAGTATGCTGGAATGTTTTCCACCATAGGGAGTACACGAGGATCATAAATCCTATACGGAGTATGCTGGAATGTTTTCCACCATAGGGAGTACACGAGGATCATAAATACTATACGGAGTATGCTGGAATGTTTTCCACCATAGGGAGTACACGAGGATCATAAATCCTATACGGAGTATGCTGGAATGTTTCCCACCATAGGGAGTACACGAGGATCATAAATCCTATACGGAGTATGCTGGAATGTTTCCCACCATAGGGAGTACACGAGGATCATAAATCCTATATGGAGTATGCTGGAATGTTTCCCACCATAGGGAGTACACGAGGATCATAAATACTATACGGAGTATGCTGGAATGTTTCCCACCATAGGGAGTACACGAGGATCATAAATCCTATACGGAGTATGCTGGAATGTTTTCCACCATAGGGAGTACACGAGGATCATAAATACTATATGGAGTATGCTGGAATGTTTTCCACCATAGGGAGTACACGAGGATCATAAATACTATACGGAGTATGCTGGAATGTTTCCCACCATAGGGAGTACACGAGGATCATAAATCCTATACGGAGTATGCTGGAATGTTTCCCACCATAGGGAGTACACGAGGATCATAAATCCTATACGGAGTATGCTGGAATGTTTCCCACCATAGGGAGTACACGAGGATCATAAATCCTATACGGAGTATGCTGGAATGTTTTCCACCATAGGGAGTACACGAGGATCATAAATACTATACGGAGTATGCTGGAATGTTTTCCACCATAGGGAGTACACGAGGATCATAAATACTATACGGAGTATGCTGGAATGTTTTCCACCATAGGGAGTACACGAGGATCATAAATACTATACGGAGTATGCTGGAATGTTTCTCACCATAGGGAGTACACGAGGATCATAAATCCTATATGGAGTATGCTAGAATGTTTTCCACCATAGGGAGTACACGAGGATCATAAATCCTATACGGAGTATGCTGGAATGTTTTCCACCATAGGGAGTACACGAGGATCATAAATACTATACGGAGTATGCTGGAATGTTTTCCACCATAGGGAGTACACGAGGATCATAAATACTATACGGAGTATGCTGGAATGTTTCCCACCATAGGGAGTACACGAGGATCATCAATCCTATATGGAGTATGCTGGAATGTTTTCCACCATAGGGAGTACACGAGGATCATAAATACTATACGGAGTATGCTGGAATGTTTCCCACCATAGGGAGTACACGAGGATCATAAATACTATACGGAGTATGCTGGAATGTTTTCCACCATAGGGAGTACACGAGGATCATAAATACTATACGGAGTATGCTGGAATGTTTCCCACCATAGGGAGTACACGAGGATCATAAATCCTATACGGAGTATGCTGGAATGTTTTCCACCATAGGGAGTACACGAGGATCATAAATACTATACGGAGTATGCTGGAATGTTTTCCACCATAGGGAGTACACGAGGATCATAAATACTATACGGAGTATGCTGGAATGTTTTCCACCATAGGGAGTACACGAGGATCATAAATACTATACGGAGTATGCTGGAATGTTTCCCACCATAGGGAGTACACGAGGATCATAAATCCTATACGGAGTATGCTGGAATGTTTTCCACCATAGGGAGTACACGAGGATCATAAATCCTATATGGAGTATGCTAGAATGTTTTCCACCATAGGGAGTACACGAGGATCATAAATCCTATACGGAGTATGCTAGAATGTTTCCCACCATAGGGAGTACACGAGGATCATAAATCCTATACGGAGTATGCTGGAATGTTTTCCACCATAGGGAGTACACGAGGATCATAAATCCTATACGGAGTATGCTGGAATGTTTCCCACCATAGGGAGTACACGAGGATCATAAATACTATACGGAGTATGCTGGAATGTTTCCCACCATAGGGAGTACACGAGGATCATAAATCCTATACGGAGTATGCTGGAATGTTTCCCACCATAGGGAGTACACGAGGATCATAAATCCTATACGGAGTATGCTGGAATGTTTCCCACCATAGGGAGTACACGAGGATTATAAATCCTATACGGAGTATGCTGGAATGTTTTCCACCATAGGGAGTACACGAGGATCATAAATCCTATACGGAGTATGCTGGAATGTTTCCCACCATAGGGAGTACACGAGGATCATAAATACTATACGGAGTATGCTGGAATGTTTCCCACCATAGGGAGTACACGAGGATCATAAATCCTATACGGAGTATGCTTGAATGTTTTCCACCATAGGGAGTACACGAGGATCATAAATCCTATATGGAGTATGCTGGAATGTTTTCCACCATAGGGAGTACACGAGGATCATAAATCCTATACGGAGTATGCTGGAATGTTTCCCACCATAGGGAGTACACGAGGATCATAAATACTATACGGAGTATGCTGGAATGTTTTGGGAGTACACGAGGATCATAAATACTATATGGAGTATGCTGGAGTGTTTCCCACCATAGGGAGTACACGAGGATCATAAATCCTATACGGAGTATGCTAGAATGTTTTCCACCATAGGGAGTACACGAGGATCATAAATCCTATATGGAGTATGCTGGAATGTTTTCCACCATAGGGAGTACACGAGGATCATAAATCCTATACGGAGTATGCTGGAATGTTTTCCACCATAGGGAGTACACGAGGATCATAAATACTATACGGAGTATGCTGGAATGTTTTCCACCATAGGGAGTACACGAGGATCATAAATACTATACGGAGTATGCTGGAATGTTTCCCACCATAGGGAGTACACGAGGATCATAAATCCTATATGGAGTATGCTAGAATGTTTTCCACCATAGGGAGTACACGAGGATCATAAATCCTATACGGAGTATGCTGGAATGTTTTCCACCATAGGGAGTACACGAGGATCATAAATACTATACGGAGTATGCTGGAATGTTTTCCACCATAGGGAGTACACGAGGATCATAAATACTATACGGAGTATGCTGGAATGTTTCCCACCATAGGGAGTACACGAGGATCATCAATCCTATATGGAGTATGCTGGAATGTTTTCCACCATAGGGAGTACACGAGGATCATAAATCCTATACGGAGTATGCTGGAATGTTTTCCACCATAGGGAGTACACGAGGATCATAAATACTATACGGAGTATGCTGGAATGTTTTCCACCATAGGGAGTACACGAGGATCATAAATACTATACGGAGTATGCTGGAATGTTTCCCACCATAGGGAGTACACGAGGATCATAAATCCTATACGGAGTATGCTGGAATGTTTTCCACCATAGGGAGTACACGAGGATCATAAATACTATACGGAGTATGCTGGAATGTTTTCCACCATAGGGAGTACACGAGGATCATAAATACTATACGGAGTATGCTGGAATGTTTTCCACCATAGGGAGTACACGAGGATCATAAATACTATACGGAGTATGCTGGAATGTTTCCCACCATAGGGAGTACACGAGGATCATAAATCCTATACGGAGTATGCTGGAATGTTTTCCACCATAGGGAGTACACGAGGATCATAAATCCTATATGGAGTATGCTAGAATGTTTTCCACCATAGGGAGTACACGAGGATCATAAATACTATATGGAGTATGCTGGAATGTTTCCCACCATAGGGAGTACACGAGGATCATAAATCCTATACGGAGTATGCTGGAATGTTTTCCACCATAGGGAGTACACGAGGATCATAAATCCTATACGGAGTATGCTGGAATGTTTCCCACCATAGGGAGTACACGAGGATCATAAATACTATACGGAGTATGCTGGAATGTTTCCCACCATAGGGAGTACACGAGGATCATAAATCCTATACGGAGTATGCTGGAATGTTTCCCACCATAGGGAGTACACGAGGATCATAAATCCTATACGGAGTATGCTGGAATGTTTCCCACCATAGGGAGTACACGAGGATTATAAATCCTATACGGAGTATGCTGGAATGTTTCCCACCATAGGGAGTACACGAGGATCATAAATCCTATACGGAGTATGCTGGAATGTTTCCCACCATAGGGAGTACACGAGGATCATAAATCCTATACGGAGTATGCTGGAATGTTTCCCACCATAGGGAGTACACGAGGATCATAAATCCTATATGGAGTATGCTGGAATGTTTTCCACCATAGGGAGTACACGAGGATCATAAATCCTATACGGAGTATGCTGGAATGTTTCCCACCATAGGGAGTACACGAGGATCATAAATCCTATACGGAGTATGCTAGAATGTTTTCCACCATAGGGAGTACACGAGGATCATAAATCCTATATGGAGTATGCTGGAATGTTTTCCACCATAGGGAGTACACGAGGATCATAAATCCTATACGGAGTATGCTGGAATGTTTCCCACCATAGGGAGTACACGAGGATCATAAATCCTATACGGAGTATGCTGGAATGTTTTCCACCATAGGGAGTACACGAGGATCATAAATCCTATACGGAGTATGCTGGAATGTTTCCCACCATAGGGAGTACACGAGGATCATAAATCCTATACGGAGTATGCTGGAATGTTTCCCACCATAGGGAGTACACGAGGATCATAAATCCTATATGGAGTATGCTGGAATGTTTCCCACCATAACTAAGGGAGTACACGAGGATCATAAATCCTATACGGAGTATGCTGGAATGTTTCCCACCATAGGGAGTACACGAGGATCATAAATCCTATATGGAGTATGCTGGAATGTTTTCCACCATAGGGAGTACACGAGGATCATAAATCCTATACGGAGTATGCTGGAATGTTTCCCACCATAGGGAGTACACGAGGATCATAAATACTATACGGAGTATGCTGGAATGTTTCCCACCATAGGGAGTACACGAGGATCATAAATACTATACGGAGTATGCTGGAATGTTTTCCACCATAGGGAGTACACGAGGATCATAAATCCTATACGGAGTATGTTGGAATGTTTCCCACCATAGGGAGTACACGAGGATCATAAATCCTATACGGAGTATGCTGGAATGTTTCCCACCATAGGGAGTACACGAGGATCATAAATCCTATATGGAGTATGCTGGAATGTTTCCCACCATAGGGAGTACACGAGGATCATAAATACTATACGGAGTATGCTGGAATGTTTCCCACCATAGGGAGTACACGAGGATCATAAATCCTATACGGAGTATGCTGGAATGTTTTCCACCATAGGGAGTACACGAGGATCATAAATACTATACGGAGTATGCTGGAATGTTTTCCACCATAGGGAGTACACGAGGATCATAAATACTATACGGAGTATGCTGGAATGTTTCCCACCATAGGGAGTACACGAGGATCATAAATCCTATACGGAGTATGCTGGAATGTTTTCCACCATAGGGAGTACACGAGGATCATAAATACTATACGGAGTATGCTGGAATGTTTTCCACCATAGGGAGTACACGAGGATCATAAATACTATACGGAGTATGCTGGAATGTTTTCCACCATAGGGAGTACACGAGGATCATAAATACTATACGGAGTATGCTGGAATGTTTCCCACCATAGGGAGTACACGAGGATCATAAATCCTATACGGAGTATGCTGGAATGTTTTCCACCATAGGGAGTACACGAGGATCATAAATCCTATATGGAGTATGCTAGAATGTTTTCCACCATAGGGAGTACACAAGGATCATAAATACTATATGGAGTATGCTGGAATGTTTCCCACCATAGGGAGTACACGAGGATCATAAATCCTATACGGAGTATGCTGGAATGTTTTCCACCATAGGGAGTACACGAGGATCATAAATCCTATACGGAGTATGCTGGAATGTTTCCCACCATAGGGAGTACACGAGGATCATAAATCCTATACGGAGTATGCTGGCATGTTTCCCACCATAGGGAGTACACGAGGATCATAAATCCTATACGGAGTATGTTGGAATGTTTCCCACCATAGGGAGTACACGAGGATTATAAATCCTATACGGAGTATGCTGGAATGTTTCCCACCATAGGGAGTACACGAGGATCATAAATCCTATACGGAGTATGCTGGAATGTTTCCCACCATAGGGAGTACACGAGGATCATAAATCCTATACGGAGTATGCTGGAATGTTTCCCACCATAGGGAGTACACGAGGATCATAAATCCTATATGGAGTATGCTGGAATGTTTTCCACCATAGGGAGTACACGAGGATCATAAATCCTATACGGAGTATGCTGGAATGTTTCCCACCATAGGGAGTACACGAGGATCATAAATCCTATACGGAGTATGCTAGAATGTTTTCCACCATAGGGAGTACACGAGGATCATAAATCCTATATGGAGTATGCTGGAATGTTTTCCACCATAGGGAGTACACGAGGATCATAAATCCTATACGGAGTATGCTGGAATGTTTCCCACCATAGGGAGTACACGAGGATCATAAATCCTATACGGAGTATGCTGGAATGTTTTCCACCATAGGGAGTACACGAGGATCATAAATCCTATACGGAGTATGCTGGAATGTTTCCCACCATAGGGAGTACACGAGGATCATAAATCCTATACGGAGTATGCTGGAATGTTTCCCACCATAGGGAGTACACGAGGATCATAAATCCTATATGGAGTATGCTGGAATGTTTCCCACCATAACTAAGGGAGTACACGAGGATCATAAATCCTATACGGAGTATGCTGGAATGTTTCCCACCATAGGGAGTACACGAGGATCATAAATCCTATATGGAGTATGCTGGAATGTTTTCCACCATAGGGAGTACACGAGGATCATAAATCCTATACGGAGTATGCTGGAATGTTTTCCACCATAGGGAGTACACGAGGATCATAAATACTATACGGGGTATGCTGGAATGTTTTCCACCATAGGGAGTACACGAGGATCATAAATACTATACGGAGTATGCTGGAATGTTTCCCACCATAGGGAGTACACGAGGATCATAAATCCTATACGGAGTATGCTGGAATGTTTTCCACCATAGGGAGTACACGAGGATCATAAATACTATACGGAGTATGCTGGAATGTTTCCCACCATAGGGAGTACACGAGGATCATAAATCCTATACGGAGTATGCTGGAATGTTTTCCAACATAGGGAGTACACGAGGATCATAAATACTATACGGAGTATGCTGGAATGTTTTCCACCATAGGGAGTACACGAGGATCATAAATACTATACGGAGTATGCTGGAATGTTTCCCACCATAGGGAGTACACGAGGATCATAAATCCTATACGGAGTATGCTGGAATGTTTTCCACCATAGGGAGTACACGAGGATCATAAATACTATACGGAGTATGCTGGAATGTTTTCCACCATAGGGAGTACACGAGGATCATAAATACTATACGGAGTATGCTGGAATGTTTTCCACCATAGGGAGTACACGAGGATCATAAATACTATACGGAGTATGCTGGAATGTTTCCCACCATAGGGAGTACACGAGGATCATAAATCCTATACGGAGTATGCTGGAATGTTTTCCACCATAGGGAGTACACGAGGATCATAAATCCTATATGGAGTATGCTAGAATGTTTTCCACCATAGGGAGTACACAAGGATCATAAATACTATATGGAGTATGCTGGAATGTTTCCCACCATAGGGAGTACACGAGGATCATAAATCCTATACGGAGTATGCTGGAATGTTTTCCACCATAGGGAGTACACGAGGATCATAAATCCTATACGGAGTATGCTGGAATGTTTCCCACCATAGGGAGTACACGAGGATCATAAATACTATACGGAGTATGCTGGAATGTTTCCCACCATAGGGAGTACACGAGGATCATAAATCCTATACGGAGTATGCTGGCATGTTTCCCACCATAGGGAGTACACGAGGATCATAAATCCTATACGGAGTATGCTGGAATGTTTCCCACCATAGGGAGTACACGAGGATTATAAATCCTATACGGAGTATGCTGGAATGTTTCCCACCATAGGGAGTACACGAGGATCATAAATCCTATACGGAGTATGCTGGAATGTTTCCCACCATAGGGAGTACACGAGGATCATAAATCCTATACGGAGTATGCTGGAATGTTTCCCACCATAGGGAGTACACGAGGATCATAAATCCTATATGGAGTATGCTGGAATGTTTTCCACCATAGGGAGTACACGAGGATCATAAATCCTATACGGAGTATGCTGGAATGTTTCCCACCATAGGGAGTACACGAGGATCATAAATCCTATACGGAGTATGCTAGAATGTTTTCCACCATAGGGAGTACACGAGGATCATAAATCCTATATGGAGTATGCTGGAATGTTTTCCACCATAGGGAGTACACGAGGATCATAAATCCTATACGGAGTATGCTGGAATGTTTCCCACCATAGGGAGTACACGAGGATCATAAATCCTATACGGTGTATGCTGGAATGTTTTCCACCATAGGGAGTACACGAGGATCATAAATCCTATACGGAGTATGCTGGAATGTTTCCCACCATAGGGAGTACACGAGGATCATAAATCCTATACGGAGTATGCTGGAATGTTTCCCACCATAGGGAGTACACGAGGATCATAAATCCTATATGGAGTATGCTGGAATGTTTCCCACCATAACTAAGGGAGTACACGAGGATCATAAATCCTATACGGAGTATGCTGGAATGTTTCCCACCATAGGGAGTACACGAGGATCATAAATCCTATATGGAGTATGCTGGAATGTTTTCCACCATAGGGAGTACACGAGGATCATAAATCCTATACGGAGTATGCTGGAATGTTTCCCACCATAGGGAGTACACGAGGATCATAAATCCTATATGGATTATGCTTGAATGTTTTCCACCATAGGGAGTACACGAGGATCATAAATACTATACGGAGTATGCTGGAATGTTTTCCACCATAGGGAGTACACGAGGATCATAAATACTATACGGAGTATGCTGGAATGTTTCCCACCATAGGGAGTACACGAGGATCATAAATCCTATATGGAGTATGCTGGAATGTTTTCCACCATAGGGAGTACACGAGGATCATAAATCCTATACGGAGTATGCTGGAATGTTTTCCACCATAGGGAGTACACGAGGATCATAAATACTATACGGGGTATGCTGGAATGTTTTCCACCATAGGGAGTACACGAGGATCATAAATACTATACGGAGTATGCTGGAATGTTTCCCACCATAGGGAGTACACGAGGATCATAAATCCTATACAAAGTATGCTAGAATGTTTTCCACCATAGGGAGTACACGAGGATCATAAATACTATACGGAGTATGCTGGAATGTTTCCCACCATAGGGAGTACACGAGGATCATAAATCCTATACGGAGTATGCTGGAATGTTTTCCAACATAGGGAGTACACGAGGATCATAAATACTATACGGAGTATGCTGGAATGTTTTCCACCATAGGGAGTACACGAGGATCATAAATACTATACGGAGTATGCTGGAATGTTTCCCACCATAGGGAGTACACGAGGATCATAAATCCTATACGGAGTATGCTGGAATGTTTTCCACCATAGGGAGTACACGAGGATCATAAATACTATACGGAGTATGCTGGAATGTTTTCCACCATAGGGAGTACACGAGGATCATAAATACTATACGGAGTATGCTGGAATGTTTTCCACCATAGGGAGTACACGAGGATCATAAATACTATACGGAGTATGCTGGAATGTTTTCCACCATAGGGAGTACACGAGGATCATAAATCCTATACGGAGTATGCTGGAATGTTTCCCACCATAGGGAGTACACGAGGATCATAAATACTATACGGAGTATGCTGGAATGTTTCCCACCATAGGGAGTACACGAGGATCATAAATCCTATACGGAGTATGCTGGAATGTTTCCCACCATAGGGAGTACACGAGGATCATAAATCCTATACGGAGTATGCTGGAATGTTTCCCACCATAGGGAGTACACGAGGATTATAAATCCTATACGGAGTATGCTGGAATGTTTCCCACCATAGGGAGTACACGAGGATCATAAATCCTATACGGAGTATGCTGGAATGTTTCCCACCATAGGGAGTACACGAGGATCATAAATCCTATACGGAGTATGCTGGAATGTTTCCCACCATAGGGAGTACACGAGGATCATAAATCCTATATGGAGTATGCTGGAATGTTTTCCACCATAGGGAGTACACGAGGATCATAAATCCTATACGGAGTATGCTGGAATGTTTCCCACCATAGGGAGTACACGAGGATCATAAATCCTATACGGAGTATGCTAGAATGTTTTCCACCATAGGGAGTACACGAGGATCATAAATCCTATATGGAGTATGCTGGAATGTTTTCCACCATAGGGAGTACACGAGGATCATAAATCCTATACGGAGTATGCTGGAATGTTTCCCACCATAGGGAGTACACGAGGATCATAAATCCTATACGGAGTATGCTGGAATGTTTTCCACCATAGGGAGTACACGAGGATCATAAATCCTATACGGAGTATGCTGGAATGTTTCCCACCATAGGGAGTACACGAGGAATATAAATCCTATACGGAGTATGCTGGAATGTTTCCCACCATAGGGAGTACACGAGGATCATAAATCCTATATGGAGTATGCTGGAATGTTTCCCACCATAACTAAGGGAGTACACGAGGATCATAAATCCTATACGGAGTATGCTGGAATGTTTCCCACCATAGGGAGTACACGAGGATCATAAATCCTATATGGAGTATGCTGGAATGTTTTCCACCATAGGGAGTACACGAGGATCATAAATCCTATACGGAGTATGCTGGAATGTTTCCCACCATAGGGAGTACACGAGGATCATAAATACTATACGGAGTATGCTGGAATGTTTTCCACCATAGGGAGTACACGAGGATCATAAATCCTATACGGAGTATGCTGGAATGTTTCCCACCATAGGGAGTACACGAGGATCATAAATCCTATACGGAGTATGCTGGAATGTTTCCCACCATAGGGAGTACACGAGGATCATAAATCCTATATGGAGTATGCTGGAATGTTTTCCACCATAGGGAGTACACGAGGATCATAAATACTATACGGAGTATGCTGGAATGTTTTCCACCATAGGGAGTACACGAGGATCATAAATACTATACGGAGTATGCTGGAATGTTTCCCACCATAGGGAGTACACGAGGATCATAAATCCTATATGGAGTATGCTGGAATGTTTTCCACCATAGGGAGTACACGAGGATCATAAATCCTATACGGAGTATGCTGGAATGTTTTCCACCATAGGGAGTACACGAGGATCATAAATACTATACGGAGTATGCTGGAATGTTTTCCACCATAGGGAGTACACGAGGATCATAAATACTATACGGAGTATGCTGGAATGTTTCCCACCATAGGGAGTACACGAGGATCATAAATCCTATACGGAGTATGCTGGAATGTTTTCCACCATAGGGAGTACACGAGGATCATAAATCCTATACGGAGTATGCTGGAATGTTTCCCACCATAGGGAGTACACGAGGATCATAAATCCTATACGGAGTATGCTGGAATGTTTCCCACCATAGGGAGTACACGAGGATCATAAATCCTATACGGAGTATGCTGGAATGTTTTCCACCATAGGGAGTACACGAGGATCATAAATACTATATGGAGTATGCTAGAATGTTTTCCACCATAACTAAGGGAGTACACGGGGATCATCGGAATCAACTTTAATAAGTTGAGAAAGTGAGCAGGCGCTTCTATATGACATAATGAAGTACTTATCGGGACTCCCAATTACACTGGCTTCTCGTTTGGAGCAATGGGTGCTAAATTGAACTTATAGAACCAAAGAATTTCTTGATGCCGGCGTTAAAGTTCTCTCAGATTCAGTACTGGGCTCGGTGCTCAAGGCACGGAGACTTTGTCCCTCAGATTGGATTGGTATCATATTTGCCCTCAGACACAGTACTGAGCTCAGTATTCGGATGAATACGGATACTTTTCCCCTCAGATATTCTCAAGGAGATCGCTTAATCTACTCGGAAGCAATGACCTGGCACCCTATATGCAGGAGTTCCAGCTTCAGTCCAAGGATCGGAGATCCCTCCTAAGATCCTTGTGTGCACTAGCCTCTCTCTACAGATGACAGACACCGTCTTTCCGTAAGATATAGAAATCTTCCCTGAGATTCTTCGCCTGGATAGGTAAGGCCGTTGCCGTGACTGAAATCTCCACGCCCCCCCCCCCCCCCCCCCCAAATCTGAATTTTGTGTACCTTTTTTTGTACCAATGTACTTTTTTTGTACCAAATGTACCTTTTTTTTGTACTAATGTACCTTTTTTGTGATTAAGTGGGACATGATTTTATAGTATTTAGACAACAGCGTTGCCAGAATAAACGCCCTCAGCGAAGCTGTTGCTCATAATAACCTTTTGTAGGGTCATATTAGTCGGGTATGTACATCATGTGCACCTACCCCAGTTCTCAAGAAAACCAACTTTTGTGGGTGTCTTCTAAGGTCCTTAAACACATTTTAGAAAACCCGATGCTCTCTAGATATCCAAGATGGCGTCCAAAATCGCCGCCAAAACTGGTGAAATCTCATAAAATGACATAATAGTAATCAAGTTGTATGGTGAAAGTATAGTTTTAATAGTGGGATGTCACTTATCGTCAAGACGTAAAGCTGATTCAAAAGTTAACAATGCTCTTGATTTATGTCTCGACAGAGAAAAGGGCTGGTCCAAAAGGTTCTCTGTCACAGTTTATTCTCAAAACAAGCTTGATAACTCTGACCCAGCTTTACCTTTCAAAAAAACGAAATCCGTCTTGTCCAAATCTATCAGTCACATTGATTAGTCACATCAAAAACCTCGTTGTCCAAGGAGACATGCTTCGCATTGCTATTTTGGAAAAATCTGACCACCTCTGGAAGTCATATATTTTTAATCTTCCAAAAGGTATCATGAAATTTATGCTTAACTCTTTCCTGGATTCACTAACAATCTGAGCCGCTGGGGTAAAATAACCAACATTAAATGTGACCTCTGTGGCTACAAAGAAACACTTCACCATGTTTTAAATGATTGACTAATAAATATATTAGACCACTAGACACTCATATCTAGATGGCCGCCAAAATGGCCGCCAAAATGGCCGCCAAAATGGCCGCCAAAATGGCCGCCAAAATGGCCGCCAAAATGGCCGCCAAAAATGGTAAAATTCCATATATTGGCATATAAATATAATGTATGATTATAGTATCTTTTTAACAATTGGATGTATGTGTTAGACCACTAAAAACTCATATCTAGTTTTTTTGATTTGTTAACATACTTTAAAACCAAAATGGCCGCCAAATTAATGGGGTTGTTAGAACTATACTCTTATCATACATGTTGGTTTAAGCCAATATATGGAATTTTACCATTTTGGCGGCCATTTTGGCGGCCATCTTGGATTCAGGTGTGTTAATAAAGCAAATGTTCTGGATATGAATGTCTAGTGGTCTAATACATACATCCTACTATTAAAACTATACTTTCACCATACAATTTGATTGCTATCATGTCATTTTATGAGATTTGACCAGTTGGGGGGCGGCATTTTGGACGCCATCTTTGATATCTGGAGAGCATCAGGTTTTTGTTCACTATTAACATAAATGTGTGTAAGGACCCTAAAATACCCCCCCCCCCCAAAAAAAAAAATGGTTTGGTTTAGTACTGGGGGTGGTGCACATGAACCCCCTGTACATACCCCGACCAATAGGACTATAATGACTATAATGTGGATCACACTAGATGTTACCACCAAACTAGGCTAACAGACGGGTTACAGGCAACAGTGTTGCAACATTGTTTTATTTTGTATCCCTGTATACTGTAATATGTTTAAATACTGTAGTTTATGTCCAAAAGAAAATGTTTGCTATAAAAAAAAGGTCACTTACCAAATTCCATGTACGAGGGTCAGCAGTGGCGTAGCTTAGGGGGGGGGGACGGAAAAACCCCATTTGTGCCCCCCGCGCCCACCCCCTCTAAAAAAAATTGAAAAGGGAAAAAAAAGAAAAATAGGGAAAAAAATGATAAAAGACCTAGATTGCGTGTGCGGGGTACTACTGGTTATATGTGGGTATATTCAGCCCAAATAGTGAAATATAAGGCAAAATTGTACATGTACTGTGCGATTTTTTTTGACCGTGCGATTTTTTTGTTTTTTTGTTGACCTCAACCCCCCCCCCCCCCCCCCCCCCCCCCCCCCCCCCCCCCACCCCCCACTTACGTGGAAATCAAGAGTTGGTGACTGGAAATTTTTGGGGGCAACCTTTTACGAAAATTTTAGAAATCTTGCCCCCCCCCTGAAAAAAATCCTAGCTACGCCACTGAGGGTCAGTCAGTAAGTTATGAAAGTGATCATGGTATGGGATGCATGAGTAATTCTATTGAGGGGTAGTGTGGTCAATACAAAGTATGAACCTTTGTCTTTCAAACAATTTAGTTTTGGATTTCTAAGTGTTCACTATGACGTCATAGCATTGTCTCAAAGTAAGTACACTTAGGACACTGCTAAATCAGTTATTTGGCGGAAAATTTGAATTGTTTGTATGAAACATGTGGTAAGAAGATTGCATAAGATGACACCAGAAGCAGGTAAATCCCATTTTTTCGCATAAGTATGATACAAAAGCTATAACTTTAATTCCTGTGTAATTTGATATATGTCGTATAAGAGGACGAGTAAGGAGATGCAATTTAAATTCTTATCAGGAATATTGAAAAATGTTTAAATCAATGTGTATAATTATTGTGATAGTAAAAATGAAGATAAACATGAATGCATCAATCAAAGATGGCTGGCACAACCTCTCTTATTACTGTTTTCTTTAGAGCTACTAGATATGTATTGTTAAAGTAATCGTCACATAATTTCCATGGTTTGAGGAAATTTTCTGATTAGCTCCTTTTGAAATCCCACTATTATTGCTTTACATCCCACAACAGTTTACTTAATTATAATCCATCCATTGTTCTTAATCCTTTGCTGTTTTCTAAGGTATATTATTGTTGATTTTCTAAATAAAAGCGTTTTTGAGATGGTCCCTTCTTGTTTGTATTAATGAATTCAGATCTAAAAACAGAGATTAGTATGTGTTCTAACTATGTACCAAGTGTTATCTGTTTTTATGCTTGCATTGTCGAGATATACGCAAATGTATCAATCAACCCATATGCAACATATGACATATGCAGCCTAATAATTGACAGATTTCAGTCAGTGTCTGAAACCTATTGTGTTTATGTTAATGATGTTACATAACCAAAGGTATCAAACAATCAAAAAAGTGTATTGTTTGAAAGACAAAGGTTCATACTTTGTATTGATCACAGTATCCCTCAATAGAATCACTCATACCCATACCATGATCACTTTCATTATTTATTGATCGACCCTCGTATATCAACTATGATAGGCCTATATCAAGGTTTACATTAACAAATCATGTCTCTGGCAACACTGATAGCCTTTAATGCCATTTAAGTATTTTTTTCTCTTCATTTCAACATTCATTTCATGTATTCTATCATAAATATGACCAATTTGTTATATAATTTGTCAATTAAGACTTCCTTTGAGAGTAGCTATAGCAGGAAAGGAAAAAGAGCTTGGATTCCATCTAGAAAAGCGCAGAAAAGCGAAGAAGCAGAAGGATTGGACAGCGTTTAAGATTTTGACTTTGCAGACAATATTTCCCTGCTGTCTGAAGAATTACACCAGGCACAAGATCTGCTTCAGAGGGTTGAGGCATCAGTAGCTAAAGTTGGCTTGACTATGAATGCAAAGAAGACAAAGTTCATGGCATACAACCAAACAAGTGCGGTGGAAATCAGAACACATGATGGAACCAAATTAGATGAAGTAAACGATTTCAAGTATCTAGGTGCCTCGCCTGGATGTCAAGCACTGAAACAGATATCAACCAACGTAAAACAGCAGCTTGGAGAGCCTGTGGGAAGCTGAACAAGATCTGGAAATCCACCCTACCAAGAAAATTCAAACTTCGCCTGTTCGCCGCAACTGTTGAATCTGTGTTACTATAGCTATGAGGCATGGATCACCACCTCTAAGCTAGCAAAGAAACTTGACGGCTGTTATACTCGTATACTGAGGGATGCCCCCAACATTCACTGGATGCACCATACAACTAACACAGAGCTGTATGGAGACCTCCCCACCCAAAAGATCAGTGATAGAAGGACAAGATTCTCAGGCCACTGCTCTAGGAGTCAAGAATGTGTGTCAAAGCTGGTTCACTGGATACCAAAGCATGGGAGAAGAAACCCTGGAAGACCTGCCCTAACTTACATCGATGTGCTAGAACAGGACACTGGTTTGGATGTCGGAGACTTATAGACAGCAATGCATGACAGGAAAGTGTGGAGAGCCATTGTAGATCGAGAACACAACTCGAATTAAGCAAGTAAGCTAGACTTCCTTTAATGTAGCCTATTTGCCATTCATTGCGGGGTTTTTTTTTCAGCCAAAGTGCTAACTTTCCGGCAACACTGTTTCTGTGTACTTGAAATACCAAAACATTTTATTCCATGTTTATGTAGGTTGGTATCTTATCTACCAATTATGAAAGTGGCATTATCCACTCAAAGTGCCACTTTCGGCTTTATAGCCCCATTCAATACCCCATTTTTCGCTATGAGAAAATATGATGAAAACACCCCTATTTGACATAATGGTTTGATTCAAAGTGGAACACACAATGACATTTTTAAGTTATTTTCTGAAAGAGTAAAAACATGGTTGTGCAATATGTGCAAAAGAAAAACTTCTACTCTATCCCCTTTAGATGTACCATTGCTTCCAACTTACCTATGTTTCATTACTTAAACAGTGTAAAAAATTGGATGGAAATCTTATTTTGGTCGTTACCATGGCAACCGACATCTGATATCCTTTTTTTTCTTCTATTTTTGTATTATATGTACCCATACCAACTCATGCATGAAGTCTGCCAACTTTTTAAAAAATCTTTGATTTTTACATCAACCCAATCTTAAGCCCGATCTTAAGAAGAACTTGATCATAAGGGTCTGAAGGGGTCAAAATCGACTATTTTTCAAGAATTTAGTTTACTTTTTTTTTAAATACTCTCGACATTTTACTTGTTTAGAAGATCAAATTTAGAAGAAAACACGCATCAATTTATATTAAATATTGGCTTCGGAGGAAATGCGCGTTTAAATTAGGGAGACCCGAAATGTTTGATCGCGTGTGCTACAGTACATTAAATTGCCAATTGAAATTGAATCGCATTGTCTCGTAAAATCGACTTCATTCATACACATTACATTCATTTATGAATCATTTTTTAAGGGTGACTAAATTACAACAATTAAATAGGGAACATTTGTCGAACAATTCAAATATTCAGTATAGTTCCGTGTTTGTCAGGCGGGATTTAGTGTTAGCTTTTGATTGTACTATTTAATTTACGGGGTCATTCAATAAGTTCTACCTCCTACCTGATAACTTTGCAAGATACGTAAGCCATGCAGCCTTATGACATTTTCCACAACTAGCTTTAGATCTCAGCTACATTCATAGTAAATAGATCTGAGTACTGGTTGTCCTTTTCTAGCAATGCAATAACAAGCAAATACCCATATGTTTAGTGTGACGGAAATGGACGATAAACAGGGGTGTTTCCAAAAGCTATTCTCTATCTGACCACTTGTGTTGACCAACAATTAAGGTTAGGGTTAGGATTATGGTTAGGGTTAGGGCTATGGTTATGGTAAGGGTAGGGTTAGGGTTAGAATTGGTCAGAAAAGGTGGTCAGAAAACAAATGGTCAAATAATGGTGGTCAGGATGTGGAAACACCCGATAAACAGTCAGCTGTAGATAGAGGGCGGGCTTGAGAACGGGGCTGCGTTAGCAAGGGAACGGCCTCACGTCACAGTAATTTTAAAAATTCATAAATAGCCGATTCTGCCGATTTTAAACAACGAATAACTCTCTTATCAAAGAGATAACCGTTACAAAGGCATCACTTCTAAATACTACGGGGCTTATATTCAATGTAAAAATTATCACTCTTACACTCTAAATTCTAAAAATGGTGTAATCTCGTCTAGAAAATGGTGGTCTCATCGCAGCAAACCGGTCAAAAAAGACATAATTAAAGCTTGTGTCGTGTGATGTTGCGGTTATTGGTTAAATTAAATCATCGAACTGGATGTCGCAAGGAGTTTTGATACCTTATGCTGCCCTCAACTCGATGGATAGTTACTTTTTATGCAGATAATTGGGTGTAAAAGGGGAAAATTCAATCATTGCGCAAATTGACGGGTGTGTGTTATCTTGGTTACGTACACCCGTCGTTTTAGAGCGCCCTCAATTGAAACGGGCTCCCGTTCTACAGCTGACTGATAAACAGCGAAATGTTTCCTAAGTGCTATTCATGTTGGTTTTAAATTATAATAGACAAGACGTCGGTCATGTATAGCCATGATAAAAATTCAGATATATCTTTAATAGACTTTTAAAAATGAATGGTTTGTCGGACGAAACAGACCATCCCGAAGTTAACCAGGACCACATTAAATTATATTGAGGGTATTTTCCGTTTCCGTCGTACAAAATTGCTCTATCAATTTAACCGCATCAGAACATATTTAGTGAAAGGGATCAGCCATCATTTACTATAAATGAGCTACGACTCAGCTAGCTCTACAATCATGACAACTTTGATGGGGCTGACATATATCAGCGAAGTTACGAGGGAGGAGGTAGAACTTATTGAATAACTCTCGTGTTGATGTTCAACATGTTCAATTAGCGTGTGACGTTACAGTAAGCCGGGGTACAAGCATGACAAGGTGTGTGTGCTATTGTTGTCTCTGGAAATTAAATCGGTTGTCTTCGATTGATACTTGATCATTGCAACTGATCGAATTGCACATGATCATGATGTTTCTCCATCTTCTTATATTAATGTCATATTTCAACCTCATTCTTATGCAGACCATAGACGTGGATTTGAGAATTGAACCATTCGGTTCAAACTTGGTACTTGAAGGAAACTCGTTAAATTTACGTTGCCGCTTGAATAATCCGTTGGATTCACCGACCGAAAATGTCACAATATCTTTTATTAAGGACGGTATGATTATAACAAGCAATGATGTATTCATTGATGAGGAACTTGGGAGCCGGGACATTCGACTTCGCAATTCCAGGAGTTCAACTAATCTAATAATCTTTCAAGTTATACGCGGTGACGGTGGCTACTATGAATGTTGCGCCTTTGATGGTGATTATCTGGAAAATCGTCGTATCAATTGTGATGGAAAACCCATCGAAGTGAAGTATGCACCAATACCTAGATGCACCCCCTATGGTGATGTACGCGTGAACCTCGGTGACCAAGTCACTTTGTCTTGCGTATCTGAAGAAGGTGACCTCCCAGTTGACCTCATGTGGACTAATGAGAATTCGGTTAATTCAACGGCATTGAGCAACGAGGTCATTGCGCGAGAGAATTCATATACTGTTTTATCAAATCTTACTCTAAGCACATCAGATTCGGATATTAATGATGTGTACACGTGTGAGGCATCATATGAGTATGACTATCTTTATGCGATGTATCCTCGATATGTGTTTTATGAATGGGAATATGATTTCAGGCGCCGTCCACGAAAATGCGCAATATCTGTTAAAACCATATGGCCTGTACTTTCTATGTATCCTGACAAAGCAGTTACCGATTTGAATAACGAGGTCATGTTTACATGTCATTTTCCACATCTGACCAACTACTCCACAAACTACGAATGGACCTCTGAACCACCAATTAACCAATCGCGCATTTTTGCCACATCTGACAATTTTATAGGCCTACTTACAATCAAAGATGTGACCATGATTGACAATGAAACAATCATTTCATGTTTTGCGCTCTTCGAAAACCGATGGCTTCAGGCAACTGCAGTGCTGTACTTGAGCACACCGGCGCATAATCCAAGCGGTACCTCCCTAAAACCTAGCGGGAACGTGGTAACGGCTACACTGACTGGTCAACGATCATCTGGGTCTAATGGATGGAAAGCAGTCTTCTCCGTTGTCTTCATTGTAATGATTGCATCCATTGCAGCTAACATCTTCTTGTATTTGAAGCTTCATAATAGTTCAAAGCCTCCTGCTGAGGATGTTCACATCACAGGCATCACCACCGCAGACAACAAAGGAAAGAACACTGATCTTGCGGATAATTCTTATATGGATCTGAAGAGTCCTACAATGACCAAAGAAAAACACGATATGGCAAACAAGGACACTGCGGCTGAGAATGACTTCATTTATGAAAACGAAGGACTTGCAAATGTCGGAAGGATTCAGCTAAATGACGATGGTGACCCAATCTATGACTACGCGGAAACCGAGCAGTAATTTTGAGTATGCGATACATAACTCATGATTAGATGATTAGATCTATTATTTGTGCATGTTATATGGCAAATTCGGTTTATTATTACATTATAGTTAACGAGATCACACGAGAGTTGGAACTTTGAAGAAGATTTTATTATCCCGGGGTTTATTATCCTGAATATAAGTCATGTTCCTCGTTTACCGTAAACCCGGGACCGTATTACCTGACATTTTTCTACAAGAATAACAGTTCTGTGTTCTGAAGGTTGTGTGTATATATATTTGTTATCTTTTAAAGATTCTGCCAGGGATTTTTACATTCGATGAAGCAGGGGCGGACTGGGACCTGAAAGCGGCCATGTCAGCGTAGCGAGCGGGGGGGGGGGGGGGGGGGGGGGGGGGGGGGGGGGGGGGGGGGGGGGGGAAGGGAGGAGGGTTAGGACAAATTTTTAGTCCAAAACGGGGAAAATGGGAAAGGGGGGAGTTTTCGGAAAACTTTGTGAGTAACCGGCCCTGAGAGGCCCAAAACCAAGCGGCCCATGTGGCGATCGCCACAACGCCACAGTGGCCAGTCCGCCCCTGCGATGAAGTATCGCATTTTGTTTCAAAACATTTGATACTGAAGCCTTATATGATGTATTTTGCACTCTGTTCTCAGCTCCCCACCCTTGTTTGGAATTGGTTCCAAGTCCGAGGCAAACATTGAGGCTTTGGATGAAGATATTCAAACATTTGTGATGACAAATTACAAAATCATTTTGATCCTGCATTTTAATTAGTGTAATTTGCTATTTTACACTCATTTTGTAAAACAGTTTGGCTTATTATTGTGACAAAATGCGCGTAGCGCTAGAAATTGACCAGTGTTCAGTGTCGGTAATTTATTTTTATCTTATTTGTTTCAGAATTTGGAGGGCTCTCAAATCTGGAGGCCCCTGGCCTAATGGTAAATCCAGCCCAGACACAAACTGGAGTAGGCCTACACACCATCTTTACCGGCCAAACCTTCTTGGTGCCCAATTTAGGGAGAGTCCTATACAATGTGATATAGCACATTTGTCTTAACTGGGCATCAAAGCATGCCCATGGTATTCGAGCATCAGCAGAGGTGACAATAATTCACATAGGGGAGAACGGGGTAAGATGAGCCATTTTTCACATTTTGCCCTATTGTGCAGATATTAAAAGACAGACCTTCACACTTAGTGTTGCAAGTAAAACTTTAGAGTGTTGACTTACTTATAGTATAACATAATAATTGAACCAATTGCTTTATTCATGGGAGATGCTTGAAAAAAATTGGTAAAGTGGCTTAACTTGCCCCGGACAATGGGTAAGTTGAGCCACCAGTGTGGGTAAGTTGAGCCACCACAATAATCAATGGGACATTTGAAATCAGAAAATAAGTTTCAGAAATTTTGGTTTATTCATGGTAAAAGTGAAATATACTCATAATTGTTAATACTTTGATCCAAACTGGAATTTTAAAACACTTCCGCACAATTTTCGTACTAAATTTTGACAAATTTTATTTTATCATGGCTATTTCCTATGCTCAACTTACCCCGTAAAAATGGCTCATCTTACCCCGCGACGGTCAACTTATGAAAAAATACCCCCCCCCCCCCTTCCCTACTGAAGCTTAATGACATGTTCATCATGTTACTAAATTTAAGTGCACATGTCACCCTTTTAGCACACAAAGTTGCACTAATACAATCTATGCACTTCTAAGAAAAAAACCACGTAAACCATTTTTTCAAAAATTTACTCAGATGTGTCCAAAATCAACTTTCTAGCTCAATTTTCTTACCATGTGTGCACACGATGCAAGGTTGTCACCAGAGAGGTTTGAGTGATATCATCTAACAATAGAGGGCAGTGTAAAATTAGGAATGTCAATAGTTTCCCTAATACCGGGGGTGGCTCAACTTACCCAGTGGCTCAACTTGCCCCGTTCTCCCCTACACTAAAGGTCTTATTTCCTCCTCACTTGTCTTTAGTAATACGACTCTTAATTTAACTGAAAACGGTCCCGTTAATTAAGGACATGAAAATGGCAGTGGGATTTCTACCAACCGCGACGTATATGATTTATACCGGGAAAATGCCATTTATTTGGCTGTGAATCTCATCGCTATACATGTACTGTTCATCAAATTGCCTGTGATTAGCCCATGGACTGCATCTACGAGGGGGTATCAAAAAGTTGTTGACATCACCCAGAAGTGAAGCAGCTATATCGATGAAATTTTGTCAGTGTAATCACTGGTCATTAAAACATTATAGTGCAAAAATGGTCTCATAAAGTATGTTTACTTTCTTTACAGGGGGCGCTAGATGCCAATGCCATGTAAATGAATGACGTCTTCCAATGGAGCTGTATTTATGGTTAATTATAATAGTATAATAACTGATCCTTGTGGGACACCTTCCAGAAGAATATTAGGCTTAGAATTTGTTTTAAATGTTGTCATTTGTCACTCGTAGGTCTCAATATATATCTGTAGATGACAAATTTTCTAAGCCTCATACACCTTTGGAAGGCGTCCCACAAGGATCAGTTATTGGACCATAATAATTTATCATGTACACAGCACCATTGGAAGACGTCATTGATGTACATGGCCTTGGCATCTAGCGCCCCCTCTAAGAAAGTAAACATAGTTATGAGACCATTTTTGCACCATGTTTTTAAGGACCAGTTATTACACTGACAAAATTTCATCGATATAGCTCATTTACTTCTGGGTGATGTCAACAACTTTTTGATACCCCCTCGTAAATACATTTACTTTCTCACGAATTTTGGATATGAAAAGTGTTGACGTTTCTGACAGAAATTACTAACTATACACATTGAAAAAAGTATCGCACCACTGTTTTTTTGTTGAAAAGTGCAAATGTGGCCTCGAATTTTGCCCCCATGGTGTGATATTAAGGATCATTTGTTTGCGTAAGCTGTCCAACAAAATGTTATGCAATAAAAGGGCCACATTTTAGTTTGTGACGTAATCGATGTAATGTTTTTCAAGGCCAAGGGGAAAATGCATGCTTTTGTCCAAAAGCATGCATGAAACAAGTTTGGGTATAACGCGATATTGAATAGACTTTAAAAACTTAAAATAGTCATTGTATTAGTTATGTATTTGGCGCAAGATAGGTTCCATTTAGACGGTATAGGCTACAATGCAGTGAATGAGTCCAAACATGCCATTTTTTATGGTTATAAATTCAGCATATACGAAGAGGTCACCGTTGGTGTTTTTGTTTTGTTTATTTAACCTAGGGGCAACTCTTTCGCAATATTGCGTTTGTCATTTGAACTTATTTAAAATTTGACCTATTTTGACCTTTGACACCATAACCGTTGGGTTTACGAAAAAGGGAGTTTTTTCATGTTTGAGGACAATCGGGCAACTTTTAAAATTTGACCCCAGATGGCCTTTGACCTTGGAAGACTTGAATGTGTTACCAAGGCTTACAACTATAGAGATTAATCATCGGGCCTCTCAATATCGCGTTATACCCAAACTTGTTTCATGCATTTTCCCCTTGGCCTTGAAAAACATTACATCGATTACTTCACAAACTCAAATGTGGCCCTTTTATTGCATAACATTTTGCTGGACAGCTTACGCAAACAAATGATCTTTAATATCACACCGTGGTGGCAAAATTCGAGGCCACATTTGCACTTTTCAACCAGTGGTGCGATACTTTCTTCAATGTGCATACTTTGAACAAATGACACTCCAAGTTTGACCGAAATGATCTCTTTTGATAATAATATACACAAAAAGACCTCTTTGAAATGTTATGCATGAAGTTTGCTGTGTTCCCTAGTAAGTTATGTATAAATATAAGATTTATTGGTATCAACTGTTTAATTTAGCACCAGACTTGAGTCAAGTCAAGTCTATTGAAAAGTGAGTCGAATCTTTTGATGCATACATATGAATACATCATTGATGAATTTTGTGAGTGTTGTAATTATTGAACTATTAATCAAATACACATAAGAGTATACATTTTTGGAAAGGAAATGGATCAGAGAATCCAAATTTTGTGTCAATTTTGACCACAAATTTTGATTTTTGTTGTTGTTGAGAAAACACAAAAAATCACTCTTTTGATCCAAAAAAGTTCAACGAAGCTAACAAAAACAATTTGAGTAGAAAATTCACAAATTGCTAGATTATGATGTAAAGACCCTAACTTAGTGACGATCTTTCTTTTTTTTAAAACCTTATCTATACATTTTTGAAATTTTGACCAAAAAGTGATTTATTCCTTTTGTTTCACTTTTTTTTAAGATTAAAACAAAAAATGTCCCTAAGTTAAGTGTATTTACATCATAATCTAGCAATTTGGGAATTATTAACTCAATTTTTTTTTTGTTAGCTTTAACATTTTTGGATCAACATTTATTTGTGATTTTGTCAAAAAATCAACATTTTTGGTCAAACTTGACGCAAAGTTTGGATTCTCTGACCTATTTCCTTTCCAAAAATGTATACTTTTATATACATTTGAGTCATAGTCAATAATAACAGCACTCACAAAATTGAAAAAGTGACTTCCTTGAGTCCCCCTTGAAGTCAAAGTCAAGTATTTTGAAAAATTTGGAGACTTTAAATCACAAGACAAGTCTAATCATTGACTGGAGTCAACACAAAATTGGACACTAGATATTTCTTACAGTGATTCA
The DNA here is from genome assembly GCA_035610835.1 of Ophiura sarsii. Classification (NCBI taxonomy): domain Eukaryota; kingdom Metazoa; phylum Echinodermata; class Ophiuroidea; order Amphilepidida; family Ophiuridae; genus Ophiura; species Ophiura sarsii. Next base: position 23,139,021 of record CM069443.1, read on the forward strand.
AGACAATCAAAACCAATCAGTAAAGAATAACTTTATTCTACACATGTCAGTCATTAATATATAATATGTGGATATGAATTCCACTTGGTCTGTAAAACAATACAAAAGGAAACAATAACGTGTATAATATATAAATAAAAATACAAAGTATTCAGAACAATGGATGAATCAGGACATTCAAAGTTCTAATAATTTAATAAAATATGCAAATAATAAAAACACTATGATTAGGCCAAACAAAATAACAAGTTTGTTTCCAGTAGTGTCTCTGAGACACTTGATGCTTGCGCATTTAATTTGTTTAATAGAACAATCGGAGGAAAATATTGTTTGGATGCCATCTTTTGTCGAAAATGTGTCCAACATGTTTTAAGATGGCGATTGGCCACATACAGCAAATATGAAAGTGAAAATCCGCCACGAATATCACATTTTAGCGAGCATAAGAGTAACAAAAATTCACAGATTTGACTAAATAAAACCATTTCAAGGGAATCTCCCCTCTGGCTTGCTACTGGAAACAAACTTGTAATTTCTTTTGGCCTTATATGATGATATATAACTATAAAAAGGTTCAAACGCCTTTATGTGGTGGTCACATCAACAACAGAAAGGGGGGGGGGGTCAAAATGCAAATTATTATTTTATTTTCATGCTAATGTGCAGTTTGTTCTTGATACAATTGGTCAATGCATTCAAATGTTATATGAAATATTAGGTGGAGATTCCTTTATATTTCTCTTGTTTCATGCTTTACTTCCTCAATATCTTTAAATGCACATTGCCAACAAAAGCCCTTATGATGGGACTGGTCGCATATTTCGCAATTATGTAGATATTGTGTTACATATCAATGGAGATCTGATGTGTTCATCTATCTAGTAATATAACATGCTCAGCCACTTACTTAAATGTGCCAAAATCATCACTTTGTTGTGCTCCAAATACCAACTTTCTGCTGCTTGCTATCAATGAATTGTTACATTGACAACTAAACTCTAGTAGAGAAATACTCTTATTGAGCCAATGGGGAGGGGGGGGGGGGGGGGGGGTAACGATAGTGACGAGTTTAAAGATGATCACATCAGCTTTTCATTGATATGCAACATAAACAAATCACAAAATATAAGAAATCTGAACTTTTAAAAACTTTTTAGAGAGTTCATATTTTTTCTAATTGAGATATTGCATATGAAATGGATTAAGTAAATTAAATAGACAAGAATCTTTTGTAAATCTGAATTAGAATAATAAAATAAAATATCTCAAGCACAAATATTATTTATTTTTGTAATTGATGGGAGATAACCTTCCTCATTGCTCACAATATCTCGAATTAGAGAGGTTAACATACAAAGTTATTTAACCAAAATAGTCCTTATTTACAATGTACATTTCATCCCTCTCGTCTTGGATTGCTCGGATTGCAGTCCTTTCTTCATTGCCTCTATGTAAAACAGGTGGAACGGAGTTACTTTTATGATGGGGCGTTATGTGGTCAGTATACGAGGCAAGAACGTCTGTACTTAATTATACACATGGCAGAGGAGAGGGGTGCTAAGTGGTCCAAAAGTATCAAATTAGGCTGATTATGAATGATTTGGATTCAACCCTGTGAGCATCCAAACGAATCATAGGCACTCCAGGAGACCAATGTAACTTGTCCGTTACGATGGCTTTAAGTATACATTTCTTCAAACAACTTTGCAGCGTAGCACACAGGGTTCTCCATTTAGCCACACATTTTTAAAAACACATTCCAAGGTCAAAATAACCCATTTCTTCTATTGTTCTTTAATTTTTTCAGAACTGTGCAAGCCACATGGATTTGGCTTGTAGACAAAACATATATCTATCTGTCTGGGTGTGGCATCACTGTTTTAACCGAGGATGCAAACTGACCATGTTACAAAGAGGACTGTGAATTCAACACATTTTTTCACCAAAACACTTTGTTCTGCTAAAAAACCTGATGATTGTGATAAATACAAACATTTACAATTTATTCATTGTCATTGAAAATATTATGAACATTGTATTACCTGGTGAATTGGCCCAACATTGTAGAATACTGAATAGTGTTAACAATAAATATTTAAATATTATAGTTTTTGGTATGCATTAAATAATTGTTACACAAGACAACGCCACTTAAAATTAAATATTAGATTCTCATAGCACGGGCCTTCGAAAAGTGAAGAGGGAGGGCGGTTTTTATTTTTTTATTTTACTAAAGTGACACATAAAAATGGCTGTTTTCATTCAAAATTTGTATTGCCAGCATCTTTCAGCAGCATAAGGAAAACGGTGAGGTACTTTTTTATGTTAAGTTTACGAGGATTAGATCCCTAGAATTCTATGAAAACACTTGAAAGTGACTGTTAGTTGATTAATACATAATTAGGCCTATAAACCATTGACATTTCAGTATTAGAAACTCATTAATCTATGAAAACTGATTTAAAAACATGTTTGATTATATCCCAGAAAGTGAGGAGGGAGGGCTACAAGAATTATTATTATTATTATTTTTGAAGTGGCCCAAGGCTCATTTAAACTACGCCTCCTTTGCTTGTTCAGGTCAGTCGTTGCAGCTACGCCTAAAGGTATATGTTTTATGCTTCATTTGTAATGTTTAAGCTTTTTTCACCAGCAATCTTGCAGAAAAACAAACACAAAGTATTAGATCTATGTGCAGGAACGCATAAAACTACAAGCTTATCACACACAGAACAATTTAAATTTGATGGCAAACTGCAACAATTATGCACCCAAAAATAACCACTGTTACCCTAAAGGGGGGCTGGGGGCTTAAATATCCTGGGCAACAGTCAACCATTATATTGTGACCTAACAAATTTGGTTGGTTTTTGTTAAGTGCAGAATTGGCATCAGATATTTTTTTCTTTCACAATTCTGAGTTTTTAAAAATGCTGCCTGTCATGTTTGCTCTGCTGTGTAATGTCGTTTTCTTGTTTGTAATTGCACCCTGGATTTGATTTTTTTTTCTAGGCATATTATAACATGGATGCCAATAGAAGGAGAATGAAGGAAAAGCCTGAAAAAGCCCCGGGGTGCTCAGTGGTCATTACAAGGGGGTATCATGCGCGTCCAAGGACTTTCAAAAAGTACCCTAAATACGTAATCGTGTTAATGTGAAAAAGCAACCCCTAAACAAGTATGGCACAGTATTTTACATACCTTAAGCAAGTAATGTCAGTATTTCCAATACCCTAAACAAGTACTCAAAATATTTTGATACCCTAAACAAGTACTCAAAATATTTCGAAGCAAGTAATTTGTATAAAAACCTCTTACCACGTATGACACATTTCTAACCCTTTTTCCTTCCCTAATAAGCTAAAAGTATTATGAAACAAATGCCGAGCTGATCTATCAGATCACTTGCAAAGGATACAATTTGAGAAATATATATCGCCCTTGTATCATGGCTATTTATAATCCTCATGGAGCAAATAAGGACCCTAAATACGAAAGCCAATGATGTAAAAAGTATACCCTTTTTCTTAATTTGGCTTGTTTTGATACCCTATTCACGTTACGTACGTAACATGCCCCACCTTGAAAAACTACCCTAATTACGTGATTTCTTGGACACGCATGATACCCCTCTTGTAATGACCACTGAGCACCCCGGGGGAAAAGCACACCAATTTGAGCTTAATAAGAGATCCCAAATGGGCTGAAAATAAATGAAAGTGCAGAAATGTTGATCAGCAAAATGAAGGAAATCAGGCAATTGCCTGAAAACTTGCATCCCTGATATAAGTGTTGACTTATTATTATGATATGTAAGCATGTGTAACCACAGAAATGTGTGATAAGGGTGGTGGTTTTTAGATGGAGTGCAATACACTTCAAGTGTTAAAGGGTCTAAAAATCAACAATTTTCAAGAAAAAGGGTACTTTTTCAAAACCCTCATTTAGGGGTAACATTATTAGGACTGGGAGAACACACAGAAACCTCATTTTATTGAAAATTTTGAGATGAAAATCTGTACCTGCATTTCAATAGCTTTCACAAGAATGTTAGTGTGTCATAATTGGTTGAAGAAAACTCATCTCTTTTCAAAAAAAGAACAACTTATATAAACCAAACAATGGTGTGGGATTACCACACTACGCCGCCCCTTTTCAATTTCACTATTCATCATTGCTCATTGACAGTTCACTGTCTAGTAAGGGATCATTGCGCAAGCCACTGATTTTTCTTTTCATTTTCACAAACATTCAACATAGAGAATATCTAAACATGGTTAATGCATATTCAATTGATTCAATTAACTGGTTATTGTGTTCCTGACATTAGTAGGCTATGAAGGGTCAAAATAGAAATGTTGTTGATGTATATCAGGGCTGGATTTGTGTGTGTGTGTTGTAATTAATCTATCTGATCATAAAATAAAAGAATTGTTTTGCTATGGTACCAGAAAAAAGTGTGCACAGAGATGTTTAAGTTTGGGTAATACCGGGCTATATTACAAGTAAACTGTTATAACAGGTGTTCAGTATAACTTGCCTTCTGATGGTCCTAAGACATGGGGTTCTCTTTAAATTGCTCAGATACCGATGCTTATATACAATATACAAGTTAACTCAACCCTTCTCATGTTATGGTCATTGTTGTGGTTTTCCACAACAAAAACGATGAATTTGTGTTGTTGCTGTCGTTGATCAACATAGCTTGTATATAATTGTTGATGTTCCAAGTTGTTTAGTGAAAACCCCATCATCCTCAGAACCTACGATATAATATTTGTCTGAATGTGTGCATTTTCTGGACCTGGCAAATCAACAATATGAACAACTCTAATCAGTTGGGCCTACAATTTTGGGTCAGTGTAGCTTGTACATAAACTTGGGTATCTCTCAATAGTTTGTGAAACCCCCATGTCTCTGGGACATTCAGAAGCAAATATACAATAATTGCCTGTTCCAATAGAATTAAATGTAATTTCTTGTAAATACTTAATGCAAAATCACCATGCACCCTTATTTTCTTGCACCCTAGACCAAAATGTCTTCAGTTTGCGATCAGATGACAACAAATTTGCCCTAATCAATTCCAAAAATAGCCCATTATTACTTAAATACGGTATACATAATTGTTGACTATGATAGTCAGCGTCATAATGCTATGGACATAATTCCAACAATGCATGCGTACCGTGCGTGTTTGCTTTATGAGCATAAGTGTACATGCTTTACCCGGATGTGCGTACCGGGCAATTTCAAAAAATTGACCTCGCGTTCTGATTGGTCAATCGTGAAATTATCACATGCATGCATCAGTTATTTGTTCACGCAGTTCATGCATCTCGACGCAGCTCTGTGAACAACAACAAACCACACTCGCGTGAAATAGCTTGAATTTCGTCCATAGCATTATGACAGTGACTATATGAAAATCTCAAATCTGTTCCATGTTAAAAACACAGTAATATTACCAATTAGTCGTAACTACTGAAGGTAACCATGAAATCCTGTGATTCTTTTCGTTATGGATATAACGCTTGACATTGCTTTCTTCATATTATGGTGAGAAATGTGTACTGTTACAGCAAAGGGGTGCAGTTGTCTCCTAGAGAAAAAGTTTGTATTACCAGCTTAACCCTAACCTCCTAAGTCACATTTTAAAGAATTTTTTTTTCAACGACAAAAACGCGGACAAAAAGAATGGCGCCGCCACCGGGGCCCGAACCCACAACCTCTCGGTTGCCAGACGAACGCTCTACCAGTGCGCCACGGGGGCCAACAATACTCGGGCCAGTGTGTTGGCCCGACTATGTAGCCTGGGGCCATTATTTCATCGAAAAAGTGCCACGCCAGCTGGCACAGACAGACTTTACCGTGCACATTTGCGGCATTGAGGATGGTTAGGGTTAATAAAATCATACATGGAAAATTTTGAAGAAAAAAAAAAAGAGAAAATAAAATTCCGTTAAGGGGCTTTTTAAATGCTTGAAGTTCAAAATGTCATATTTGTAGTCAAGATTAGACAGAGCTTTCTGATTTATGAAGACAAATTATTCTAAAATTTGCTTTATTTTCTTTGCTTTTCCATACCTAATTCCATCAATACCTCAAAATGCATTCTATCGACAACTGCACTCTTTTGCTGCCGCGGTACACAAATATATTTAATATTTATTTTGAGTAAGTTTTATTTTTGACTCGGGTATATCAGGTTAGTTTAACCACATTTTACAACATCACAGTATCCATTCACAAAAATGCGCAAAAAATACCTTGTGAAGAAGAAAACATTATTGTACGGTACTAGGATCCTGGCGTATCTTCAGCACTTGGTGGCGCACTTGTTATTACCTGCTGCATGCCTGATTCGGGTAAGTCTCTGTCATTTGCTTTAGCTAGCTTTGAAACAGGCTCTTCACTTTCACCTGTTGCACAGTTTGCATCATTTGCGCTTCTTTTTCGAGTTCTTTCATTTGTGCGTTGCCCTGATTGTGCTGTAGATTTTGCAGCTGGTGGTTTTTTAGAAGATCCCTTTGATCTTCTCTTGACACTTGGCTTCGTTTTTTCTTTGGGTGGTATTGTCGAGAGCAGCGCCGGCCAAGCAAACACGGACATAAATCGTTCTTGCAGACGTTTGAAATCTGGCGTGTCCAGGATGTGTTCCAATGAAGGCTGATCGCTGATATTCCCACTTGGTTTGGAGTGGCTCCCTTCACCAGCACCACCTTCAGATTCACTATCTTGTTCCAACCTTGTCACGTAACCTTTAAATTTCTTCTTGGTCACTTTCTGACTATTGTACTCACTTGTTCTCTTCTCCAACGTCCTCCGGTGAAGCAGAAGAGTTTTCAGTGCCGTTAAATTGGCTGAATTTGGAGGCAGAAGAGGGATTTTGTTTATATCATCTTTCCTTTTGCCCAAAAGGTTTTCAGCCATTTCATCTATTTTAACCATGAGATTTGATTTCACTAACTGGAAGCGTTGGACAGGTGGGGGATCAACAGTAGAGTTGAGACTAGGTAGACTGTAACTTAGACTAGTTCCACTTGAGACATGGATTGGCATATGCTGTCCCTGTAGATGAGTGTGTAACGGTGCACTTGAGACATGGATTGGCATATGCTGTCCCTGTAGATGAGTGTGTAACGGTGCACTTGAGACATGGATTGGCATATGCTGTCCCTGTAGATGAGTGTGTAACGGTGCACTTGAGACATGGATTGGCATATGCTGTCCCTGTAGATGAGTGTGTAACGGTGCACTTGAGACATGGATTGGCATATGCTGTCCCTGTAGATGAGTGTGTAACGGTGCACTTGAGACATGGATTGGCATATGCTGTCCCTGTAGATGAGTGTGTAACGGTGCACTTGAGACATGGATTGGCATATGCTGTCCCTGTAGAGGAGTGTGTAACTGTGCAACAGGTTGAACTAGCGGGACTGCCTGTGACATTACTTGCGTTGGTTTACAATATATAATTGTCTGCGATGGGTTTCCCATCACTGTTAATGGTGGCTGTACACCAACGGGTTGGAATGGGGCAACATTCTGCAACATCTGTTGTTGTGGCAAACCAGGCATGGTTCGTTGATTGACAATTATTTGGGATGGCTTCGCTAATGATGGTTGCTGAATGGCGGGTGAAACAATTTGTTGCACTATGCCAGTCTGCATAGTGGCCTGCTGGCTCGGTGTAACACTATGTGACATATATGGTACAACAGTGTTTGAGATGGTTGGCAAATTGAAAACTGTCTGAGATGATTTCATAGGTCTCAGCATACGTACCTGTGGTCTTAAAGACTGACCAATGGGAACATTTGGTTGGACAAACCTTTGCACAGGGCCAGATGATCTTGGAGGTAGAGGTTGACCAGGTCTCAACATTTTCACTTTAGGGATATTACTAGCAGGGTTGGGTTGTTTTATAATCCGTATAATCTTCTCTGGTCCTTTTTTATCCTGCTGAGTAGCCACAACTTGTGTCCTTTCCCCTGCTTTGGTTGAGGCTAACAGTTGCGCTGTGGTAATAGGTTGCATGCTACCAACTAGTTTCACATTTGACACTTTGAGTACACTGGCTCCCGGTTGATTCTCAGTATGTGATTGCACATTTGTGGCTGGTTTCATCGTGGGTATTGGCTGCAAACTGGTGCCTGGTCGCACTACTGTCCGAGAAACGCTTTGCATACCATTCTTGGACTGTGCCATTGGATAAAAGACAGTCTGTTGCACATTTTGTAGAGTTTGTGTTTTTACAATTGTCTGATTAGTATTAATTGGACTTGAATATGTGCTTAGACTTGGCTGTGCTATGACTGTAGATTGGGATGCAGGACCCATGCTGGAATTGTTTGGAGTAGACTGCTCTACATTGGATGAAGTATTGGATGCTGCCATCACACCTAATTCTAACTGATTATTCACAGCAATATGTTGACCAATGCCTATGGGTTGTTGTTCCAAGTCTTTAGCACACTGAATGGTTAATGGTATAGGAGGAGGTATATCTTCTGCTCCTGTAGAATGCTCTTGTGACACAGTTCCTGACACTTCATAGTCAGACTCATCCATAACCGGATCATCATCCATATCACTTGCACTGTTAGCAATTGATGCAGTCTTCATTGCATTCTGTTCTTCACCTTCTGAAACAGGGACATTATCCAGACTTTGAGAAGCAGAGCTGGACGGTGTTGCATTATCTGGCTTGAGACGTTCTGGTACATTGACCACAGTCCAGTTGGAATTGGAGGCAGGTGGTTTGGGTAGAAGAGGCAGAACACCACTGAGTCCTGTTGGCTCCCCTTCCAAAGATGGCAGGCAACTACTTAAACTTGTGCCTCCATCATTTACAATGGATTTCTTTTTCCTACGTATTCTGCTCTTCTTCGCTGGTTTTACGCTTGTAAATTGATGGTCACTCAAGGATGGCAGAACACATCTTAAGCTTGGCTGTTCATTTGGTTCGGATGGTACGTCCCATATTTCTGAAAGTGGTTCATTTTCTTGGTCTAAATCTTCATCAGTACTTCCATCAGTTGCTGATGAAACTCTCTGGGAAGCTTCTGTCAACATTCTTGCTGTGGTTTTTTGTAAATTATCCCCTGCCAATATTGTCTGTGCGGAATACTGTGATGTCTCTATCTGTCGAGTTTGTGATTGGTTACTAGCGCTCATCGGAATTATTTTACCCCCTGCGGCCATTTTATTTGTTGATGTCCCATCTATAATCTCCACATTGGTGATTTCTTGTGCACTTTCACCTACAGAGGAGTGTTGTTTGCTCGATGTTATTGCAGGTGGTTGGTTCATGATACCTGACTGTGCAACTACTGGGGCTGTTTCATTCTGTGGCAATACACTATCTGTTATCTGTTCAATTTGAGAAGTACATATAGGTTGTGTACAGGTTGTTTTGACAGCTGGTAGTTGGATACCATGACCCATTGATACAAATGTAGTTGGTGTCGCTACGGTTCTTGACACAACACCTGTTACTGCATGTGTTGATGGTTGTGTGGATGTTGTAGCAAGCTCGGTGGGGGTAGTAACTTGCTGCAGGAAATTAGCATTAGTTCTCATTGTGGACACCTGTTGTACAGTTGTTACTGGCAACTGATTACTGATATTTGTCGAGGGGGCCACCATTGATAATGGACTTGGTGCTACCATTGGCTGTGCATTGATTATTCCTGTTGGCATTATTCCTGGTTGTAGGATACTTGCTCCAGGACTCATTTGTTGTGCATTTAATCCTTGCAAGGCAGCCACCATACTCTGAGAAATCCCAGCCTGTCCTATTGGTGGCATACCTACAACACCGGGTTGGTTATTACTAGGAGTCTGCGCTAAATTCATACCCACAGGAGGGCTAGTCAATCCCGCTGGTGCTAGCTGCATGCTCCCTGGCACAAAACCATACACCTGCCCGACTCCTGGGATGAAGATAGGCACCACAGGAGCACTACCCACCATTATCATGCTCTGTTGATTTGCTATCATGTTGGCAGCCAATGCATTAGACTGTATCGCTCCTACTGGACTATTAATTGGCTGTAGCTGACCACCTTGCTGCATGACACCTGCTAGCTGGGTGAGAAGTGGGTTACTTTGTGGTGTTAAAGGTGAAGCCATAGTGTTGGCGACTTGAATGGATGTTGGATAGGGTTGGCCTTGTGGTGGTGTCTGGGGCATTACTGGTAAAGGTCTGGTGATCAAAGTAGAGATAGATTGAGCTGCGCCACCAAAGGCTTGATTTCCACGGTTTACTGACAAAAGCTGTCTAACAAAGGGCAGTTGTGGGGTGGCTCCACGCACAGGGTTCCTTGGGGACATGTGTAAGGCTACAGGCACTGGTGCAGGTTCTGGTTGTGATGAAGAGGGCACTGTAATTTGACGAACAGGTGTGTTGATAATTGTGCTTGAAATGTGAGGAGTAGCTGATACTGATACAGAGTGAGAAGCAGAATTTGCGATTCCAGGTCCTGATGCGGATACGAGTTTCATCAGATTTTGAGATGCCTTAGGTGTTGAGATTTGTGAAGCCACTAATGAAGATTTAGAACCAGGAGTCAATGTGCCAGATGGTGACAACAGCTTCACCTGTACTGCCTCTCTCTGAGGGGAATGTGGGGTCGAGGTTATACTTTGAGTAGCTTCTGACCCTTGCCGACTCACTAGTCTTTCGGCTATAGGTGTGGATAACAACTTCTTGGGTGTCAGTACAATTGTATCGAAATCTGATATTATTTTACCCTGCTTCTGTCCTGCACCCTCTGGTTCAGTTTTATCAATCTCTGTTGAAATTTCAATAGTGGTATCCATACTATCCTGTTCTACAATATCCTCATCATCAGAATCTACCGACGCCATTCCTATATCATCAAAAGAACCGGCAGACTCCATATCAACATCATTGTCTTCTTCAACTTGCACATTTGTGGCTGAGGTTGTTGGTGCTTCAACAGGTTCTTCTGTGTGAGGTGCAATATCACTTGATATGATTGGACTGACAGTAGCTTTGAATGTACTATCTTGTTCAAATGATTCAGGTTCAACTGCCACTTGATTGACTGCCTTCTCATTAGCTGCTGATGATTTGACCACCGCTGGTGCAACCTCTGATGGTTTGACTATAGCTTGTTGGTTCGACTCTTGGTTGACCTCACCTTGATTGGCCTCAACTTGATCCACTACCACCTGTTTAACTGATGATTGGTTGACCTCACCTTGATTGGCCTCAACTTGATCCACTACCACCTGTTTAACTGATGATTGGTTGACCTCACCTTGATTAGCCTCAACTTGATCCACTACCACCTGTTTAACTGATGATTGGTTGACAGTTACTTGATTAACTGCAGCTTTTTTAACCATCACTGGTCTGGAGGAACTGTCAGCTTTATCCTGATCCATCATATCATGTAGCATCCGAATTGCCGGCGATTGGTGTGGCTGACTATTACTTGTTTTTGTCATAATCGCTGGACCAGAAGTCTTTGCAACCGTAGCTTTTTTAGTAGGTTTGATATTGGTCAATGATTTCGGGGCCGAAGCTGTTGCTGCTGGAGATGGGATTGGCTGTGGCTGACTTTGGCTTGTGTTTGTCGTCATTACCGAACCAGAAGTCTTTGCAACCCCAGCATGTTTACTATGTTTGATATTTGTAAGTGATTTCTGGGTAGAAACCATTGCCATAGCCTGTTTTGTCTTTGGGGGTCTTCCTCTTAGTGACGGTGCACCTAGCATAGATTGAACGATGCGACTCTCTTCTTTCACCTTAACATCATAAACCTGGAAATATAGGTAAGAACAAAGATTAAATTCACATTTCAATAAGAAAAGTGTTGCCTTTTAAAAAAGATATACACTGGTAATTCCTCTGAGTAAAAACAGCAAGGATATCATTCTCATTAGTTGTGTAGCATGCCCAATTGGACTATGTACCCCGAGAGTAAATGTACCTGTTAATTTCAGACCATGTGTTACACAATAACCATTGTCTTCATTAACATTGTTCAATGTAAATAAATGGTATCGTATGTGATATCATGCAATAGAAACATTTACAGTGTGTGTCAAAAAAAGGAGTGTCCCATGGGGAACAGAATTAATTAAAAATACATCCCAGGTTTGTTTGTTTTCACCATTGGTAAGGCCAAAAAAAGAAGTAATGTTGTCCTCCACAGCTTTCAGAGAGGAGGGGCGGGCGAGCGGGCGGATTTTCTTTTTTTTAATTTTTTTAAATTTTTTCTTATACTAGCGGAAGCTCAAAGTTCAGCGAACAAGAAATTGTGATCACTCTGAGAGTTGCACATATATGTTATAAACATTGAATCTAATATTCAATGCCATTTAAACTGTTTTTAAAAAAATCTGGAAAAACAAAAATCTGAAAAAAAATCTGGAAAAACAAAAATCGGAGCGGCCCTAAATCTGACGAGCGGGGGCGGCCGAGGACAACATTACAATTTATTTTATTTGGCCTAAGCCCTATTAGTCTTCAATTAAATATACTTTATCCCATTCAATTTCATTGCCCAATTGCTGAGATAGGATCAGATGTTTCCTTCTTCTTCCACATACCTTGAGAAGCATTGCATATGCAGTTTTATTGTCCACAGATGCTTTACTTAGAATTCTAGACTTCCTTGTCACCTTTGAAGTCTTGGTGAGTCCATGATCTGCAAAATTAATCAACAATTGCAACTGATTTAAAAGACAGACATAACAAGGCAATCATCACCTGTACAATTCGCTAAAGAACAACTTCTTCCAGTTCCAATTAAAGCAAGTTTGAAAAATCATAAAATGTTGGAAGTTCATTGGTGTTGCAAAAAATAATGTTAAGTTCATACTTGTTCATCCAATTTAATCGTCGTCTTTTAAAAGGGTGTCTTGTAGCACAGCAAGCATAATATTGTGCATCATATGTTAGAAAAATAATTACCAGCCCATATCGCATAGTTATATATAGAAAAGAACATCCTACTTATCATAAAAACAAATAAAAACTGCCATCTCTTAACATGCCATTTAAAAAAAATTGTGTTGATCGAAATTGCGTTGTTATATAGATAAAACATACCTATCATAACAATGAATTAAACCTGCCATCTCTTAACATGCCATTTTTTTACAAATTCGCTGTGATCGAAAGTCCCAGTATCAATGATGGAGTCATAGTTATACGATGTAAGTGTGCAAATTTGAGCACCAATATGACCTCATTAATTATGACCTCATTGAAACTGGCGCGAAAATCACTGCAATCCTTTTTAAATGCATGTTGAGAGATGGCAGTTTGTATTTGTTTTATGATAGGTATAATATAAACTTTGCTTTTTAAATCAATCTAATAGACAACCACACACATCAGACTGCCCAGCCCCATCTGAGAGTCTGTGCAATTGATTCAGTGATTCTCCTACCTGAAACTGGGATCTCAACAAAATCTCTGTAAGTGTAAAATCCATTGGCGTGGTTTGTGTAGAATTGTTTCACCTTAACACCTTTTTGGACAAAAGAACACCCTTTATACTACCTAACAATTATATTTAAAAGTGTGTGGTTTTAAGGCTGTATCTGGCAAGTTTACTACAACTAAAACACATAAATTCAATACATAGTTTGGGGGTGCCAGTACCTGAAGCCAAATTATACTGACATTTAGTCCCACAATGTAATGACAACAAAACCATTGAATTAACCTATATCAATTGCAATGCTATTGCTCTTTGCCCTGTAGTATTGATGCATTTCGGTACATCTAGAATTTCAGCGCTGAAACCCAGAACTTTAGAATAAAAAGTAAGATTGCCTACTTTTGCAGTAATTAGAGTTGGCATTCAGAAAATGTTCATGTCGACAATAACTTAGGTTGATGTTAGTGATTTGTCTAATGTTAATGTCGCAATATTTCATGCTAAACACTTTACCATATATCCCACTTACGTGTCTTTGGTTTCAGCAAGGCAATAATGTTATCTTCAAGGGTTGGAGTTGCAGGCTCTTTCTCAGACTGTGACTTGTTCTTTATTGACCTTCCACTTTTCCTTTCCTTACGAAGAAGTTTTTCCTTTTCTTTTAATTTAGTCTTTTCCTGTGTACAACAATAATATAAATCTGCTTTAATTAAAGCAACCACACCAATGCTATTTGAAATGAATTCATACACCCTTAGTAGTATCGAACCAATCAGAAAGCAGGAAATATATGCGGAGAGCATTGAAAAATGTTAAATTGCACTCTGTGTGCACGCCGTACTGTTAGCGTACTACGCGAATTGTTTTCATTCATTGTTCAGGCAGCAGATGTTCGCCAAATTTACTGCGGATGAGATTAAAAGTATGCACAAAATTTGAATAGTGTTGTGTATGAATTAAGTCAGAAAATCAATGCACATGTACAAATGTTGATAACAATAACACTCCCCCTATGGGATGGGGTCATGCCATTATTCATATATATCAACATCGGTTGCATTGATTTGTCCAATTTATCTCGAAACAAAACATGCATTTATTGACCTATAAATGTTATTTCTGACAACCCTGTGTGACCTTATCAGGAATTAGGAATCGTTAATTTTAGGGACCACACCCAGTGGCGTACCCAGCTTTTGGAAACTGGGGTGTGGGGGGGCACGACCATAGTTGTACCGACGAAAGGCATGATGTACCGACAATTATTTTTACAGACTCAAAAAAAAAAATCGTAAAACATGCACAATTTTTTTCCCGTCAGCAGCTGAAATCTTGATAAGTGGTGGGGGGGGGGGGGGGGGGGGTAGCGTAGCAAAGTTGTCCGCCCAACCAGCCAAGAAAAATCCTCAAAATCGCAAATCTGCCGACGGAGGGTCGTTTTTACCGGCGGGGTTATTTCCCCCCCACTGGGTACGCCACTGACCACACCCACATCCTCCATCCCACAATTGTAAAAAATGGTTATCATTTTTATCCCCTGGTTTGTAAAACCAGAAGGGGATTTTGTCATCATGTAATGTGTGGGGGTGCGTATGTAGGGTGTGTATGTGGGGGTGTGTGTAGGGGGTGTGCCTTTTGGTTAGCCTTTTTTTCCAAATGCTGTATCTGTTGAAAGGATGGACGGATTGACTTCAAACCTTCAGTGATAGGTAGGCCATGGTCAAACACTGTAGCTGCTTGTTTGGGGGTCTAATTTGCAAAGGTCATCTGAGGTCAAAGGTCATCTAGAGGTCAAATCGTAAAAGTTGCCCGATTGACGTCAAACTTAGAGAAAAGAAACATGAACGCCGGGTGATTATTTTTTGGGTCTAATTTACATAGGTCATCTGAGGTCAAAGGTCATCCAGGGGTCAAATCGTAAAAGTTGCACGATTGACTTCAAACTTGGAGAAAAGAAACATGAACACCGGGTGAACATGTCTAAAATAAATTAGATGTCATCCAAGGTCATCTGAGGTCAAAGGTCATCCAGAGGTCAAATCGTAAAAGTTGCCCGATTGACGTCAAACTTGGAGACAAGAAACATGAACACCGGGTGAACATGTCTAAAATAAATTAGAGGTAATCTGAGGTCAAAGGTCATCCAGAGGTCAAATCGTAAAAGTTGCCCGATTGACGTCAAACTTGGAGACAAGAAACATGAACACCGGGTGAACATGTCTAAAATAAATTAGAGGTCATCTGAGGTCAAAGGTCATCCAGAGGTCAAATCGTAAAAGTTGCCCGATCGACGTCAAACTTGGAGACAAGAAACATGAACACCGGGGGAACATGTCTAAAATAAATTAAAGGTCATCCGAGGTCAACGGTCATTAGAGGTCAACCAAGGTCAAAAGTCAACAAGGGGTGAAATTGTGCAATGAATACCGTGGGAACATGTAAAAAAATAATTAGAGGACATCTGAGGTCATCTGCGGTCAAAGGTCATCCAGAGGTCAAATCGTTAAAGTTGCCTGATTGACCTCAAACTTGGAGAAAAGAAACATGAACACCGGGGGGAACATGACCCATATATGACCTCTGACCTCATTTACTTGATCTCCCAGCCAGGGGGATTCGCAAGTCGTGACTTGCCGTATTTTTCCACGTTGCACTTACCTTTACGATAACGTCAAGTCTACACTGCTCTTCCTTTTGCTTTTGGAGGCGTAACAGAAGTTCATCGGTTGGGATATCAGGGGGCAGTTTAGAGGGCTGAACTGCATCCTTGGGCTTCTTCATATTTTTGGGTAAATTTCCTGATTTCAACCTTGCCACCTACAACATTGAAAACAATATTCGATGTGAAATCATCTGATTGTATCAAATGTAGACTCAGCCAAAACGTTTTTCAGATACTGAACAGGGAAACTCTCCTAAAAATCAGCTTTAAAAATGATATATTACATGTCCATATTGCTCATTGCGTAGATTTTTCTAAATCAATCACTACATCAAAAATTCTTTTGTTTTTTGTTAGTTCATTTTAAATGTTAATTGGGCCAATACTCAGAACATTATAGACCATGATCTGCCGACTTTACAGCCACTCTTTGCTGGATAGCCACAATTAGTATTTACAAATAATCAGGGAATTAATTAATGGTCACATGTTAAAAAAAAACATGTTATAGATTTCAAAAATGTATGACAATATTGGCACAGAATTGTTGTTTTAATCATTTCAAACCTGAAAAGCAAGTGAATTGTAGGTAAACTGCAACATACTGGAGTATAATAAACCTACAATTTGTTGGTCACATGCTATACTGTGCTGTTTAATGCACCATAAAAAAAACTTATCACATATACAGATCTATCCTAAAAGAGTTTGTAAAGGGTTCAACAAAAGAAAGTATACCACTTTGTTTATGTCATTTTGAGTAACATTCAATTTTTTTTTGACCAAACAGGCTAGATAGGCATTTAGATGAATCTTTTAGGCATAATTTGATACCAAATGTGCTCCCTATACTAACAACAAAGATAAACCATGATTAGCACCATTTTAAGAAAAAAATCCTATTTTCAAAAGTCTCATTTCCAAAACACAGCACGAGAAAAAAGAACCAATTGTTAACACACACAATGTCATACGACCCAACGCATTCGCCATTGTGCGAACGATAGCCCCGTCAATCCTGGCTATACACAAACACACAGAGACCCCAATTAGTCCTTTCTTCTCGTGCTGTGTATTGGAAATGAGACTTTTGAAAATATGATTTTTTTTTTTAAATGGTGCTAATCATGGTTTATCTTTGTTGTTAGGGGGCAAAATTATGCCTAAAAGATTCATCTAAATGGCTATCTAGCCTGTTTGGTCAAAAAAAATTGAATGTTACTCAAAATGACATAAACAAAGTGGTATACTCTCTTTTGTTGAACCCTTTATACTAAGATAACACCTGACAGTTTTTATTTTGGTAAAATCTGCATGCCAATCTTTTAATTAGTATTGATTAATATGGTCTTAAACTTAATTCTATGTGAAAATATTTTTATCTAAAAAAATGTGTTATGTCGAATAGTGCAGTACTTGATGAGGCCCACGAATTATCATAAAAGTGATAATTTGATGGACAAGCATATGACAAACATCAAATAATTAGTTCAACTTTGTGCATCAAAATCTTCTAAAATGTTTACTTTTGCCATATAGAATGTATTGAAAAACTAGCAAAATATTTCACAAATGTTTGTGATTGTATAAAGGACACTTTAACTTCAAAATGAAGGCACATCACCCTGACCACTTTCA
Source organism: Ophiura sarsii (assembly GCA_035610835.1). Lineage (NCBI taxonomy): Eukaryota > Metazoa > Echinodermata > Ophiuroidea > Amphilepidida > Ophiuridae > Ophiura > Ophiura sarsii. The sequence goes on from CM069443.1 coordinate 23,156,748, forward strand.
AAAAACACTTATATTGTTTTGACGAAAATATGTAATACTGACCATGTTTCTGAACCTGATAAGAAGTGAATTACATGATCTGGATTGATTGTCCCCTTCAGCCATCTTGTTAGCCACCACTCTCCAATTACCTGTGGAAAAGGATTACAAACATAAGATAAAACCTTCTTCCCCAAATCATCATAATTATCCAATACATAAAATGATCCCAAAGTGGTCACCAACAATTCACATCCTCAGTTTTCATGGATAGTGTGGCTTAAATCTAACAACAGGAATTGATTTGACCCGAGATGAAATTAGATGACCTGCATATGACCTTTAAGGTGTCTGACTCTCTGTTGTTATCCGTTCCACCTTTTTAATTCAGATCCGACAAAAGGAACTAATTCGACCTAAAATAACCATGGATGACTTCCGCATGACCTTTAAATTATCAGTGCCCTAAGTGTGAACCTTTCAACAACATTTTCAGGGAAATTGTGTGACTGGAACTGATTTGACCGTTAGTTGACCTTTCACTTCAAAAAAGAACATCTCACATCTTTCTCTGTGCAAGTAGATCAGAAAATACATTTTACTGATTAAAAATGATCTAAAGTTAGAGATGCTGGATTTTGTAATGTTGATTCAAAATTTTGAATGCCTTATCTCTTCGAATAATAATGATAACCTGTCAGTATTCATACTTTTATTTTTTTGGCTTACTCTATTTTCAAATAGTATAGTTAAAACAAGTAGTAGGCCTACAGATAAAAAAAGCCATATCGCTTTTTCAATCAATACATGTCGATCATATAGGCTGCATTTGTTTATACACTCAGAACTTACCTAGTCCGTGCTCTATGATTAAGTTAATCATTTTGAGATCCTCTTGTGGACTCCAAGCGCCTCGCTTTACAGTCGGGCACACATGTGCGTTCCATCTGAAAGGGAAGGAATGCAATGTTAAACATCTGTATCATAGGCCTTTCTCATCAAGTTTTGCAACTCATTTAGCAAAATTTGATTGAAATGCGTGGCCTTACTTTCAGGATACCCTACTCTTGCTACTAAGATAAGGCATGGTTTTCCCACAATTTTCATAAGTACATCATGCACTAATCTGGACCTTGGTGCGATAAAACTTCTGGAGCTCTGATAAGCAAACCTAGATGTTGATAGGAATTAACTTAATTATCAGTATATGTATGATATGCAGCAACCTGCGTGAAGCAAACTGATTCTGATGTATACTATAGTAGCAGAAGATTAAATGTACGCACTTTGAGCATAATTGGAAAAGTGCTAATATAAAAACTGACATCTAATTTGTTTATAAATTTAATATTCTCTGATTTTATCTGATAGCATCAGTAGTTTATTATACCATTGTTATTTGTAGAAGCAACAGTGAAATGAAGGCCATCTTACCTATCTCTAACCTGAGGGGTTGTACGACCTCTGACCTCACTAGCAATTGTTGCCCAATTCTTGATTCCGTATGTAGCTACAGCATTCCGTAGTGCCTAAAACAAGAATAGAAAGGTGATTTATAGCATAGCAAATATGATTTTGAAAATTGTGAACTTTAGGTTCAGCAATACAATAACGGTTTGATCAAATCAATAGCATCATATGGCAATAATACACTTTATTCTACCATGAAGTTGATGTATACCTGGCAAGACAAACTTTCGATTTGATATGAAGAAATAGATCCATTATAAAAGTATTGAGCATCTCTCGAATCTTCTCTCGAGTCTTGATATGCTTTTTACTGATTTGTATTGCTACACAAAACAAAGAGCATATTGTGAGTCCTATTGTAGTATTGTTCTAATTCATTCATCCACTTGACACACCATTGCACAGAGCCTCAATTCAACAACCTTCCCACCTTCTCCACACTGACTGACACCCCATACTATAGTCCATTTCACTTCCTTGAGACAATAATGTCAATGCTTCATTACCTGATCTCAATGAATAAACTGATACACACACCCCTACTAACATACACTCCCGCCCAGAAGTGATGGCGCAGTGATTATATCCTAGAAAATCCATCTTCTATGAACATATTATTGAATAATTTCACAAGTAACGATGTTGTATGTGTTCATTATATAGTTCTTCTTCATAAATTCATGTTTGTTGGATGTTACGATCACCACATTTCATGCAAAACTCAATAAATCGAGACAAGTCAACATCTACACAGTAAAATCCCATAGACATTTGCCTCATTAATATTCATGAGCTCATTACCACTAGTATTGCGCTATGGGAACATTCTCTCTCATTTACACCTTCTCTGAAAAATTGAGTTTTTTAATAATTAATTGTTATATTCACAAATGCAATATCCTATATAAAGATGCGCAGTCCTTAAATATGCCTAAAACATGGTAATTTTCTGAGAAGGTAATTTGAATTGTCAAGAAAAACCTGACATTTAAAAGACAATTTCTATATTTTGGTTTACAAATCAGTGATCCAATACACGACAGAGAACCTCGCAGTTTGTCTGATTTCGCACGAGGCAGCACAGTACCCATGGCAGGTTTTAAAATTACCGCGACAATGATTTGCATTCCATAATACAATGAATATGTAATGTACAATTTTGCGAAGGTCAGTCGATATCTTTGCCATTAGTTGCGCTCCTGTTATTGGAGCAACATAGCCCAACAGCCTATACCACCATACTATGCAACCGAGCTTACTGCCAGATGTGTTTTAATTGGGCGATATCTCTATCTTTTACATGATTGTAAATGGTCAACTCCCATTCATAAAAGAATGCGCTAAAAGGGTGATCGATTCAAGTCTAACAAAGGATTCGAACAAGTCCATTCAAAATAATGTATGTTGGACCTGACAAGCCGTCTCGCTAGGGGGTGTCACAACTTCGAGCATTTTCTAACTCAAAAATGGGAAGATTACAATTTAACCAGCCATTTCACCAAGATGAGCTCAATTGTGTATACAAAATGTATGGTGTGCTTTGTGTTCACTTCATGTTCACCAGTTTAATGTGTGTTATAACCCATGTTCTATGCACACATTGCAATATGACAGAATACCCCTGTATGCAAAATTGTAATTGCTGCTGCCAGTTTTAGTCCGAGCAATTTGCTGGTTCCCAGTACGCCACAGGTATCATTCTACAACCAAAACTTTAATAAAGTTTTGTCTCGAAATATCAGTTTTTTTCGGAAATTCAAGTAACCTTGTCAAAACACGAACCATGTTTTAGGTATTAATGAGCATTACAGATCCCTGTCATAATAATATTACGTGGTTGAATTTTGTAAAATAATGTAAAAATAATGATTTCTCGGAGATGATTTTCGCATGCAAGGATATCCCATAGCGCTATTACAGCGATAATGAGCTCATGAATATTAATGAGGCGGGAATTGCATGGGATTTCCCCATAGAGAAAATAGCGACCTCGGAAAGATATTTATTTTGAAAAATGTGTAGGCTACAAGGTCAAGGAAAGATGAATTTATGAATGAGAAGATATCCAGGCACCTATATAAATAGGATTTGACCTTGATATGGGTAAATTTACAAGACTGTTTGGAGACTAAGTTCTCCCGATGGTGTGCGCCATCACTTCTGGGCGGTAGTGTACATACGCTTGTGTAAATGCTGTGCTGGTAACGTTACATCACTGCCAAGAGGAAGCAAAATAGTGTACATTCTGTGAGTGTGACAATACAAATATTGTTTTACCTGGTCTTCTTCTTTGCTCCATTTCCCAGTCTTTATTTCTGGATCAAGTCTAAGTATCCAATGCATGCACAGCTGCTTGTGACTATGGCCATCCATTTCATGGGCAACTAACACAACAAAAAAAGGTAAATAATGTGTTGAACAAATTATTGTCATTATACTATCATTTAAGGGAAGCGACATATTCCAACCAAACTAGCTCCACTGCACAACTTCCCAAACATTATCAGCCATCATGCTTATACAGAGTGGTCAAAAAAGGGTACACATTTACAGAGGCAGATTTCCCACAATTTTAGAGACATCATATAAGGTTATATTTACATTTTGGGCACATATGGTGAAAACTGTGTTGAAATTGAATTATAAAAACAGTTTATCCACAAGCAAGTCATTAAAATGTACAGAATTGCACACAAAGAAAATATTACATAAATTTGTTTTAGATGCAGGTATCTCTGAACTTGGGCCATTACATCTCTAAACAGGTATTTCAATGATATATGTTGAAAACATGCAGCATGAAAATTGACCAAAAGATGAAAAAATAACAATAGTTTAAAGATAACTTGTCGAAACTGTTTAACTTGAGTCTATGAGAATGATACGATGCCATTCAACACAATAGCATAATAATGTGGACAAGGAAAGGCAATAATGCATGATGCTATGGGTTTATGGCTGGTTGGTTGGTTGGTTCAGTCCTGTCATGACTGACAGCTCGTGACCTTACAGATACTACGCCACAAATAACGATTTTCAGCAAAGGAGTAACAATCACGGAGCGGGTGTCCAGTAATCAACTTTATTTGGTCAATCCACCGGGAACGAGGTCTGCCTCTCTTGCGCTTCCCTTCAATCATGCCTTGCATGGGTTTATGTGTTGAGTAAAAACAGATTTGTAATCAGTTTTCTTTAATAGTCACTATTTTGTAATTAAAGGCTTCAATTTCAATGTCATTTTCATCATAAAAATCACCCTTGCATCCTACTCTGGTTCAACTTACTTTTTGTGTATGGGAGGTAGTTGCCTATTCTATGCTTATTGGCAACTTTCAACATCAGATCACTCTCTGCCTGGGTGAAGCTCCTGAAAAGAAAATATCATGCATTACAAGTTGCAAATGACTTTCATGGTCACCAAATCAAAAAAGTATTTTAAACATTCAATTTAATCTTTAAATAATTATTAAATCATGGAAAAAAGTGTAATCTTCAAACACTCAGTTAATGCTTTCATCCCAACATTATAGTCCCATGCATATAAACCCAGATGTTTACATTGCTCAGACATATTGTAGCACCACAAATTCTTTATCTTTGAAATGAGCAATAGCGTGACAATAATTAGCTAACATCTGAATAAATGTTTCCATTATGTATATAAGCCCCAAAAATGACAGCCCACTCGTATAGACATATTAGCCCACATCCCCAACTCAGCACTAGATAAGATTATGTTTGTTTTTCATTCCAAGTTTGCCTCTGATAATCCAAACAGATATATTTGATTTGGCTCTATGTTGTGATCAATCTCAATTAACTGTGTAAAATCAACATTTTTCCATATGCCTCAACATAAATTTTTGACAACATGGATGATATGCCATCGCATAGGTAGTTAAGGTCGCTAAACTAAGATCACTTGAAGAAGCACTAAAATTTCACCTCCACATTTGAGGGAAAATAGGGCATATAGAATCTTTTTAGGCAGGCTGGCGTTGTTGGAACAGGTCACATTTATACTTACTTCTTGACAAGGTTCGGGTCTAAGAGGACTCTGTAATGCTGGCAACACTGAAATGCTGTGCGACTACTCTGTAAACCAATGAATACAAATGAGCTTATCAATTTAACATAGTTTACACAGGGCAATAGATTCTTGGTTGGGCGTGATCTATCCAGCACACTATGTAATAAAATAAAAATGTATTTATTCATGAGCCATTTGTTATCATTGTTAACAATTCACATCCATATTGCTGAACATGTTCAATGGTAGCTTAGGAAATAGTGTACTTTTATAGGACCCAGTGACACATCAAGTCTTTGAAGTAATAAAGTCCATCATACAATTACAACTAGGTTCTTTTTTCTACCTTGAAATTGATGCATGGTTGAGAACTAAAATACACTTTATCTGTAGCCTAAACTTGCACTTTTTACCCCCTGGCCATAACTTAGACTTACTCCAAGTTCTCGTGCGATGGTCTCCCAATCTCTCGCCTCATATTTTGTCACTAGTTTCATCAGCTTGTTATCTTCCTTAGTTGTCCAGCGGTCTTTATTTATGGCAGTAGCCTGCAAGCTGTTCCACTGAAGCTCACATTCAAGAGGTGACCTCTCACCATCAAGCTATGAAGTGGAACACATAAAACCCACAAATAAATGAATATTTCTAATATACACAAAGAGCGATGGTGCAACTGTTGAACTTATATCTTATGAAGCAAACGCTTCTTTTAACACTGACATAGTGAATCAAAATCAAGTCTATATTACCAGCAATATTAGCACAATCTGAAAGCTATATTGTTATTCAGGACAACACTCACTTCAATAGTATCACCTAGGGTCTAGGAGATTTCAGCACATGTCCTATGGTCTAATCAGCTCCTAGTTGGCAAGCCTCCTTACTGCAGCAAATTAATGCAAAAGAGCGTGGGGCACATGAACGCAATGCGCACTGTGTATCATATACGTAACATATGCATGACGAGTGCATTGTCAAAATTGCATAGGTATATTGGATTTCTTTTTTAGATAACATTCACACATTTCTCGCTAATTTGGAACTCAGTAAACTAGTGATCACATAATTGTTATATGATTCTAATGCAAAGATGTAGGCACCCACAATTTCAATGTTGGCTCGGGTTGCTGGAGATCACATATAGAGGATAGTTCATTTGTTGCAAGTAAGAATATAAATAGCAAATTTTACAGGAATCAGTCTCGAAAGATAAATCTTTGTCACTAACTAAATTGAAAGATGTGTTTGCTCAGTCTTACAGCACTCCAAATAAAGGAATACCACAACCTTTCAGAATATTCCATTTCTTAAATAAATCTATAGCATTATTATATATTAATAACAAGCTGGTTATGTGAATATAAACTGGTCATGAGTGGAATGGTGTGATATGATCTTCGTTGTTCTGTCCAGTGGCGTAACTAGACTTTTTCATTTGGGGGGACAAGAAGGGGCAGTGACTTTTTGCACGATTGAGCTACATTTTGGCTCAAACTAGCTTGTACCAAAGAATATTTCATTTTGGGAAGACATATGCGAACAATTTTCATATGTACTTTTGACCATCATAATTCCATGATTCCTTTCGTCAAATGAACCGACAGTGCCAATCTCAACCGACACTACGTCATTATTGGGGGGGATTTGGTGTGTACTTTTTTTTGTAAATTTCATTTACAGCTTTACTTGATTTCATTTTGTGGGAAAGCGGTGGGCAAGGGTTCCAAGTACTTGAATCCTTTGTCCCCCCCGCTGGTTACGCCACTGGTTCTGTCAAAACCTTATGCCTCTATCTATCCCTTCAGCATGTAATAAAGTAATACTTTTTATGTATAACCTTTGGGAAGTCTGCTTTAAACATGTTCAAGGGCCAAACATGCATGTCAAAACCTTGTAAGTGCTCCTGCTCCCTGGACATATCATAGCAACACTTCCTATGTATAACATTTGGCAAGTTTTACTTACTACATGCTATGGGTTCAGAAAACTTTTTTATTTATTTATTTATTTATTGAGGGTAAAACACAAGTAGGCCCTCATTGTATGCTTTCATACACAGATTCTATACTGATTGTTATACATTTAATAATTATTACCGATAATTCAGTGTGAAGTAGTAATACGTGACTTAAATTGACTTAGCGACATATTTGTTAACATATTTTTGGTTGAACGCTGTTACCAAGAAGCTCTGGCATGAAATGTACATTTACCTGAATTGCTATTAAATTTTGGAATCGATAGAGTATTTGACATATTTCTGGTTGTATAAGTATGGCTGCATGTACAAAATCAAATTGACATGATAAATTATTTGGGCTGGTATCTCTTAAACATTCGAATACAATGATATGTCCACCTTTCATTTAGTTTTACCCACTTGAGCAAATTCATTATATCATTAACAGGTGTTCCAATATCAGAAGATAATATTGTCCTGGCTATATGGAAATGAGTATGGAGAATTTGCAGTATTGTTTGGTACGTCTGAGAACAGGGTTTTGACAGAACAGTGATGTGATAAGGTTAAGGCCAGATTGTTCTCAATCATGATTCCATGAGTTTTCTTTGATACCATAGGTAAAACTCTATTCTATGGGCCTGACGGACCCATTGGTTCCAATTTGAGATTGATTTATCTTTTACAATTTTTTGAAATAATTGGAAAATTTGATTTTAATTTTGAGATTGTAAGACTTTTTGTTGTTGAAAAATGCAAAAAATTATGAGAATTTATCAATTAATTTACCCCACCACCAACAAACCGTCCCTACTTGAGAGGTCTGTGTGCCCGTAGAACAGAGGTATTTTAGTTCCCATAGTAAAAAAATTCATAAGCCAATGAAGGGTATGTTTCTCCTATAATAGGAAAGAATTTCCTTTGATGCCATTAGTATGATACTTCTTAACTTACATCCATGCTTGATATCCTCATCCAGTCTATTTTTTCCGATTGAAAATCACGACTGCCACCACCAGTCACTCTGGGGAAAAAGATTTAAATACAAATACAGTTGTACCATTAAAAGTGGGGAATAGTAACAGGTGGGGAGATATGGACAAAATCCTGCGACAAATATGTGACCCAATGCGAGTAAATAAGACACAATTAGGGAAATATGAATATTAATGTAATATCACATTCCTAACCAAAGTTACGGATAATTGAAAATCACTTTTCCTCAAAACATCAAACACAAACTGTCAAGTTACGGACATTTAAAGTTTTGATTTTGTTAACACTCAATGGAGTAAATGTAAATGAAATACCTCAGAATTTTTTTGTTTGTTTAACTCTTTATTTTCATGAATTTGGTATTTGGTACAAGATGTATCAAAGATCCTAAATTAGACTTTTTATGAATTTGACTTAAATTTTCTTAAATCAAATTAGGTACTGCCACATTGTGCCTCATGTTGGGTCACATATACCAAGAGGGATAAGAACTTTAATTTTTTTTTTAAATCTTCAAAATGTATGACCTTTTTCTTGAACCAAACTGTAGTTCTGAGCAAACCCATGGTCTAAAATAATTGTTAACAGCTCTACCATATCAAACCCTGTCGGCCCGACCTTGACAATACATGAGTGCGCTACAAAATATATGCTCCATTTATGACTTTAAACATATCAAATTTTTCAATTACAATTGGCCCTTGTCAAAGCTTAGGCTATATATTTGATCTTGACATTTGTACCTTCAATATATCTGGAATGTGACAATTTAAAATATTTATATTTTCTGAAGAATTTTTCTTTTTATGAATAAAAATATCACATTTGTGTGTCCATTCATGTTAAATCTAAACAAAACTGTGTTTTTAACTTTGAATATCATAATGCATTATTTAGATGTCCATTGTCAAACTTTTTCTGACATCATATTCTAGTGATATAAATGCATAATAATTTTAAAAATGAAATCTATCATCCCATCCCAAACTTCAGTGCATTCATGTTATTTAGAAAGTTGAAATACTTGTAAGGATGGATAACACTGGATGATGAGGTCGTGCTCCAAATTTAACTGAATGATGATTATCAATTCAAGATTTGGGTTATCAACAATAACCATTCCGCTTACTGAGCACTGGCAATAGTTTCCTCCAGATCTTCCATTTCACCTTCGAATGTCTCTCTCTCTTTGTCCTCCAGATCAGCGTTTGTCAATTTATCCTGTAATATCTCCTGCCTGCTCCAAAGTGGTTGTTGGAAGCGTCGTAATCTATCATTGTCAACTCCCTGATGTAAGCACTTAACTTCTTTTTTAGTCCCTATAAATAAAACAAACATGATTGTGGTGGGTGTTAGTTCATATTTGGTGACATGTGACATGATTGCCCAGCAGTTAGTCGACAGAGACAGTTATTCCTTGCCTGGCGCAATCATCATCATCATCATCATCATCATCATCATCATCATCATCATCATCATCTTTTGTTGAAGGCCCAGCATTTAACTTGAGCCAATTGAAACAAGATAATCATTTACAATGTAGTGACCAATTGGTGTTCCATTAAGCATGGTCATAGACCAGTCAGTGTGAAAGCATACATGTAGGAAAGTTGGGTTAGAAAATTTAGACCAATCTGCCAATCGTGTCAATTATAGTACATTTATACCAATCATGGACAGAGAAGGGCATTTAAAACCATTCATAAACAAGTGAAATTGGACTTGAAAGTCAACCTCAATCCCTGCTATATTAAGCATGATAAGAAGTAGAACTTCCCCTTTAGCCTATTTAAGTATGCAATCTTGCAATTTCATTCATGTTAAGTTAATCTACCTTTACTGTGTGAATTACCATTGTACATACTACAAAATGGATTGACTTTCCAAATTGGTCATACTTTCCATAACCCTAACCCCTGAGGCACCTTTTCCAAAGATTTTTTTCGCGGCCAGACGCAGATGATCTTCCGCTAGGCCACAGGGGTCAACCATACATGGCTCAGTATACTTCGCCACGTAATACCCTAGGGCCATTATTTCATCGAAAAACTGCCGAGCCGGGTGACACAAGCACACCGCATCATAGTAATTCGTAGTACTCAAGAGTGTTAGGGTTAATTGATGATGGATTTTTCTCAGAATTTCAGGATTTCAACTTTGTTAGTTGTACTTTACAATGAAATCAAATTGGTCATGGTTTAGTGGTTTTAATAAGGATTAAATCCATGCTGAAAGAGAGTCCTAATTTTTTTGATTCACCCTGTACAGAGCTTGTTGAGTACAACAAAAAAGTATTTTACTGGAGATGAATTGAGTGCACGGTTCAACAATTTGAAGTCATTTTGAATTCTTTTGTTTTTTATTGGTTTTTCGACTCCCTAGGTAAAATTTTCTATGACAATTTAGTTTTTTGATTTTGCTCTAAATTTGTATTGAAAACAACATCAGATTCCCACAGCACAGGAAATAAGGAGAGTTGTATAACCAACATATACACCAAGTGGCAATACATTTAGTAAAGTGCATGAACTTGGAAAAATTCATTAAGTGCATTAATTAGCCTCATTTTTTAATGACCTAAAGCTTCCTTAGGTAATTAAGTATAATTAATTGTGTAGATGTTTTACAGCCTCCTGCAGCACAGACAATTTTCTAAAAACTATAATTAACAAGAGTTCAAAATTTCAGAGCTCTTTGTAGCATTTATACTTTTCTTGTTACAATTAATTAAACATTTTTGCATAGATTAATTAATTTGCTAGGGGTCAAAAAACAATAAGAAACAAAAGAAATGAATGCTTCAATTTTGCTTCATTTTTGACAATAAAATTGTCATCTATAAAACCATGCCTCTGATCAATCTCAAATTTCGGATTATTGTGGAGCTCAGCAAGCTTTATTAAAATATCAAATAAAAAATTAACCATAGCAACACCCTTAAGCCCTATTAGTACTCAAATACACTTGATTCCATTAAATTTCACCGCGTAACTCACGAGATATGATCCATTCAGTAATACTTTTGAACGTGAATTAGATTATCAATCGAAACAAACTGCATTTGAGATTCCATTGACGATTATAGGACACCTCAATAATTTGTTTAAAATCATTCAAATATCCAAATATTCTGTGGTTGGTCATTAAAAATATGGATACAAATATGTTTTTCTGTTCAAATTGAACAACAATCTACATTTAGTAGGTAGATTATTATTGATAAAAAGTTGTGATCAAGCAAAATGAGTCGAAAGTCAGAAATATTGATTTTGAGATAATATCAAAAAGGAAGGATTTTTATTAAATGATTACTATTGTTTTGAAAATCCTTCAACTGCTCATACTTTGTGAATCAATTGTCCAATCTCAATTGGGTTTTCTACAAAATGTAGGGTTGCAAAGGACTAATACCATCAAGTTATTACTTCCCCAATTCCCAGGAAAAAGTAATATGATAGACTTCAGACTCATTTTGCCTGATCCCATAGCATTAAAGGCATATTATGTGATCTTTTCCAGAGAGCGCCCTCTATTCATTATTTTTTTTAGAAAGTAGATTTTCTTGCAGATTTACATTTCTGATCATAAATCATACATACATTCCAAGTTACAGAGCGATACGATTCCTAATTACCTCAAAATCATGGTTTTAGAGTGAATTTAGAGTGAAAATAATAAACTGTATCCGACAGTTTATTTTCACTCTAAAATCATGATTTTGAAGTAATTAAGAATCTTATCGCCCTGTAACTTGGAATGTATGTACGATTTATGATCAGAAATGTAAATCTGCAAGAAAATCTTCTTTCAATTTTTTTTTCGATGTTGAGGGCATTCCCTGGAAAGATCACATAATATACCTTTAAGAATACTTACATGGCATTCTTGTTGGAATAAAAGGATCTTGTCCCAGCAATTTCCTCCTTTCTATGGCTTCATCATTAGGAGGTGGGCCCTGTCCACAAAAGTATAATAATGCTGCTGTTAAACACTCAGGAATGTTAACTACACTAGATTTTGCAGAGGTGTTTTAATGAGCTCATTTCCTTTCAATGTCTTTTCTACGAATTACATCTCCACAAGTAAATACATGTTTGTGAAATTAACTGGATGTCCTGGGAAAAATGGGCTTTTGCTAAATAGCCAACTCATGAACCTAAAATTAATAAGTATCACAATATGCAAAGATTGCTCTTTATTTATAAGGCGACATAAAACTAAACTTGTTATACGGGCCTGACCGACCCATTTTTTCAAAGATTTTGCACATTTTTGAATTTTTGTCATACAAAAATGTGAAGAAAAACAACAACACACGCCCAACTGACCAACCCTACCTAAGACGCTAAGACGTCCGTTTGTCCGAAGAACAGGGAGGGTTACTTTTGTCACCTTGTACAATGTCCTGTACAATTCTAATGATGCAATAATACAAGAGACATACCAGTGTATCAGCCGATGTTAACATGAATTTCAAAATTGAAGGAGTGAATATTCACAAAAATATGAACTGTGAATATTGCCAAATAAAAAATGAATATAAGTTTGAATGATATTTGAATTTTTGAACACTTGGATCAAGCTATCCATATCTGATACAGTCGATGGTTTTTACTGGCAATTAGGAGACATGTCGTCGCTATTCTTTCAAAACCTTGTATCTCCAGCTTTCCTCAAAATTGATTTTTTTTGTTTTTTTGTGTTTTTTTGTTGTGTTTATCATGATGTCAGAGACATTATGCAAATGATGGTAATGTTTTTATTTGCCACAGCCAATCAGCAGAAAATGTTGCTTTTTCAGCCCCTGTGTTTCAAAACCTCGTATGTATACGAGGTTTTGAAACACAGGTGCTGACCATGTGCTGAGGGGAAGCTTCCAACATTCTTGATATTTCGCAACAAATTTGTGGACTACAGGTGAGATTTTATTGCAAATAGCTTGAATTGATATAAGGACTGATTAAATGACGAAATAACGATATTATTCTTTCAAAACCTCGTATCTCCAACTTTCTTTTTTTCATCCTCCTGCAATTCTTTTTTGAGATACGAGGTTTTGAAAGAATAGCGACGATGTGTGATTCCATGCTTTGGATAAGCAGCCATTTTTGAGGGAACACCAAATAACTCTTGACTAAAAATGCTCAAATTTTAATAAAGTAATCTTTACATTTCAAATAGAGGTTAAACTACTTGGAGGTCATCATTCACCCGATTGTATTGAATGAGGAGGGTTGTGGGTCCGAACCATGTTGCAAACACTTTTGTGTTGGTACTAATCCAAAACATGGAATATCTCTATTGGCGGTGCTATATCTGCAAGCTGATATTGGTGGCATTATTTCTTATGACATTTGTTTCTTGGCAGTACGATATTCCGTTAAATGTATGGTGAGATATGTGGAAAGTTTATTCTATAATTATTCTATCCCTGGTTATCAACTCATTGTTGTATGCTGGTAAACAATATAGTGTTGATTTTATGATAAATACAATTGATTGAAAATCTGACGTTAGTCTGTGTTAAAGGGACACAATGTCATGTTGAATTTTTTTAATTTTAATTAATTTACTTCAGAATTCAAGATGAACATTATTGCCATTATTGTTGTTTCTACTAAAAAAAACAGCAAAACTTGATTAAAACAATGTTTTAAATATGTTGGAAAACCACCCTTAACCATGTAAAATGGGCTTGATCAGCATTTTTTTAATCAACGTTTTGTTGTACAAAGAGGGCTGATTTTTCTTAATCCTTATAGGTGTAAGTTCATACACGTATTAAATACAATTGTAAAAATGTACATAAAAATATACAAAAACCAGTCTTTATCATATATTTTTGTAATTGAGGGCGCTGCCTCTACACATCTCTTAATGCCCCTTTAAGGTAATGTAATGACGAAGACTATTATTGTTTTAACGGGACTAGTAACAGTGGAGTAGCTACAAAGGTATAAACTCTTTTCAATTCTTACATATCAACAAGTGGTTTGCCTTATTTCTCTTTCAGAAGGTATCAGCTTTCCTGTTGTGGACTCAATAATAAAAACTACGCCAAAATCAGGCCAATCTTTATAAAACTATTACATGACTGAAATGAGGTAAATCCTATTGCAGATATGCTTTGTGGCTCTAAATATCTGAATGACATGAACTTGTAATTATCACTTACATGGCCCCTGTCATCTCTGAAGTATGGTTTAAAGAAGGACACCAAAGACCTGGCTACTGGTTTCCTAGCGATGGCAGTTCCGTCATAGTTTGTTCCACCTGCAGACAGAATTTGTGTCTCAACATCTTTCTGCAATTAAGAATTGATATAAGCACATTTAAAACGATGCACATTAAGTACAAACAGGAATAAAAATATCACAGAACCAATATAATTACTCATCAATTGAAAAGATGGACCAAATGGTGATCAAAAAGGGGATCTCACATAGGGAACCAGGGATCCACACAGCAGTTGACCCTTGAAGGTCATGCTACAACATTACCTGATAGATCACTATACACTTAAAATAGCCTTCAATTGTGCAATGGAAAGAGGGGGCTACCAAGTATTTTGAAGTATACATGGGCATTGGAATTTATGAAACATACATGTCATTTCCATTTTAAGGACAGTAAAAACCAATTGAGTCTTGGATTCCACTTTAGTTTTTACATTTTCCATACTTATTTTTCAAGAACATGACACAGATTATCAATTACTCCAGGCTATGAACAGCTCTGAGTATATATGAAGCGGCACTAAACTTAAGCTGTACAGTCCTTGTAAATAGCAGGCATAATAATGTATTTTGCATGAAAACCCCAAATAACCTGAGAAATTGTGTACGAGCAGGTTATACAGGCAAAGAAATTAAAGACATTTGGCAAACAAAATCATTATGTTCAATACAGCATCAATACTTTTGTATAAACCAAAGACCTGAGGCTATAAGTGTCTCTTTTTGAGGCTGTTAGTCTGCTGTCATTAAAACAGTGCTTTGGGGCATGACCACTGGCCTGCCCAAGCTGGGAATTGGAGAATCTATGACTGGCCAATAGCTAAATCGCCGGTATGAAAGTGATAAGGCAGTAGAACATAAAAATAGCCTAAATTCAGGCAAACCTGACGATTCTCATGCCTGAATTAGTGATAGTATAGAGAAACTCATCTCATCTCATCTGACTCATTGAAATAGTCTCTTACACATACCTGTTCTGTACAGTTATTTGCCAGTGCCTGCTGTACTTGTTCAAGCAATGTCTGTATGGTTCTTTGGTACTCATGGTTAACAAGCAATAATTCATGTATCGGAGGCTGTTGCTGCTGTTGGCTATGTTGCAAGTCCACATCATATCCCTGTCCAACTGATGAAATCTGGCAAACATAAATTGTATAAATCATTTGAAAATTGTTCGTAAAAACTTGTTCTTAAACCATTTTCATAGTCGGTATGATGTCACAAATTGTGTTTACTTGCACCTGTAACCTGTACAAAACCCCTCATCTGCTCTAGGTATCAGAGGGCTCCATAGAACAAGCTGCTGCTTAATTTGGAGTACCAAGAGTCAAGACTCAAATGACTGTTCCATTGAACTTCTCTCACACTGCAAAGGGGAAAGGTTACAACCCTGACCAAAGAATACCTGACATTGTGTTCCTTCTTTTGTGTTCTATTGAATAATATAAATCATTCAAACGATATCATTACATGATTGGCATCGATCCTAGAGGATATGGGGATACCCAATTATCAAAACAACAAACATTTTGTTTCTCTCAAGCACTTTTTGAGAATTTCAATAAAAGGGCAAACTGCTTACATGTAGTTGTATAAGTACAATCAGGCAAAATGCAATTTTAGTGCTTTTTCAATTTTCTACCATTCCCCTTACTTAATTCTTCTGCATTAATTGAATGCAAAAAACCCCACCTACATCACTGCTGTAACCAATAACCCATCTGCGCAGTAATCAAATGGGAAATATATTATCATCTTTTCTAGATAAATATGATTATTGAGCAATACTGTGCAAAACGTGGCTGGGGGAATAGATTAGGGTTAAATAGGAAAATGAAATATAACAACAATGATAATTTGGGCACAATCGCATCTTACTGCATGCATCACTTTGTGATAAGACAACAATAAATGAACTCGGAAAGTAACAAACTGGGACAAATGAGGACAAACTGGGACAAAAATTCAATGTGTCCCATATATATGCCTATTCTCACCGTTGTTAAGCCATTGTGTGTTGTTTCATCGCTCTCATCAATTTCTAAGACCACATCTATAATTAGAAGAGATCAAACATGTGTACTAAGTTAGTAATGACAGCTTGAGAGACTTGGTGCTATAATGGTTTTGAAAACAGTGATCAAGGTTAAAAATCTACAACCTCTATCACTTAGGTATATGCAGTCACATCCTTACATGGATTCAATAAATCCTGGGCTGAAGAAGACAATAGGTTATTCTTAGAAATGGTGCATCAAAATGGCTTAACATCACTAGTGGTGTTGTGATCAAACCTATTTCCGTGTACAGAGTTGATACTAAAACATTATAGCATAACTCCTCACCCAGCCATTCCTATGAAGGAGAAAGTTTCATCCATTCATATGAAATCTCTAATAGTGTTCCCAGTATACTCTAACCTAATTGCCAGGAAAAGAATGCAAACTTGGGTGTCAGGGTCCAAGGTTATAAATAGACTATTATACGCAACGCAATGCGCAATGCAACGCAGTACGCGGGCGTCGTGACAACGAGGCAACAGCAGGGCGCAGGAAACAGGGAAACAAAACAAAGAAAGGCAGAAAGAGATACGGCGGAAAACGGGACGGAAGGGCTGTGGGCCTGAGGGCCGAATGCCAATCATGAGTTCTAGATCATAGACGTGAATGGAACAGAGAGAAGAGCCCAGTGGATACATCAGGAAAATACCTCATGGAGTTACAAATAAACTCAGAGAACTTGAGAACTGATATCCTTGGTACCTCTGCGGCAGATGCATACCATGACAAGTGGATAACTGTTTGGATGTAATACTTCGAAGAATATGCGGCAGATTCATAACAGGACATTGACAATTGGAGAACTGACTTGATATTTATACGTCGGAGTCTATGGCAAACCGCCGTACCTGTAAAAGAATACGAACGATAAGTGCACTTAGATCTTCTTCTTTAATCAGTGATCACTGACCGCGATAGCGCATTGCGTTGCCAATTTCATCATGTTATGCTATGTCTGTTATATTAAAGTGTTGTTAATTTAAAGTCTGTCTAGAGTAAAGTGTTTCAGTGAACTCGAGCTAACTCGGTTCGTGACAATTGGGGGCTCGTCCGGGAAATCTCTTTATTTGGAAGAGATAAATTTTGTGTAGTGGAATATATTTGTATTATTAATTTTGGTTGAAATATTTGGAACGATGAGATCAGTTGAGCATTTGGTGGAATTAGATAAAGCTATCGAGGCGGCTAAGTTCGAATTAGCCAATATTAAGCGTCAACTTAAAATATCGGAATGCATTATTACAACGCCGAGTTTTGATGATAATCGCGATGATATTGGGGCATACTTGATCAGATTTGAACGCCTAGCGCAGTATCGCAAATGGCCGCAAGAAGCGTATTTGCCAAAACTAGTGGAATGTCTGAACGGTGAGGCTTTTGATATTTATGCTCAATTGAATTCTGACGAGAAAGTAAGTTATTTTGCGCTAAAAATTGCGCTGTGAAAGGTTTCGGGTAGACGGAAATAAGGGCGGCAAACAGCGGCCGAATAACAAAAGGCCAGAGAAATATGGAAAGCGCTCCACAACAAACGCAGGGGTTTCCTTGAATACAAGTCGTGCTGATTTCAATGTTGATACAAGAGAAATTGTGGGGAATAGTCAGGCAAATGCCAGGAATTGTTATAGAATGACGAAGGGTCGGGAAGCTAATAAAAAGCTGATGGATGATGATAGGTATGTTACTTTATGTAATGGGTTTAAGGTACAGATTGTACATGACGAAGAACCTAAAACAAGGAGAATTGATGGTAAGGATATTGTTGATGTTGTTAATGAAGAATATTTGGGTAGTGAGTTATCGGATAGTGTGTGTTCGGAAAAGGTTGCGAGTGAAAGTTTGGCCATGGATAGTCAAGTGAATGTGAATAGTCGGGAACAGAAGCTGATTAATGGGACAATTGGAGAGTCACATGTAAATGTATTTGAGGAAACGACTTGTTTGAATGACTTGAGAATAATGTATGGTGATGGTGATGCAAGTGGGAAACACCATGATGTAGATGTCAAGGTGCATTTTCCAGAGTCACAGTTGGATAATGTCATTGGGTGTCATGATGTTGCTGGGCAGGAATCTGGAAATGCTGTGGCTTGTGGGGGTGAAAGTACGAAGTTACATTGTTCAGAAATAGGTGTGAAGATTGATAGAAATGAAGTGGCTTGTAATGTGGTGGCAGAGAATGTTGAAGAAAGCGAAAAGACTAGGAAGTTGTTGTGTGGAATTCCAGTGGTGAAACGTCGGGGTAATAAAGTTGTGAGGGACGGTTGCGTGAGGTTTGGATATGGTTCGGAAAGGGCGATGGTAAATGTAGTTCATTGGATAGGTAGGCAGATTGTAAGGAAAAAGAAACCTTCAGGACTTTGTAGGTCACAGATAAGGTTGGGTAACAGGTTCAAGCCTGTCATGATTTCAGAGGTCAGGGTTGTCAGGCGAGTCGAGCTGAAGTCCAAATTAAGGCGTTGGGCTCAATGGAATAGAAGGAAAGGGGACAAGTATTTGGGCGCGTATCCGGTGCGCTTAGGATTTGGCGCGCGCATGCCATGCGACTGGAGGCGCAGAAAAAAGTTTGTAAATATACCATGTGTAATTAGTATATGCCAAGCAGGGCGTAATAACTCGATATTCTAACCACCAAAAGCTATGGGATCTCAATTAAAATTAAAAGATATTCCATTTAGATTATGAACTCTATAATATTTTAAAACACGAGGGTTTCGATAACGAGATCGATTGACGTAATATTTTAGTTCATTGAGATATGATTTTGTATATTTATGACGAATAAAATACGCTTAGGATAGACAAATGCTATCTTAAAAATTAATATACATGTAGCATTCGCCAAAAGAGGGGGGTAATGTCAGGGTCCAAGGTTATAAATAGACTATTATACGCAACGCAATGCGCAATGCAACGCAGTACCCGGGCGTCGTGACAACGAGGCAACAGCAGGGCGCAGGAAACAGGGAAACAAAACAAAGAAAGGCAGAAAGAGATACGACGGAAAACGGGACGGAAGGGCTGTGGGCCTGAGGGCCGAATGCCAATCATGAGTTCTAGATCATAGACGTGAATGGAACAGAGAGAAGAGCCCAGTGGATACATCAGGAAAATACCTCATGGAGTTACAAATAAACTCAGAGAACTTGAGAACTGATATCCTTGGTACCTCTGCGGCAGATGCATACCATGACAAGTGGATAACTGTTTGGATGTAATACTTTGAAAAATATGCGGCAGATTCATAACAGGACATTGACAATTGGAGAACTGACTTGATATTTATACGTCGGAGTCTATGGCAAACCGCCGTACCTGTAAAAGAATACGAACGATAAGTGCACTTAGATCTTCTTCTTTAATCAGTGATCACTGACCGCGATAGCGCATTGCGTTGCCAATTTCATCATGTTATGCTATGTCTGTTATATTAAAGTGTTGTTAATTTAAAGTCTGTCTAGAGTAAAGTGTTTCAGTGAACTCGAGCTAACTCGGTTCGTGACATTGGGTACACTCACCCTGTGTTGAGGGATCACTTACTGCATTATTTGAAGCTCAGGAGGCAATTTTATTTTAGAATTACAAATTACTGGCAAGAATTTTTGAGAATGGATTCTCAGATTCTTGATGAATTGCAGATTTTGTAACTAACCTTGTGATGGATCGTAGTTTACATCTAATAGCTCCTCCTCTTCATCATCAGATGAGTCACCTTCATCTGCACTAAGCACCTGATGAATCTGTTCAATGTCTTGCTGTAACTTGTCTCGTTCGTCTGGCTCATCCATGATGACATTATATAGACATCAAATCAATCTTTAAAAAAAGGGGGGGAGAGAAAAATGTGATTTCAAACCATCCTTCGCTCACTTGATTCTGAAATTTCCCAACAACTTCATCAACATTTACTCAAAGTACAACTCGAGTTGAGACATTTGGTGACACTGAAATAGTCTAAGCCTTTAGGCTAGTCAGTGTAAGTGACCCTGACCCTATCCAGATTACGAAACCTTTCTTACATGGCCTAACACTGACCGTCTTCTACAATTCAAACTGTTGTTGGGGGTCCCCCTTTTACAATTTTACAAGCCCACTTGTCAGGGTTTTAGGGTTCCTGTATCAATATTCAATATTGGCAAAAGCTATACAGCCGATGATCGGGCAACTATTTCGGAAAAAGCTATACAGCCGGTGACCGGTTCTTCTATACGGAATAAACGCTAACCTCGTTGTAGCATCATCCAAGCGGTACAGTTCTTTCCCATTGCAAAGTTCTGTGTTTGTTCAAAATATACATTACCAATAATCAATATATATATATATTCAATATTTATTTTGCCAATAATATAATGTTCTACAGCTGTGTCTCGAATAAAATTAAATGTATCGGGTCAAAAACAATTTATAAAAGACATATTTCCCAGCACCCCAGACACACTCCATGCTAAGTTTCACTCCAGTTATTAGGAGTGAGTAGTGAGTACGCCAAATTCAACAACCGCGACCGTGAGAATAGTCATCGCGAGCAACAACACAAAAGAAATGGTTCCGAATTGTGCTTCTTTGCGATTTAGGCCATGTTTATTTAACTATATATATGACCGTTCAGCGTTATTTCAAGATGAAAAAATAACAGACTATTTGCGAAACAGTTACCTTTCTAATTGATACAATGAAAATTCGTCAAAACTCACTGTTACATACTTTTTCTACCTGCAAATTTTCGGGTAAACGTTAATTCAACGAAAAACAACCCTCCATTTTGTAGCTAAATATAGCATGTGTAACAGTCTCTTTAACAAATCAGTAGTGTCAATTTTGTATTCGAAACAGTAGAAAAGAGACAGGACTAATATAGTCCAGAGATTGATTGCCTACGCGCTCCATATAACGTGACAAAACAAATTTCTCCAATTTCTGTGTGCATGTGAGCCTGTGCATGTTCTAATTTTCAATCAATGCCAGCATATTCATCATGTCCTTCAATAATATGAGAAGAGTGAGGCTGTCTTTTGATGGCTCACACCAAAAATATTGCGACCTTTCTTTGTCCAACTGCTGGATGATGGTAGACTTCAATAGTTGCAAACTTGTGTCTGATTTGGAAAATGCAATCACTGAAAGATTCTTTGCAGCAGAGTGTGGTCAATTGAAACTGTATGTTGATGATTTTGTATTGCCCCCACAAGAAGTCATTCACATCATCCATGAAAATGATATAATAAGGTAAGAACACGTTCAGAGTCATGAGGCATACTTTTAAATTCAATTCGACGGAGAATGCTCAGAAGCTTTTAGAAGGGAGAGAATAAAAAGGAAAGATATATGCGGTAGAGGGGTAGGTTAGGAAGAAAGGAGAGTGCCCATAGCCAGGGGGACGTACGGTTTATTGGCCATGGGTATGTGCAGGGACAAAGACCCCCTTTTCACGACCTGTCGCCGCTCACATAGCATCTCATTTCACTGATAAGTCGTTCCACAAGCTATACAATCCAAACTCTAGCGCCGAGTTGCCCCCAAATACACCCAATTTTGGTAAATTTAGCCCAATTTGTCCTAATTTACTTTAAAACACCCAATTGGGTGGAAAATGTTTTCAACTTGGGCCGTTCGCCAAGACCCCCAATTTAGGATGTGTCAGTTCGGTAAGCCCCTGTTTTGAGAATGCCCAGTCACACACCCCTACCCTCTTCAAATTCGAGTAGTGAAGCGGATGGTCGCATTCATATCACAGCATTGCATTGCATTGGTTGTCCGCTTTAAAGTGGTTTTATTATGTTTACATACAAGCGTACATGTACACCCATGTGAAGTAAAACAGCAATTTATCGAGCTGAATGTATTGCTACAAATCTCTTTTTGTATCTCACCGTTTTTGTTACTTAATTAAGCACCGCAGAATACAAGGAGGAAGACAATCTCTCACCAAAAACAAGAATTCGCACCAGAGAGTAAATTCGATTTTTGAACTTTACCTCATGTTTACACAAGTATACATGTAAATGGGGACCATCAGAATCACCCGAAATGGGTTTTCACAATATCCCTATGAAAATTACTGTTAACAATTTAAATTAATTATTTAGACAAATAATAATTTATTGACACTGTTTTGATTGAACCATCCTCCAATACTTGTGGCAGGAGACTGGGAAACGAGATCGCTTAGGTTTGAATTTCAGATGCTTTACCATGCGAGGTCTTGTGGCCCAATGGATAAGGCAGTTGCCAGGCAAGCAACAGATCCTGGGTTCGATTCCGGGGCGAGATCGTTTTCCCATAATTGTCTCTTTTCTATCCCCGACGGCGAACCTGTTTAAAATATTTATAATTTGTTTAATACCCGTTGTATGCCTATTATTTCGACATCCTCCAATGTTCCAAACATCTCACTTCAAGACAGACCTCGAACCATGTGTGTTGTAAGAACATGAGGAGTTTGTCTAATAGAGGATAATCACATATAGGTGATAGGGGTCATTCTATACGGGCGTGCAAAGTGTACCCGCTTCCTCTGGCAACCACCTCCGCATCCATCTGTGAGTTTTGGTCCTTTCGGTGCACCTCGCAAAAGGAATCCCATAACAATTGGGGCCCGTATTGATGAAAATCATGAAATCCATCGTGAGCAAAATAAAGGGTAACTCCACATTATTTAGTAATAAGGCATGGAATCATTGTTTGTTATGAATATTCATGCACATAGTCAAAATAAATGGCTAATAATACTGCCGTTTTATACTAAATTTTGTTAGTTTAAACTTCAAGCTTTGTAAAAACTTGATCGTGTACATACTACACGTCAGTGGCGTAACCAGCGGTTACGTCTAGTTACGCTACTGCTACACGTACATGTATGTATATACCATGTGACCCGTGTAACTTTCGCATGCCTACATGTACTATTTAATATAAATACATAGTGAAAAGTCATCGATTGGCACAATTAAATTTAAGTAGGTACAGTAACAAAGTACTTCTAAGACTCCAACTCCAATCCTACAAACACAAAATCAATGCACATGTGGACAAGTTTTGTAAATCCTAAGGTTCCTTGGTGATGGTATCTAGACACCAGTCTGAGAGTAATGAAAGCCAATTGGCCAGTGACTAGTGGGCCTCCCTTTAGCCCCCATTTGTACCCGAGTGGGCCTGTTCATTGAATGGAATATTCTTTAGTATTATGTGTACAAATCAAAAATAAGTTAAACATGTTATTCATTTTTAAATTAAGGATGCAGGGAATTAAAGGTATCTTTTTGATTATTCTTTCAGAGTTGAGGTTTTGCCATCAAATCAGAAAGCTGACAGGAAAGACACGCAGCAATACAATGGAGTTCATTGTGAAGGTAAATTATTTTAAATCACAGATCTCACTTTGAGACATTGTGTTTGAACCTCACTTCAACCAATGACAATGCAATGTTCAGATAGTTTAGCAAGTATTGTATCTACATGTACCAGGACCAACAAGCACGCATTTGTAACCAATCATCAGCATTAAATCAAACTTTGGAACATTATAATTTCTGCAAGTACATGAGCATGTACACTGTACCTGTAGGCCTATGCTAGGGATAATGCATCATTTGTGTGTGCTGTATTTGCTTGCATGGTATCATGGCAGATGCATAATTTATATGCGCTGTCTTTATTGCATGATATCATGCCAGTGCATTACAATAATGCACCTGATAATTACATGAGTAGCTTTAACTTTAGGCACACAAAAGTTCTTGTGTTGCCCTCAGCAACTGGCCCTAAAATCTCAAAAATTAAGGGTCACAATCTCTTCCTTTTTTAAGATTTAAATTTTGCCAAAATTGTCAAAATATTACTATTTTCTGCTTGAAGTGAATACATTTGTTTGAATACATTGTTTTTAAACTATTATCACACTAGAAACATTTAGTCAAATTAACAATTACCAATTTTGTGTTTGCATGAACCATGGTCTGTCGGTAATATCTGTAAGCAAAAAAAAAGGAAAATTGACTGACCGACCCAACTTCAAGATTTTTGGCACTCGAGGGCAACACAACAAACAAATTGTTGGCCTTACTTTCAGAGTTGAATCATTCAAACAGAGAGTCTGGACTGTAAAGCTGTTGGGCTCAGACTGGACACCA
Organism: Ophiura sarsii; assembly: GCA_035610835.1. Taxonomy (NCBI): domain Eukaryota; kingdom Metazoa; phylum Echinodermata; class Ophiuroidea; order Amphilepidida; family Ophiuridae; genus Ophiura; species Ophiura sarsii. The sequence goes on from CM069443.1 coordinate 23,181,608, forward strand.
CAAAATTAACAATTGTTGTTTAGTATTGAGCAACTGACATCCTTCATCAGACTTGTGATCAACATATTTATTTTAATCGGGGAGGTTACTGTACCTTAAAATGCAGGGTTTTTAAATAAATATATTACTACATGTAGTCATCTAGTTATTTGTATAAATGCAGTTGAGATTGATTTAATCAATCAATGAATAACTAGAACCATAACTAAAATGAATTCCATTTATATTTGATTCATTTTGTACAGACAAGCAGAATTTGCATCCTTCGGAAGAAACTCGTACTAGAAACAAGAAGCAGAAGAAGAAGAAGGAGAAGAAATCTGATCACTCTGATATGGATGTTGCATCTTCATCTAAAGATGTTGTTAAAGCTGTGAAGCATTCCAGCCATAAAATAGGCAAGGAATCATCAAGGAAACGCAAGAAACACAGAACTGCTGAGAATACTGATGAAGCCGTGAAGCGTTCCAGTCATGAAGTAGGCAAGGAATCATCAAGGAAACGCAAGAAACACAGAACTGCTGAGAAAACTGGTGAAGATGATATTAGCAGTAACAAGGAAAAGCCATCATCACAAAGTAAAACTCCCAAAGAGAAGAAGAGGAAAAAAGTCAACAGTTTTCATCTTGATGCAGAAAAAGTAACAAGAGATGTTGCTGGTTCATTACCTGTGAAACAGAAGGAAAGCAAAAAGACTTCAGATAAAATGGGTGTATCTGGATACAATAATACAAAGAAGGTGGCAGCAAAACAATCGACGAGTACTTCTGTTGTGCAGGAATCAAAATCACCAAAACCATCACAGGTCAAAGAAAAGAAGAATACAAATGACATTGCACCAAATCAAAGATCTAGTTTGGATGTAAGAAATAGCAGAGTGATAACTAAACAAGATATATCCAAGATTATAGATGATCAACTGAAGAAAGGAGGTCCTGCTAAATCTGTTGGGCAGAGACTCCTTGAGATAAGTCAGACTCCAGCTGATAGTCTAAACTCTCAACCAAAGCTCAGACCTAAAGTCAACAATGTCAAAGGTCATATACACTTTGGCAGCTCTGATGAATCTTCAAGCTCCGATTCTGATTCTAGTTCAGAGTCTCCTTCAGAAGAAGAAAAAGAGAAAACTGTTGGTGGGAAAACCCTTGCATCAAAGAAGCAAGCAAGCATAGATTGTGATCAACTTGACTTGAAAACAAAAACGGTGAAAACTTCTCCATTGGAATCTAAGGGAGCTGGGGATGCTTCAGATAAACAGACCAATGGACATCAGTCATGTGGCAAAACCTCTGATGCTATCATTGCAACCAAGAATGGTTTCCAAAATGGGGTTAATGGCAGTGAACAAGATCCTTGGAAGGGAAATAGTAATTATGGAAAGAAACAGGAGAACTGTAGTCCGTTCAGTAAGAAAGGGCAACTGAATACTCAACTCAGCAACAAATCTATTGTCATGCAGGTAGGTTTAGGTCATGGGTCAAATGTGCTCTAGTGTCTTTAAATATGGCTATTGGCTGTGTACCAACTTTAAATGACAAACCTACCTCTTAAATGGACAGTAAATGGTGCTAATTTACAGGGCTACGAAATCTGCAGGAACAGAGTTCCCAGGAAGAAATCATGGGTCGCATCACACACATTTCCCTGAGATTTTTCTCTTCGCCTGTTTGATGCTTAATTTTGCCAGGTAGCTCCACTCCCTGGACCCCACTCAAGAGTTTGCCTATTGACCCCCACAAATATCTAAGGCATCTCTTGCTAGATCAGCCCTAGAAATAGGTATGGCAAGCTGCGTTACGAAGTAGCCTTCAAAATTCTTCAACACTGAGTGGACAATGAGTATAGGTGAGCATCGCTTGTACACAGAATGGCAACCAGAACTTCTGCATCATGCATCCATGCATATAATATAATAACAATGTTATTCAGGCCCATTTAGGGGAGTCACCTTACAATCAGTGAATTCATACAGAAGAGTGGGCACTCCTGAATGCAACATGTTTGAAACAGGAAGACACTTTGTGCACTGTGTATGATGCATGTGTATGCCAACATTGTGTGCACTCCCTTGGATTACTTTTGCACATTGGTGGATTACTTTTGTGATCATCAAATGTTTCTTTTTATTTGACAGAATCCTGACAGTGCAGAAACCAATGGTGAACCTGTTAATGACATACCAGAGAAGCCCAAGGATTACACTACCTGTCCCCCTCTAGTAGGCCCACCGAGGGTAGGAGATAAGATTGCATACAAGGTACAGATTCGTATGTTTGGGGAAACCCTTTTTTTTAAATGGGAGAAATCTCCTGCGCAGATGAATACTGGCTCAGATTTTTGGATTTGATTTGATAACATTTTGGGTCCTACGACCCTGGATATAACCCAATAAGCCTCTTTTAGCTTTTTCCATTGGGGTCAGTTAGATGTGTGAACAGACGGGGATGATCCCCTAATACTAACTTTGAACACTGTGACAGCTTGTAACGTATGCGGGCAAGATCCTCTTAATTATCACTGAATATTAATGGTATGTTGAGAGGTGCAGAAAATGGATAAGGAGAAAACACGAGTGCATTGGCAAAGACAAAAATGTAGAAACCAAATAAGGCCTAACAAAAATAAATGTTTGTTTCCGGTAACCCGACCGACCCTCTTAAAACCTGCCGACCGTACAAATTTTATCAACATTTTGAAAAAATAAAATTTATTTTCTACCTACCGTTCGTATTTTTCAGTCCAAATGTACGGAAATGTATTGAGAGAATACAAATTTTACATTCCCATTTAGTTTTACATTCCCATTTTGCCGAAGGTCCAATTTGAATGTACCCATTTCCATGAATTCTGCAACAATTCTGAAGTTTTTACTTTCCGTTCGTCCGTACGCCTAAAAGTTTATTTCCATTCATCAACAACACAGCGCATTATTTGCGGTTATCGCAATAATTACGTTTTTGGTACCACCAACAAACCAACCAACCACATGGAATGACGTAGCGTAACATGGTAAAAATAACACACTGGGAACCGTGTGGAACAGAAAAGAAATATCATATAATTAACCTCAGTTCGGGCATGCAAAAGTCTCTCGCGCACGTGTTGAGAAGTAAAGCGCATCATCACGTTGTTCAAAGCAGATTGCTAAAAGGTTAATGCTTGTTTACATCGATAAAGTAATTCCCAAGTTTAGCAAAGTACGATCGAAGGAAAAACATTTATTTTTTGATGAGAAAATGCAGTGTATTTACATTTAATGAATTATAATAAAATAATGAATGAAATTTGCCTCGGAAGTTGGCGTTCACTGTTCAGATCGGGCGTTCATATTGCGATGACGGTCAAAATTCGGAAGCTTTGCAATTAATTTACATGGTGAATCTAAAATAATATTTTTTTGTAAAATAAAAAAAATTCCCGACCGACCGACCCTCTTTTTTGTCAGCATGTTACCAGAAACAAACATTTATTTTTGTTAGGCCTAATATGGTTACATGTAGGTAAGAGGCTAGAATTTCAAATAAAATCTTTATTTATTTATTTATTTGCAGATTCTGGAGTTGACAAACAACTACTGTCCTGAGGTATCTGATTATAAGGTAAGATCACTACTCCGTGAGACACCCGAGTACTATATGTAAAAACCAAAAGGAGTAGTGTGTCAACTCGACGTTCGGTCAAGTCGACCGTCACCAACTCGACGGTTCACCTAGTCGATGTACGAACCAACTCAACGTACAAACCAACCTGACAGTGGACCGACTCGACTTCCTGGTGTACCAACTCGATCTTCAACGGATGGTTTAATACACTCGAGCTGGACACTAGATTTGTCAACTTGACCGAACGTCGAGTTGACTGGGTACCACCAAAAGATCTGCACATGCGATACTCTGTATGTACTGCATGTGTTTATGATAGCATGTAATTTTTTTGGCCGTATATGTTACTATGTGAGGTATACAGGACTGCTCCATTCTAGTTTGTTGCTTTTTGCGAGGCATCGGTCATGGTCATGTGTGTTTTGGTTTAAGATCCTCAAAGGTTGGTCCCATTCCATGCATTTCTAAAAAAAATTGAAAGATGGATAAATTTTAAAGTTTAATCAACTTTTTTCTGATGTAGAAGAACTTCAGATTTTGGTACAAATATTAATTCAGCTTCATCAATATTGAATCCTATACGCTACTTGCATGGTACAAATGGAACTACATACACACTTTGGCACCACACAGTGTCGGTGGTTTCACGCAGGTTTGTGCATCGCGTGATGCGGTTGGGCGCGCTGATAAGATTGGAGAGCATCACTTTCATTTCAAAATGGAGATTGTGTGCAAGTAGCATATACTGATAGCTACTGCAACATCAAACATTGATCTCACGCAATCATGACATCCCAGCTAACAATTGTACGTGTTTAAAACGTTCTTAAAACGTACCAGTTACGTGGTTTGGACGTTTTCTAAAAACGTTTTATAAACGTTTATTTGTGGAAGGTTTCAGACGGCGTAAAAACGTTTTAAGGGACGTTTGTAAAACCTTTTATGAACGTAATTTGTACGTATTTTAAACGTTCTTAAAACGTACTATGTAGGTGGTTTGGACGTTTTCTAAAACGTTTTATAAACGTTTATTTGTGGAAGGTTTCAGACGCCGTAAAAACGTTTTATGGGACGTTTGTAAAACCTTTTATGATCGTAATTTGTACCTGTTTTAAACGTTCTTAAAACGTACTATGTACGTGGTTTGGACGCTTTCTAAAAACGTTTTATAAACGTTTATTTGTGGAAGGTTTCAGACGGCGTAAAAACGTTTTATGGGACGTTTGTAAAACCTTTTATGAACGTAATTTGTACGTGTTTTAAACGTTCTTAAAACGTACTATATGTAGGTGGTTTGGACGTTTTCTAAAACGTTTTCTAAACGTTTATTTGTGGAAGGTTTCATACGTTTTAAAAACGTTTTATGGGACATTTGTAAAACATTTTATGGTGGGGGAGGGGGGGGGGGGGGGGGGTGGGGGATGCAAGGGCATTGACTCTTGTATGTTTATTTTCTTGCACAATGTATATGCATTTGTTTAGTGAGCAATCACCTAACTCAAAACCAGTGCGAAAATATGCATATACAGGTGTATATCAATATAAATTCTATGGTGTTAAAACTAATGCATCGACTTAATTCAAATAAAACAATAGGTTTAAATGAATAAAAGGTGGAAAATAACTCATTAGCATAATTGAAATGGTACAAACGAGCACCGGTACTAATTTTTGTACCATTGCAATTATGCTAATGAGCGATTTGCACAATTTACTCGGTTAATATAAGGCCAAGTAAATATGCAAATTAGCTCCAGACTGATTTATTGGTATATTTAATAACGTCTAAAACACGTTACTACAACGACCTAAAAAACGTATTCCGGACTAGCTGATTTTAACACGTATACAAAGACGAAGACTTACAGAACCTATAGAACCTAACAAAAACGTTTTAAAAACGTTTCCAAAACACGTTTTGAATGTGTCGCACAAAATACGTCCAAGTAAAACGTTTTCTATACGTCGCAAAAAGACGTTTGTTACATTGGTATTTAATAACGTCTAAAACACGTTACTACAACGTCCTTAAAAAACCGTAATCCCGACTAGCTGATTTAAGTCTGAAAACGACGTCTTATAACGTTTTTAACACGTCTATAAAGACGAAGACCTACAGAACCTATAGTACCTAACGAAAACGTGTTAAAAACGTTTCCAAAACATGTTTTAAATATGTCGCACAAAATACGTCCAAGTAAAACGTTTTCTATACGTCGCAAAAGACGTTTGTTACATTGGTATATTAATAACGTCTAAAACACGTTACTACAACGTCCTTAAAAAACCGTATTCCCGACTAGCTGATTTAAGTCTGAAAACGACGTCTTATAACGTTTTTAACACGTCTATAAAGACGAGACCTACAGAACCTATAGTACCTAACGAAAACGTTTTAAAAACGTTTCCAAAACACGTTTTGAATATGTCGCACAAAATACGTCCAAGTAAAACGTTTTCTATACGTCGCAAAAAGACGTTTGTTACATTCGTATATTAATAACGTCTAAAACACGTTACTACAAAGTCCTTAAAAAACGTATTCCAGACTAGCTGATTTAAGTCTGAAAATGACGTCTTATAAACGTTTGTAAAACGTCTATAAAGACGAAGACCTACAGGACCTAAATAGCACCTACCGAAAACGTTTTTAAAACGTTTTGTGTTTGCTGGGATACTATATGGCGATAAACTTCTTTTGGGGAGCACAGCTGATGTTGTGTAGCAATATATATGTAAACAGTTTTCTTACTTCAAATTTACAGGAAGCAGAAGTTGTGAGTTATAGCCCGGAGAGTAAAACCATTGATGTGAAATTAAAGAGCGCCCTCAATACAGTCAAGCGTTACGGGAGGTTTGAATTGCCTGATGAAGAAGATGGACAAATATGCAAATCAACTGATATGGTAAGTGCAGTGTTGCCAACCAGCAGCTAACTGATGAATTGGTATACTTTGATCCCATGCGCCATAGCCAAAAAAATGGGTGCCATGGTTTGCCAAAAGTTGGTCTTCCAATGTATTTTCTATTGACCCAACACAATTTGGGCGGCTACTGTTGGTCTTGAGCCGTGGCCTATAGCACCTGTGCCACGCTGAGGTAACTTTATACCAATGAGTAACATCCAACAGATTTGGGGGCAATGAAAGTTGTACAACCATATTGTTAAAATATTTACTTTGTTACAATATTGAATTTCTTTTAAAATTCCTTGAATTGTTTAAGGGGAGAATTCTCTGAAATTGTTTTTTAAGAACACAAATACTAATAATCTGACTGACCCAGGCCAATTACTATTTTGTTCCTTCATCTGATTATCAGCTGGCCTAATGTTGTTTTCAATTATTATGTTTTTTATTTTCTTTAGGTAACCCTTGAACTCTCAAGTTTGCTGGAACCCAGACTGCTTTAGGACCCTTATTAAGATGGTGCAGCCACAGACCATATACCTACAAGGAGGAAAAGCAAGAAGAGAGTGCAGTTCACAACGAGTGGACAATAAAACCTTTTTTACAATGAGAGTATTATCATTATGAATTATGACATTCTCATAAAAGCTAACAAATCAGAATCATGTATAAGGGATTTATCAAAGAGGGTCTGTCCATGACGTTTCAAATAGTCTCATCATATATTCACTAAAGCATTGGACAAAGTGTACTATAGGGCCCTGGTATGCATCAACCATAGTCACTGTCATAATGCTATGGACCAAATTCAAGCTATTTCACACGAGCATGTTTTGTTGTTGTCCGTGGTGCTGCGTCCAGATGCATAAAATGCGCGAACAACTATGCAAGCATGAGCGTGATGATTTCAAGATTGACCAATCAAGACACATGGTCATTTTTGAAAGCGTCTGGTGCGCACTTCCAAGTTTAGGTTCATACGCATGTAGGCTCTTACGCTTGTACGCACGTATTGTTGGAATTATGTCTATAGTTGTATGGCGCTGACTATACACAGTCATATACAAACAAAGTGTACTACAACAACCAAATGATGCATTTCATTCTGTTAAAAAAGACTTAAAACATCCTTGTTACTTGAAGTACACTACATGGTTAAAAAAAGTAACCTGTAAGATATGCTCATAGCTCCTAATTTAGAGCTCCAACATAAAAATAAATATTAAATTGTTAAACTGTTAGGGAAATCCTTGATCCTCTTTGATTTGAGATAGTGTGTGTAAAGATTGACTGAGTATTATCAAAGCTATGTATTACAAACCAATACAAAGTACAATTTTTATTTAAAGAAAGGGTCCCGCAAGCACAACATTGAGCATTATTTGTTAGAAAAATAATTATCGAGCCGAAATCACGTAATTATATAGAACAAAACACCATACTAGTCACACAAATGAATAAAAACTGCCATCACTCAACATGCAATTTTTAAAATTCGCGGCGATCAAAAGTCCCGGTGTCGATGACGTCACGGGTATCGGTGCTAAAATTTGCGCATGTGCATTGTATAACTATGACATCATCGACACTGGGACTTTCGATCGCCGCGAATTTTAAAAAGTGCATGTTGAGAGATTGCGGTTTTTATTTGTTTTTGTCATAAGTGTGGTGTTTTGTTCTATATATTTACAAAAGTTGGGCTTGATAGTTATTTTTCTAACATATAATGCACACTTTTATGCTTGCGGGACACTTCCTTTAAGCACTTGGTTTTTCAACATATGCGTATAGGACGTATCGATCAATTGAAACATCCCTGATCCTCATCACACTATTGACCGTTGAGACGTTGCTATCAGTTAATCAGCAATCTGCCTATTGCTACACTGAGCATGTTGCAAAACCAAGTCCCAAAATGAAAATTGTACTTTGCTTCATTATTCTTTGATTCAGTCAAACTCCATGTGCAATATTTAAAGAGAAGAAATGTCTTAACAATTTTGTATTATTTTTTTATTTTTTTATGTTTGAGTTATGAGCATATTTATAACCTGGTAGGCTACTTTTTGAGGACTTTATTTCCGAAACATTACTTGAATTTTTATTGGAAAATTCCAGTGGTAGAAAACTAGCTGGATCAAAAACCAATATGTTGTCTTCCTCAGTGGAATGGATAGGGTTTGTATAATATTGAATGTATTTTGTAAACAATTTTACCCCATATTTCCTATATTTTCAAACAAGCACTGTTAAAAAGATGTACCAACTTGATGTTTTCTATTTTACATGAAGGGTCATCCTTAAAATGGTCATAGCCCAAAATTTGAGTTGCATAAACTTCAATGGTTCTTCTTTAAGATGCACAAGGTGACATGAAATTTGCCCATTGAGTAGTTCAAAGACTGGTCGGTGGTTAACCACCTTTGACAGTAATTCACTGCATTTGGGCCCATAACGTCTTAATGGAACCCATATTGAGGCTAAGATTTTACGGAAATAGTGAAAAAAATTAAAAACACTTTTGTTTTAGACTATACCCCATGAGAAAATGACCTGTCATTAAGACATTATGATAGAGCATTGCCTTAGTTATTACTTAATAGTCAAATTTGAGAAATATATCTTACAAACTAAAAAGAGAAACAAATGATTTAAAACTTCAAACTCCAATTTACATCATTCTGTAATATTGTATGTGTTTATATTGAATATGTGTGATTTTCAATAAAATCAAGAAATATCATATTGAAAAGCTTAATTTATATAGAAGGTTACACTTTGGACTTGGTATTCAATTTACAGTACACATGATCCCTACCCTGCCCTACTGTAAACATTTTTTCAATATCTACAATGGGGTTTTATACCTGACAGTGATGCTTTAAAAAGGAATGATAATCTAACCTTTTGGACACCCTGTATTTTTCTATTATTTAATGAGGATAATATATGTGTCTGTTATTTTCTGAAGAAAAGATACTGTGAATGTTATCTACTGAAGATAACATTCAAATGCCTGTTTTTCACTTAAGATCACAGTTCCATTGCTTGCTATCGACTGCAGATGATATTCTTGTGCTGTAGAGTTATTTGCTAAATATGAGGGTAATAGACGTTATTCATAATTGGCGATTGCATGTCTAAAGAGGGAGACATACTCAATAAACGTACAATCTCGTACTTTTACTGCAATGTAATGAACTGTGAACTTCTACATTTTCCTAGATAGTGTCGGTTACCAGTTAACATTTCATTTGAAACTAGTGGAAAAGATAGTTTATACGTTCATGTTTATTCCACGAATGTAATAAGGTCAAATATTGAACAACTCAGAAGTATGAAGCATTTTTTATGATTAGTGCAAAGTTCACCACATTGAAAAACTACATCACTCTCGTCTCGGCTACATCGTTAGCCTCGTTTTCCGAGCACTAATTACTCTGAGCCTGCTCAGTTGGATAGCACGGCCCTCTTTTGATGTAAATCCGCCAATTATGAATAACGTCTATTCAAGTTCTACCTCATCCCTCATGACTTTGCAAATATAAAATGTCAGCTCCGTCAAATTGTTCATGATTATAGCTCTGAATCTTAGCTGCACATTTATGGTATAAGATAGGTAAAGGAGATGTCCAGCAAGTGCAACATTGTGCATTATATGTTTGAAAAATAATTATCGAGGCCAAATCATGTACATTTAGTTATATAACTGCTCAAAAAAAGTTTGGACATTTGTTATCAATCGTCAATTGTCAAATATTTCGTGATATATTCATATTGTGTTTCATACCAATAAAAAGCTGATGTGTTCCCCTTTCCAACTATACCTCATGCGTAGCAATCCCTTTTTCAGTGCTAAGCTACCTGCTTGTGAATGTGGGGAGGTCTCTTTCAAAAGCTACCTGCTTGTAAATGTGGAGAGGTCTCATTCAAAATGTAACCAAATTCACCGCTATTTCGTGCTCAAAAGAACAAACAATGAACTGTGTTACGTTGACAGCTACACTGTAAAAACAGAAACCCTTTAAAACAACTGTCGTTTTTCAAGTACCCTGCTTAATTGAATGTTTCAATACGCAAAAGCTTGTTAAGCAGGTAACTGCAGGTTAAGAACCCTGTTGTTTATAATGGTTAAACAAAATTGTTGCTGTGTTGTAGAGAGATGCTCTATTGAATTTTAGTTTTAGGACAAAGTAGTGATGATGTTGTTATTCAAATTAAGACTGCTCCATATTCGCTAGCACGTGACATGGCTGAACTTGAAACAAATGATTGCTACACATTTGGAATCGATGGAAAGATGAACACATCTGATTTCAGGTGACATGCAGCACTATATTGAACATGACTCAGAGATAAGCCATGTGCTTAGTGAGAATAGCGGGATGTCTCAATCTGTATGTGTCAAAAAGCATCACTAGTTTGTCCACAAAAAAATCAAAAGAGCATCTCTAGTACAACACAGCAACAAAACAAAAAATTAAACTGTTAAAACAGTTTTAGAAAATGAGGGTTCTTCAAGCACCCTGCTTAAACAAGTTTTGCATTTAAACATTCATTTGGGTAAGATGCCTGAACAGCAACAGTTGTTCAACAGTTTTAAACAGCGTTTTTAACACTTCAGTGAACAGAGTTGTTCTTTTGAGCACGAAGAGTGGTGAATTTGGTACATTTTGAATGAGACTTCCCCACATTCACAAGCTGGTGGCTAAGCACTGAATGAAACAAAGAATTGCTACACATAAGGTATCGTTAGATAGGGGAACACATCAGCTTTACATTGATATGAAACACATTATGAATATATCAACAAATACTTTTAAAAATGGGGATTGGAAACAATTTGCTGGACTTTTTTTGAGCACTTTTTCGAACAAAATATCATACTTATCATAAAAACGATTAAAAACTACCATCTTTTAAAATTCGCGGTGATCGAAAGTTCCGGTATCAATGATATCATGGTTATTATAGTACTCATATTTGCGCAAGTGCATTGTATAAATTACTTCATTCATACCGAGACTTAGTGATCGCCGCGAATTTTAAAAAATACATGTTGAGAGCTATATGGCAGTTTTTATTTGGTTTTGTGATAAACATAGTTTTGATGTTTTGTTCTATACGAGGGTCATTCAATAAGTTCTACCTCTTCTCTAATAACATCGCTAATATGAATGTCAGCCTCATGACATTTGTCCCCGGTGGTTTCAGTCAACATTGACTTTGGGTACGCATGATCGTTCCAAAAATCGCGGAAAAGGGGGGTTTTCTGTACCATGTCCGCGGACATTCCGCGGACGTTTATGTCCGCAATTTCCCCAAATAAGGGGTGTTTTTTGAAGCTATGTCCGCGATTTCCCCAAATTAGGGTTGTTTTTTTAAGCTATGTCCGTGATTTCCAAAAATAAGGGGTCATTTTGGAAGCTATGTCCGCGAAGAAGTAAAAAGGGGTATTTTGAACTATAGTGTCCTCGTTTTTGCGCAAATAGGGGGACTATATAGAAAGTGTCCTTGAAATGGTGAAAAAAGGGGGGTTATTTTCAGTCAAAATGTCCTCGTTTTTGTGAAAAAAGGGGGTCAAATTAGCAAAATTGTCAGCGAAACGCCGTCAAAATAGGGGGTATTTCAAAAAATTTGGATAGGTTTTCACTCCTTATATCTGGCCCATTCATTCCAAAAGGTTGCCCACCCCTGCTTTACAGTGTTCAGGCGAGGGTTAAGCTTGGTGGTTGTCCTGATCTGGTTCTAGCTAATCAGACGGCATATATAAATAATTTCAGTCCTTGCAGACGACAATCAAAAACCTTTGTTTAGCTTTCATCCTAAGGCCCAATGATAATCGAATTAATCAGAAAAGGTACTTATTGCTCCCAAATGATCAACGTTGTACTTCAATCCTGATGTTAGGACTATTACCTAATACCACAGTGCAAAAAGAAATATTTTCAATGCATTTTGAAAAATCCAGTCGGTTTATAAGTGAGAAAATAGGCTTTTTGTAACACCCCTTTAGCATGTAAACGTAAGGTAAACCATTTAGTGGTGTGAAATCTGCAGGAGTCGCCCTAATGGACACCCACCAGGGGACCGGGCTGAATGAGCTGCTCCTGGACCCGCGTGCCGCAAAACTCATGCTCCGCCCTTTTTACGTATCTTAATGCCACATTATTTAATATCTGATGATCGACACATTGCAAATTCAACTCCTTTTGTTTGACCCTTCAAGGGGTTCTGTATTTTTCAAGGTGTTTTAGGCCTTTGTATCGAACGACTTTACCAAAATATGATAAAAAATGAAGAACAATTCGTGAGAAGAAAATGGTGTTAATTGAAACAAATATGTCCCAGGAGAGCCCTCCCGAGGCGCAAGAAAACCTATAGAGCTCCAGGGGGTGCTGCCCTTGGACCCCACATCGATTTCAACATTTCTGTGCCTGCTATCTACTGAAGATTACATTTCTGTGCCTGCTATCTACTGAAGATTGCATTTCTGTGCCTGCTATCTACTGAAGATTACATTTCTGTGCCTGCTATCTACAGAATATTACATTTCTGTGCCTGCTATCTATTGAAGATTGCATTTCTGTGCCTGCTATCTAGGAGATACATTCTGTGCCTGCTATCTACTGAAGATTACATTTCTGTGCCTGCTATCTACTGAAGATTACATTTCTGTGCCTGCTATCTACTGAAGATTACATTTCTGTGCCTGCTATCTACTGAAGATTACATTTCTGTGCCTGCTATCTACTGAAGATTGCATTTCTGTGCCTGCTATCTACTGAAGATTACATTTCTGTGCCTGCTATCTACTGAAGATTGCATTTCTGTGCCTGCTATCTACTGAAGATTACATTTCTGTGCCTGCTATCTACTGAAGATTGCATTTCTGTGCCTGCTATCTAGGAGATACATTCTGTGCCTGCTATCTACTGAAGATTACATTTCTGTGCCTGCTATCTACTGACGATTACATTTCTGTGCCTGCTATCTACTGAAGATTACATTTCTGTGCCTGCTATCTACTGAAGATTACATTTCTGTGCCTGCTATCTACTGAAGATTGCATTTCTGTGCCTGCTATCTACTGAAGATTACATTTCTGTGCCTGCTATCTACTGAAGATTACATTTCTGTGCCTGCTATCTATTGAAGATTGCATTTCTGTGCCTGCTATCTAGGAGATACATTCTGTGCCTGCTATCTACTGAAGATTACATTTCTGTGCCTGCTATCTACTGAAGATTACATTTCTGTGCCTGCTATCTACTGAAGATTGCATTTCTGTGCCTGCTATCTACTGAAGATTGCATTTCTGTGCCTGCTATCTACTGAAGATTACATTTCTGTGCCTGCTATCTACTGAAGATTGCATTTCTGTGCCTGCTATCTACTGAAGATTGCATTTTTGTGCCTGCTATCTACTGAAGATTACATTTCTGTGTCTGCTATCTACTGAAGATTACATTTCTGTGCCTGCTATCTACTGAAGATTACATTTCTGTGCCTGCTATCTACTGAAGTTTACATATCTGTGCCTGCTATCTACTGAAGATTACATTTCTGTGCCTGCTATCTACTGAAGATTGCATTTCTGTGCCTGCTATCTACTGAAGATTGCATTTCTGTGCCTGCTACCTACTGAAGATTACATTTCTGTGCCTGCTATCTACTGAAGATTACATTTCTGTGCCTGCTATCTACTGAAGATTGCATTTCTGTGCCTGCTATCTACTGAAGATTGCATTTCTGTGCCTGCTATCTACTGAAGATTACATTCATGTGCCTGCTATCTACTGAAGATTACATTTCTGTGCCTGCTATCTACTGAAGATTACATTTCTGTGCCTGCCATCTACTGAAGATTACATTTCTGTGCCTGCTATCTACTGAAGATTGCATTTCTGTGCCTGCTATCTACTGAAGATTGCATTTCTGTGCCTGCTATCTACTGAAGATTACATTTCTGTGCCTGCTATCTACTGAAGATTACATTTCTGTGCCTGTTACTACTGAAGATTGCATTTCTGTGCCTGCTATCTACTGAAGATTACATTTCTGTGCCTGCTATCTACTGAAGATTACATTTCTGTGCCTGCTATCTACTGAAGATTACATTTCTGTGCCTGTTACTACTGAAGATTGCATTTCTGTGCCTGCTATCTACTGAAGATTACATTTCTGTGCCTGCTATCTACTGAAGATTACATTTCTGTGCCTGCTATCTACTGAAGATTACATTTCTGTGCCTGCTATCTACTGAAGATTACATTAATGTGCAAACCTAAATGGAGATCAGCTGATGGAGTCTCTACATGTCTTGCCTTTATTGTGTATTGATATAATTGTGTATGTTATGATGCTAATAAAGTGATGTGAAATAAAATGAAGATATCGTGCCCTGCTATCTACTGATGATAACACTTCTGTGCCTGCTATAAGATAACATGGCTGTACCGGCTAGCTACTGGAGATAGTGCCTGTAATGAAGATCATAACATTCAATCAAGTTTTTGAGGCCATCACCTCCTGACCCGGAAGGGGCTCACATGAATTAATATCCATTTTATGATTTGCTGTGAAGGTTTCGTGTCTACTGGGGGAGGAAGGGATATCATCATGATCTTTGAGCTTTGTACCGAATGGTCAATGAGTTTGAAAGAGTCCATTTTGGTCAAACTTGGAATTTACTATTTTTACAAAAGTAGACCTATCCATATTTTCTGTCAGAAACGTCCGATTTTTAAAGTTGAAAATGTCTAAGAAGGCTAATAATTATGGCTAATGTATATGTACTTGTTAAAATCATACTTTGACCAATAACAATCAGACAATGGTATTATATAGCTAAATAGGCTATAGTAATAGTAGGGTCATAATCTTGGATTCCGTGACCATTTGCTCCGTACCTTGGTTTCTTGCTGAATTTGTCAACTATTGTAGAACCATTTTAGAAAAAAATGAGCTCATATGTCCCTCTCAAAAGTGACGGGAACTTTTTTTATAGCGCAAATTCCAAAATGGCCGCCATACAGGGGCCCGAAAATGTAAATGCCTTCAATTAAACTAAAAAGTATACCAGATTGTTCGGCTGAGCACAAGGATTCCGAAAAGGTATAATTTGCCATACTTCCGATGTTTGGTTAACGAGTTATCAGGTAAAACGTAAAAAGGTCGTTGACCTTTGCATATGGGGTCAAAATTTAAACTTTTGCTTTAGAACCAGGAATATATTGCGTGGGTCAAAAGGTCAAGGTATACTGACCTATATGGAGCCTGACCTTTTGACCCCTTTATAAGGTACAACAGACACTCTAGGTGGTAAAAACTATCATTTCTGTAATCCTTGTGATCATACGAACAATACGAGATATTGTTTTTCAAAATCGGGGCAAGTTTACATTTTGACCCCATATGCAAAGGTCAACGACCTTTTTCTGTTTTACTCGTTAACCAAACTTCGGAAGTATGGCAAACTATACTTTTCTGGAATCCTTGTGCTCAGCCGAACAATTTGGTATGCTTTTTAGCTTAATTGAAGCCATTTGAATTTTCGGGCCCCTGTATGGCGGCCATTTTGGAATTTGCGCTATAAAAAAGTTCCCGTCACTTTTGAGAGGGACATAGGAGCTCATTTTCTTCTAAAATGGTTCTAGTTGACAAATTCACTAAGAAACCAAGGAACCGAGCAAATGGTCACGGAATCCAAGATTATGACCCTACTATAAATGCAGCTTTCCCAGTATAAATCATTCTGGGACACCCTGTATAGGCCTAGTGTTGAGATGGCCCAAAAAATAAATAATAATTCTATAAAAGTGGTAATGCAGATTTGGACGTCATCGTTATAGGTACATGTCAAAATAGCATCAAACTGAAAGGGTGAAAATAAGCGGCACTAGAGTTTGGAGTCCTTTTCCAAATAATATTGACCTCGCTATAATTTTTCAAACTTGGATTCCCTGATATTTATGATTATAGGATTATACATGGTTTAGTCAAAATTGTACTTCTGTTCATATGTACGAGGTTCATTCGATAAGTTCTACCTCCCCCTCATAACTTTGCTAGTATAAACGTCAGCTCAGTAAATGATTGTACTATGCATGCTCTGTATCTCAGCTACTTGCTTACTTGCTTAAGGCGTCCCGAAGGGACGAACTTCTGTGATGGCCTTCCATGCTGGTCTTTCAAGCATGCAGTTTTTCATGTCCTGCCTATAGTTATTCCTGTATCCTCTGATAAAAGCTTGATGTAATTCTTTCGTGGTGGTCCTCTAGCCTTGTGTCCATGCTTGGGTTGCCACAAGAGAACTTTGGAGACTGCTTCCTCTTCCCTTCTGGCACAGTGGCCGGCAAATTTTAGTCTCCTCCGTCTTAGCCTCTCTGATATTGGTAGCAGGTTCCCATATAGATCTTTGTTGGTGGTGTGAGATTGCCATGATACATTAAGTGCTTTTCTTAAGAGGCGAGTGTAGCAACCATCCAGCGCTTTTCTCATTTAGCTGTTAGTGTCTATCTCAGCTCCATAGGTCAAAACAGATTCAACAGTGGTGGTAAACAGCTTTATTTTCAGGTTTCTTGGGAGTTTACTGTTCCATATTTTTGTTATGCTGTTACAGCCTTCCAAGCTTGAGCCTTTCTTATGTTGAAATCTTGCTCACTACCAGCAATCCAGGCACCAAGGTATTTGAAGTCTTGGACAATTTCAAGATCATTACCATCCAGTGTTTTAATTGGTGTTGCAGCTTTTTTGTACAGCATTGCCTTTGTCTTTTTGGCGTTCATCCCAAGACCAACTGTAAGCGCAGCTGCTTCCACCAGATGTATAGTAGTTCCTCTGCATCCCGTAGATAGTCAGCAAGGAGAGCAATCTCAGCTACACTACACAGCTAGGGCCTATAGTAAATGATACCTATAGGCCTACAGTATTTCATTTTTGGTCAGATGTAGTCACTAATCCGGCCATAGAGAAATTGTGTACGACGGACCAGTGGACGGACTAAAGCAGTGGTTCTCAACCTTTTTGGCCCACGACCCCTTTTGACATTCTTGGTCAGTACCGTGACCAACCACCACCCCCCCCCCCCCCCCCAAAAAAAAGAAGAAGAAGAAGAAGAAAAACACGATTTATTCAACGGAAATTCAGCATATTTGAACGTGTCTTTGGCTTTTTTAGAGCGAAATATCAAAATGGTTCACCAAAAAGCTATATTTATGACCCCCTGGAAAACCCCAACGATCCCCATGGGGTTCACGACCAGGCGCGTAGCCAGCATTGTCATTCCGGGGGGGGGGGGGGGGGGGGGGGGAGGGGGCAAGCATCAATATCGTCCCTATTTTTTTTTTATGTCCCTAAAACATTTTCGTCAAAGGTTGCCCCAATTTTGTTTCTAGTCACTTACCTCGTAAAAATCGCACAGTAAATGTACTACATGAACAATTTCTCGTTCCCATTTCTCTTCTCTTTCCCTTCTCCTTCCCCTTTCCCTTCTCTTTCTCCCGCTCCTTCCCCTTTCCCTTCTCTTTCTCCCTCTCCTCCCCCTTTCTCTTCTCTTTCTCCCTCTCCTTCCCCCTTAGTCTTTCTCTCTTTTCTCCCCTTCTTCTCGTCCCCCCCCCCCCCCCCCCCCCGCTGGCTACGCTACTGTTCACGACCCCCGAATTGAGTACCCCTGGACTAAAGGAATGAAATACTTTACAAGTTTTCTTTCTTTTCCGGCGATGTAAGGGCATATTTAAAGCGTTGTCATAAATCATAATCATGTATCAATAAGTTGCAAGCACTATTGCCTCTAACGCTTACAAATAGAATAATAACCAATATAATGTAGGCCAATGTAAGGGGTCGTCCAAAATTATCGCCATTTTCACTTACGTACAGAGCGTACGTAACTTTTTACCCCCTCCCCCTCGAGTTACGTACGCAATAAATGGCGAAATTTTATTTTATTTTGTACTTTAAAAAAAAAATCCCGCCTCTCAAGATCGCCATTTAAGTTACGTACGGTTGGGGTATCTTTCGACCGCCTCCCCCCCCCCCCCCTCTTACGTACGCTTTGTACGTAACTGAAAATGGCGAAAATTATGGACGACCCCTAAGGTCTTGGTATGACACTGCGCATCAGTCAATTTCTAATAAGGCCAAACAAAGAAGATAGTCTGTCTCAGAAGTCCGCTCGCATGTGTATGCGCTGAGGCCTGAACAATTCTTCTTTTTTTTCTTTTTTTTTAATTTAAAAAAAGAAAGAAGTTTAAACTAAGTTCTCTGTAGCTTGGATTAGCCACAAAAACTTAGCTTATTTGCAAAATAATTCTGAGACAGACTATCTTCATTGTTTGGCCTAATATAGTCACTCAATATTTTATCTTATGTGCAACCAGACATCAACTTATTTCTTAGAAAGAAGTAAGTTGGAAAGTCGATGTCGTTATATGGCGAGATATATCATTTTGCCAAGGCGACTTCATAACAAGTAGATGCCGATGTCGATAGGTTATCTTGCCAAGTCGACTTTACGTAAAATGGGTTATAGGCGACTCCATTTGAAATCTGCACTCTGGAATACACTCTAAGAAAAAGGGTTAAAGTATTTTAGGTTCTTGAACTTGTCCTGTATGCAGAACCCTTTAAGGTTCCCCCAAAGGTGAGAACCTTTGCAATGGGGTTCTTTCAAGAACCCTCTGAAGGTGCTAAATAGAACCTAAAAATGTTCTTCAGTTTTGCCCAATGCAGAACCTTTGAGGTTCTATCAAGAACCTTTCCGATAAGGTTCTATCAAGAACCCGCTGAAAGGGTTCTTGAAAGAAAGAACCTTAAAAGGTTCTTCAGTTTTGGCTTGTATGCCGAACCCTTAAGGTTCTATTAAAAGGTGAACAAACTGACAGTGAATCTGACTAGATATTATATACAAAATACAAAATCAATGGTGTTAAATTAATAAAAGTCAGCAAGTCAAAGTCTTAAGTCATTGATTATACTTGGTTATAATCATATCAATAAAGAAATAAAGTAGAAAGTAAATATTTTTTATTTTTTACACATGCAGTACCGTTTATGAACAGGGTTACAAAACAATAATTATTACGTTGCGAATAATTTATTAAGATGTACGTATGCAAACTTCAGCATTTGCGCTAAGTCTACCAAAAAAAACCATTTCCCCCAAATAATGGTTCTTTCTGGAACCATCTCACTACATAGAACCTTTTTGCGGTGTTAAAGAACCCCTAAGAAACCTTTTTAAAGGTTCTTTAGAGAAACATGGTTCTGCCAAAAACCATTTGCCATTTCAAGAACCCCACTAGAACCCTTTATTCTTAGAGTGTATCAAGGTCAGCTAGATAAAGACCATGGATTTTTTCGGTTATCACCGGATATTTTGGGCGGAAATTGTAGCTATTGCGTATAGCAAGATTAAACAATATATACCCACAAACATTGATCAAGCAGTTACTCTCCATCTATGGGCAGGCGGGCGGATGGGTGCTATTTCCAGGCCTGTTTTACCGTAAAAAACTTAATTGGAAAATAACGGTTGAGTGCAGAAAAAAACCCCACAGCCTTGTTCAAAAAACCCGTCGAAAAGGGGAATGCGCGTGAGCATCAAAAGGATTCTAAGGGAACCGTCATTTTCTTTTGAGGGGCTAAAAATCTCATATATTTACATCATTTTCGTATGACCCCCCCCCCCCCCCCCCCCCCGCCCCTAAACGAAAGCTATTAATGTTATGACCCCTACTCAGATATTGAATATCTTATATTAAGGGTGTGCCATCCAGGGTCCAGGCCAGGGGTTCGGAGCGAATTTTTAACAAATAAGCCTATGGGGTCTTAATGTGGTGGAGGCAGCGCCCTCAATTTGAAAAATGTATGATAAAACTAGGATTTGTGTATTTTTACAATTGTTTTACATGTATGAACTTACACCTATGAGGATTAAGAAAAATCAGCCCTCTTTGTACAACAAAACGTCGATTCAAAAAATGCTGATCGGGCCCGATCAGCAATTTTACATGGTTAAGGCTGGTATTCCAACATATTTAATTGTTTAATCAAGTTTTGCTGGGTTTTTTTTTAGTAGAAACAACAATAATGGCAATTTTTAATGTTCATCTTGAATTCTGAAGTTAATTAATTAAAATTTTAAAAATTCAACATGGTATTGTGTCCCTAAGAACTGATTTTCTCCAAAGAGTAAGAACTAGTTTTCCCCCAATGTGTTTTCGAGACATTTCGGTTTAGAACGCACATATAATATCGGACTTTGGAATGCCAATGTTCACGATTTTTTGATTTTTCAATAAAATAGGGGTCTTAAGAGCTGATGCAGGCTCAAAAGGGGGGTCTTAAAGGCATATTATGTCTTATGTGATCTTTTCCAGGGGCGCCCTCTATTCATGATTTTTTATTTTAGAAAGTAGATGATTTTTTTTGCAGATTTACATTTCTGATCATTAATCATAAAGTATTCTATGTTACAGAGCGATACGATTCCTAATTACTTCAAAATCATGGTTTTAGAGTGAATTTTAAGTGAAAAATAAACTGAACTTCTAGGTTTATTTTCACTCTTTGGGGGGAGGGTGGTCATTGCCTTTTGCCTGTGACACAAAAGTTTAACAGAATGACAGTGATCGAGAGTTATGATGACTTATATAAAACTGGAATTGCCTATTTTAAGAAAATCTTGACTCGACTCGAGTCACTTTTCCCAATTAATAATGGACCGTCAAAATGAATATCGAGAAGAAAAAACGGCCTTTATAAATTATATACACAAAAAAAGTTTTCATTTCAGTGTTTTACGTTTATCTGCACTTTTGTCACGCGTTACGAACTTGGTAGACTGAGCATGAGTAAGAGGCTATAATTGACTTGCACTTAGCAGTCAGTCTGTCTGGCACAACGTGTATACATTTTAATTGTGTTGCGATAGAGGCTAGCAATTTCAGCTGACGTCAGATGTGATTTGCGGTCATGTAGATTCCCGTTTTCAACATCGCTTCTTTTCTTGCGATAAGCTTGCACACATTTCTTTATTACCGTTGCAAATTTGGTTTCAGCTAAATGTATTCTTCAGATCTTTTCATCGACGGGGGTCATCGGTGTGTGTATTGTATCGCATTTGTATACAAAAAAAACCTAGTCTGTACTTTCTCGGCAAGTAGGACACATTCTTTCTGTATAAGAAAAGCCAAAATAAGAGAGAATAACTGGCCATGCCAAACCCGCCGGTGAGAAGAGATGGGCCCATGAAACTGCGGCTTACAGGTATGTACATTTTCTTTCCGTAGATGAAAAATCAGATGGGAAAACTGTTAATTTTTCAACGGGAAAATCGCTGGTGACCAAGGGTGCGGCAATTTCGTCTTTGTGAATCGTAAAAGAGTATCCATAATCACGTCTGTTTAAACCTTTACGATGTCATTATTTTCTATATAATTCGACCGTATCCTATGTTATATCTGTGCGTTGATGAATCAGGAAGCGAGACGCAAGAGCCGGCGCCGCTATTACTTTAATATGCCAGACTGTCAGACATCGAATTGCCAATTGATGATGATGATGAACTGCATGACTGCTACTGTGCTAACTGCTAGAGAGAGAGAGCAGACCGGCCGTGTAGTGCATTGGCATACAAAAATATTGATTTGGTTGTTATTGTATGGTGATATTCTGTTTACATAATTTGGTTCCAGTGAAGTACATTGTAGTGCCTCTAAACTTATTCCTCACAAAAAAGATGATCAAAACTGGTTCATATGATTATGATATGGTATTGGTATTATTGGTATTGGTAACAACTTAAAATTACGGGAGTAATTTAGACTAGTCTAGCAACACTAACATGACTACTAGTACTACTAGTAAGTAGTAGTAGTAGTACTACAGTCCCTGGGGGGGGGGGCACTGACATTGGAAAAGGGTATAGGTCCGGGGTATAGGTATGTGCCGCGCTGAAGACCCCCTTTTTCACCCTCTGCTGCTAGCTCTTATGACCCCCCTTTTGAGCCTGCATCAGTTCATAAGACCCCACTTTTATTGAAAATTCAAATATCGTGAAATTTTACGTTCCAAAAATGTTGCGTTCTAAAACCAAAAAAAAATTGGGGACAATTTGCGTTCTTGCTAATCAAAATTGAACTATAGGCCAGTTCTCAAGACCTACTTTTTTGAAAATCAGTTCTTAAGACCCTATTTTTGTCTTAAAATCCATTCAGTTCAGTTCTGTAGCCCCCCTTTTTGCTTTTTGAGACCCTGGGCGGCACACCCCTACCCCCAAAAAAGTTGAGTGCCCCCCCCCCCGGACTGCAGTACAATTCATGAATTACAATACTAACAAAAACTCTACCAATTACCATAGATGTTGCCACCTTGTATTTTCACTGAAGCGGGCATACCAGCAATTTGTTTCAAGTCAAGTTTTCTTGGAAATTGATGGAGCTTTAAACCGGTTACATTACATCCATGAAACAAAAGGTTAATTTTCTTTGAGTTCATTAAACCTGAACTGTCATCAAACATTCAAATCAAAGCCACTGCTGGTACTGCATGGCATGATCCTGTGGGCTATCATCAAATGGCATTAAAAAACACTAGCAGTCACGCAGTTAATGACCCATTAGAGCAATCAGTTTAGGTGTCCTACTCCACGTTGGCGGCTTGGGGTCAATCCTCCAGCGCTGGTCAAGAGTGATTTTCCTCCATGTGACCCGTTTTTCTCCCCAGGGGCGTTAGGGTTAAAAACAGGCCGGGAAATAGCCCCCGCCCGCCTGCCCAGCGGGCATAACTTTTGTGTCAGGAGGGTGAAAATACAAAAGTACCCTCCTGATGTCTAACTCACAGTGTAAGTGCGTTACACTGGCTGGTGGAATTTCTGTTGGGCATGTATTTTTTGTGAGTTACCTGTCCTACTGGCTGGTTGAAAAAAATCTGAAGTTCCAGCCCTGGTTTAAGATGATGAATCTGAAATGAAGAAAGAACAATTTTATGTCAGGAAAGTTGAACAACATTGATTAATTAAAATTGATGAAAATAAACAATATTTACAAATATGCACCAGTTGAATACATTCATTTCATTACTACATGTAGACCTAAAATAGATCAGTCTGTCTACCCCAATCTTTGACTACCCCAATCTGGTGTCCATAGGAGGCAGTGACTGACAGTCTGACCAACTAATTAATGCAATGTTCATGATGCATTGGTGTAACGTAAAACAGCAGTTACAGTATATGATCTGTGATAATACAATGTCTTTGATAATGTTAGCCATTTATTTGGCTGGTCAGGAGGATGTATTGTATACATATTCATTACTCATCTATTCATTCATACATCATGTATGTAAATGCTTGTCTATCCAATCTTGAGAACATGTAAGATTCAACATTGGTGGCAGACGTGGGATGATGTGTAAATGCGAGTCTATTCCTCCTGACTTGGTACAAATGTGGGCTTCTATACATTGGTGGCAGATGTGGGATGATGTGTAAATGCGAGTCTATTCCTCCTGACTTAGTAGAAATGTGGGCTTCTATACATCGGTGGCAGACGTGGGATGATGTGTAAATGCGAGTCTATTCCTCCTGACTTAGTAGAAATGTGGGCTTCTATACATTGGTGGCAGACGTGGGATGATGTGTAAATGCGAGTCTATTCCTCCTGACTTAGTAGAAATGTGGGTCTATACATTGTTGGCAGATATGCCATGGGATGAATTAAAACCATCAAACATACACATACATGTATGCTAAATATTCTGTACCAAGAATATGATGTCATCTTCTACAGTCTAACCCCGGTTATCCAACCACGATTATTCGGATACGGATTACTCTGTTATCCTGAAGACATATATGCTGGGTCTATATGAATTTATTTTTCTGTCGATTTTTATTCTCAAAAGGAATTAGCAACAAGTGTTTACATTATTTGCGGTCATCTAATCATAAATTGATCTTTTCTCAAGGTTTCATATGGTATATGACTCCAATTGTAACACAATCTCGGTTTTCGCAGCATTTTTTCTTTCATGGCAGTATTTCACACTTTATTATAAATCACAAGCGATTTCAAGGAATCAAACGTTTTTTCGCAAATTTTTATTTCCTCATTTTAAACATTGAAATACTGATGAAGTCTACCCAAATATCAACAATAATAGAAGCAGGTTTGCATTGGGTTTTTTGATGAGGATACGCCCTACATTGTAGCCCTTCCATTTTCCAATGTTGTATCAGGTATTATTGAATTGTTCTATAGGGATGATGTCACTTTTGAAACTGGACTTACCACCATTGAAATGACAATAACTCCGCTCCGCAACATCGTATCTCAATATCGTATTATCTATTTAAGGGAGGTGTCCAGAAAAATATTTATCAAGCCTAAATCGCATTGTTATATTGAACAACACATCATATCATATGTGACCTGCTCCCACAAAATGAGCGTAAAGTCGAGGCGAAGATGTTGCTGATTGAGGCAGCATAGCATGTTATTGATTTGCTGTTTAAATTATTGTTGGTATGGACCTAAAGGTCCCTTCTATTATAGGGGAATTCTAAAATGAGTAAATGATAGTATGTATACTTATTTTAAGAGTAATACATTCATGCCAGGCTATTTATGAAAATTTATTTATTTATTTATTTATGATTATTTTATAATCCCGTCATCAATAAAAAGGGCTTGGTCCATACTAACAACAAACGGCAAAAATCAATAACATGCTATCCTAGCTCAATTTTAGCAACATTTTTGCGGCGACTTAACGTTTTTTTGTGGGGGCAGGTCACATATATGTGATGCAATCGGTGAAAACCTGCCACATGGTGGGATTTTTCATATTGGAGATATTTACATCATAAGAAAGCTGAAACTGCTGATTACAGAACTGTTTTGATCATTTTTCTAGGATCACTACAAAAAAAAGTTATGAGTGAATGATGATTGTGATGTCATAAAAGCAACAAAACAAGAACTCATGAAAACAGGCCCAAAACGACGCATAGTTCAATAGACTAACATAATAATAATAATAATAATAATAATAAAAAGAAAAGTGACTAAAGTAAGTTTTTGAAGGTGAAATTTCATAAAAGATGATGACACAAAGTGTATTGGACATTAATTTATTTGTTTTACATTTTACCCAGATCGCATCATATATTTATCATAAAACGTGAATAAACACTGCCATCTCTCAACATCAGTGATTAGCGTGATTTCAAGCAAAACCGAGATCAAACTGTGGGAAATGATACATGAAATCTGTGCAGTCATATTATTAGGCACTCAATTAAAAATGTCTATTACTCAAGGGACATTAGTAAATAAATAATTGCTATGGAATAAAAATGTGAGGTAAAAAAACAAAAAGCAAGGAAAGGCGATATTGAAATAATCATGCAGTGTAGTTCTCTGAAATAGCATTTCCGCGATTTTACGGTACAATTTCCCAAATCTGTGATCAAGTATGAAGTCCATGAGTTACATGTACGCCGTGAAATCCGTAAGTTACGCCGTAAAATACGTGTTCAGTAGTTATTATTAAAAAAAGGGTTGGATTTCACCTCAATTTTTTGGGGGTTCAGTAGGTCGGTTTTATTTTTTTAAATTTTTTTTTGGATTGCAAAGAATGACAAAATCACACTGGAATACACTGAGGTTCATAATTTAACTAAAATTTTGATATTAAAAAAACAAAGTCTGGTGGTTTCAGATAGGGGTCAATTGAGGTCATTTAGGTGACGAATTTGTAATTTGTTTAAAAAAAAGTTGTTTTTTTTTTTTTAAACTCTTTTTCTTGTAAAATTGTAAATTCAAACATTTGTCACTCTGGAATGATAATATTTTCAATTGTGAAAATCAAAAGTAGACATTTTTGTGTGTGTAACTTTTTGCACTTTGCACATTTTGAACAAATTTGCATGTTATTATTTTTGCAATTTTGAGCTTCCTATAAATAGACCTACATACAAAATGAATATATTCGCGCATTTTTATTTTCACGCTTGCTGATTTTAGCGCGAAAAATAGCGAAAATAAATTTAGGGCGCCCATTTCCACTTATACAGTATTTCACCCTAATTTAGTAAAAAAGGATTCGATTCCATGAGTGAAAACACTGATTCCTTGCATTTTTGTAATTGGTCATTATTGCATTAGATAATGCAAAATGGAAAGTGGAACTCGCTTCCTTCAGATCTTCGATTCTGTGATTCACTTGATGGTTTCAAAAAGACTTTAAAAACTCATCTGTTTAAGATTGCTTATGATTTGACTGATTGACTTCTATGTAACTGTTTTTATATTTTAACTGTTTGTTTTTATTTGTTTTTATTTGTTTTTATGTTTGCGCCTCGGAATAGGTTGTCTAGATAGATGGCGCATTATAAATGCATTATTATTATTATTATTATTATTATTGCTGCTACTGCTAAGCTATAACCACATAACATGTAATGTACATAGAGCACCTTTTTTACATTGGTGTCAGATGTGGGATAAGGACCCATAACATGTCCCTTTTAGTAAAAGTAATGACATACAGAATTAATCCCTTGCGTTACCAGTGTACTGCCACATGGTACATTAAGAAGTGGTAGGCTACATGTATACAGCCCTGGGTGAAAAGGTTAATGTTTCAAAAGCATTAAGGGCTGCCCTGTATTTGGTGCAATGCGATCTCCTGAGCATTTTGACATTTTTTTAATTGAAATCGGCCAGAGAATGAGGTGGTGTCGGACTGTCGGCCAAAAAACTGATATGGATGAGGGGCACGTCTGAATTTGCCATTTCGCTTTTAAAAAGGATGTAACTTTCTATACCCAATTACATTGATTAAAATGTCAATTTGTATCTGTTTGAGGTCAAAGAATCATTTTTTTTAAATTGTGTAAGAATTGGACCATCTGCATTAGTAAGGGCGCTTTTCACTTAATACGTACACACTCTTTCAATTGGTAATTTTAATAATGCAAAATGAAGACAGTCATATCTCTGTAATACCTACTCAAGCCTTCACCATAAAATGATTTGATCATGGCAGCCATTTAGATATTGCATAGAATGCTGCCATTGAAATGTACAGGGGTCAACGCACTTTCATACCCCGACAATGACATTTCTCATGATCTAGAATGGCATTTCAGATGATCATCCAGATACGTTTTTTTGGCCTGCACTACCTCATCTTTCGGCCGGATTCAATAAAAAACAGTGTCAAAATGCTCATCAGGAGATTACAGTGCATCAAATAATATACATGTGCACAGCGCAGCCCTAATGAATTCGAAACATCACCATTCCGCAGTGGCATAGTTGCCCAAAAAACGTTGCTAAAAGACACTGAATTTTGAACTCCGACTCATTCAGTATTAAGACATAAAATCCTTACCTTATAAGTTATTCCATCTAAAAGACGTATTACTGTAAAAGCTGACATTTTTGCGGTGGTTTTATTTTTGCGCAAAAAAAAATTCCGCAAAAATTATAACACACGAAAATATTGTTTTCAACATTTATGCAATGCATCCAGAAGGTCGCCCGCGAAAAAAAAAATTCACGAAATGTCTATGATATCAAAATGCGCGAAAAATATCTTTACGTGAAAATATTGGCTTCTACAGTATTAGGACCCTGAAAAAAAGCGAGAAGAAACCTCAACCAAGTCAAAACTGTGACCGATAAATCACCCCCAAATGTCACTCTTTAAAAGTAAATATGCTTACTTTATAGTCCATTTTTAGGTTGTCTGTAGAAGAGAGACCTTATGGCTGCATCTTTCATCTGTCAGATGCAGAACTGTGTCTGTATTTATACATTTATTATTATTATTATTATGTAAAATTGATTACATTTGTCCATTTCATTTCCATACAATAACCAATTGCAACCATTATTATGCTTTGAAAATCTCCCATCCTATACACTATACACAAACTAAAAACCCAATAAAAAGGTGTATTTTGTCTTTTAAACACAAGTTACGATCGATCAAAATATTTAAATTGACATTTCAAGATTTTCTTGGACTTTTTTGCGCGATTGCGTTGCTTAATGTATTACCATTTAAGCCAGGGTGATTTTGGACGACAAGATGAATTTGAACAACATTAAATCATTTCAGATATGTGTCTAGAAAATGTGCTTGGGGTCCTTTGGAAAATAACTTGTTATGGACTCTATTTTTTAATAGAAAATGTAAATTTGTGGCTATGAATTAACACTTCTCAATTTTTTTCTCATAAAACAACCAAAATAAAACACTGACAAACATGCCCTTTATGGCCACTAGGGGTGTTATATCCAGGAAATAACGCTCCTCAGCTATCGAATACCAAAACAAGATTGCATTTTTTCTGACTCCTGTGTGTGTAGGGGTAGAAAAAAAATCAGGATTGTATATTTTCTGATTCCTATGTTATAATAGGGGTAGGGGAAAAAGAGATTGTGGTTTTTTTCCGACCCTACTCTACGCTTCAGTCACAGTGACAGTACAGGTAACCTTCGCCAAGGACCCACAAAACCACGACTCTACATACATTGTCCAATGCCTTTTTGTGACAAAGTTTAGTATTTCATCATTAAAGGTATATTACTTTGTATGTGATCTTTCAAGGGGACGCCCTCAACATCGTAAAAAAGAAATGAAAGCAGATTTTCTTGCAGATTTACATTTCTGATCATAAATCGTACATACAGACCAAGTTACAGAGCCATACGATTCCTAATTACTTCAAAATCATGGTTTTAGAGTGAAAATAATCTGTCGGGTTAACACGACAGTTTATATTTTCACTCTAAATTCACTCTAAAACCATGATTTTGAGGTAATTAGGAATCGTATGGCTCTGTAACTTGGTCTGTATGTACGATTTATGATCAGAAATATAAATCTGCAAGATAATCTACTTCTAAAAAAAAATCATGAATAGAGGGCGCTCTCTGGAAAATATCACATAATATTAAGTAAAGACTTTTAAATGAGAAATTTAGAACGAGCAAGAAACAGCTGTGCGCTATATTGGATCTGATTGCTTGATTTTCTTGTACTATTTATCTTACAGTGCTGTGTGCCAAGAACCTATCCAAGAAAGATTTCTTCAGTAAGTACAGTTTATTTATATTTTGTATTCAATTGATCATATTACATGTTAATTTTAAGTAGGAAAATATAAAAATAAGAGCTATCAGGTGACAATGGCAAAATGTCGGTGAAGCTTTTTTTCCTAATGATCGCATCGTATTTAAAGTCATATCCCTAAAGTTCAATTTGACATAATTTAGTTAACAAAGTAATTTCAAATTGTGATGACAAATATAGGTTTCCCTGTGATACCAAAATCTCAATTTTGATAGGAAAAGGGAATTTAAGCTCAGATTTAGAATACCCCACCATTCTTAATTATTCCTATCACTATGTACATGTATAGGTGTATGGGATGTCTTTAAAAGTCCCAATTTGAAGAAATGCAGTATGTAGGGTATACTAAAAGGAACTCCAGAGTTGTTATCGGGTGACACGGCCTTTAATCACTATTGCTGTATAATGATCAACATAGATGATTAAATAGAAAACAACTTGATTTCCAGTGTAACGAGAAATGTTGAAGTTGATTTATGTTGACTTATGAGCCACCCTGTATGATCATTTCCTATACACAATACACTGTATGAGGACGGTGCAGTGACTGTATTTATGTATTGTTGTACTGAGTGGATCAATCATTATTTTACAACTGGTCGTCTAGACTTTTCCACCTTAGTGTTGGGGTCATTCATTGTCATTCAAATGATTATCATGATGAAATGCCAAGTACAATAAAAGTGCATTATTTTGGTACAATTTTCTATTTTATTATAATACTAGCAATGGAAAAAAGCTGAATATATTTACACAATTTTATGGATAGTGCTACTCCAGTCAGGGAAGCATTCATATTCATGATTGTGTGTTGCATTGTCATAGATGATGATTTATAGGTCTATTGCAAAACACTATGTAATTTGCAAATCAGTGAATATTTCATGTAGCCTCTTCAAAAAGAAACAGTTATTTATATTGTTTCTATGGATAAAATTTATCAAAAACCTGCCATAGTAAAATGTGGTCATCCATGTTATTCTCGATGATGTTATATATTTTCATATTTATTGATTTTTTGCGCATAAATTTTATTTAGTGCTCTTCCTAATTGTTTATAAATATCACCACATGAAATTACAAGCAGCATAATGCAGCCATTAGCCACATATCTGATTTCTTTTGTATTTAAAAATTATCAGGGGCGGATCCAGGATTTCTCAATAAGGGGGGGGGGGGGGCGCCAAAGTGGGGTTGATGGGGGCTACCACCCCGGGGGGGCACTCAACTTTTTTTTGGGTAGGGGTGTGCCGCCCAGGGTCTCAAAAAGGGGGGCTACAGAACTGAACTCAGTGGATTTTATGACGAAAAATAGGGTCTTAGGAACTGATTTTTGTCCAAAAAATAGGTCTTGAGAACTGGCCTATAGTTCAATTTTCGATTTATTTTGGTTTGAGAACGCAACATTTTCGAAGAATTGGGGCTTTGGAACACAAAATTGGGGCTTTGGAACGCAAAATTTCGCGATTTTTGAATTTTCAATAAAATTGGGGTCTTAAGAACTGATGCAGGCTCAAAAGGGGGTCATAAGAACTAGCAGCAGAGGGTGAAAAGGGGGTCTTCAGCGCGGCACATACCTATACCCTTTTCAAATGTCAGTGCCCCCCCCCCCCCCCCCCCGGGGCTACCACCCCTGCGATTTTGTTTACACGTTTTTACACGTTTTTTAGGCGAAAAAGAGCAAAATGTGTAGAACATTTTCATTGTCACCTTAAAATCACATTTCTATTCTTAACATTTGTCTCTCCTAAGAACAATGTGCTAAATATCCATGGCCTAAATATTTGACTTTCCATTTTTTTCTCACGATTTTATCCTACTTTACTACAGGACTGCCGGATCCATTTGCCAAAATAGTTGTGGATGGCTCTGGACAGTGTCACTCTACAGATTTTTGCAAAGGCACACTCGACCCCAAATGGAATCAGCACTATGATCTGTAAGTACCATGCATAAACCGTCTTGTTGTCTGTATAATAAGAAATTGTTTTTTGACCAAAGCCACTATTTGAAGAGCTTTGTTGCAAAAAGGGCTATGGTGCATTTTTTTCAAAAATGAGTTTGATGTAGAAATGTATAGGTAACAAAGGAAACAAAGTCATTTTTTTCAAAAATACCTACATCTCATTGTAAACAGCCATTGAAATTGTTGTTTTGTTGCAAAAGGGCATGTATCCAGAATTAATTCGGGATACAGTCCCTTTTGCAACAAAACAACAACTTCAATGGCTGTTTACAATGAGATGTAGGTATTTTTGAAAAAAATGACGTTATTTCCTAGATACATATGATTGTGACCTATACATTTCTATATCAAACTTATTTTTTTTAAATGATTAAAATAAATGATTTTGTTTGTTTTATTTTTTCTGTACATGTACAAACAGATGGAGTTTTGTTGCAAAAGGGCCTACATCCAAATTTTCTAAAAATGTAAACATGATTTTAAAAAAATTGAAAACTAGCACATTTGAAATTTATGTCAATTTAAATTAGTATGTAGTGTACCTCTTTCATAATTCATTCAGTTTTTCAATTGCTCAACTTGAATATTTAGAAACAGTTTTTTGACTTTTTCTCAATAAGAGCCAAAGTGGATGAAGGCCCTTTTGCAAAAAACCTCTTCATTTGATAATGCTCCACTTTAATTGATCAATCCAAGGAGTAGGAGTCGCAGTGGTAATGCAAGATGGGGTCATGACTCATGAGGATATACAAAGATCTTCCATCCTTCACCATGTTGTCTTTTCCATTGTCCATATACTATTTGAAGTTTAGGGTTAACGATTAGGAGTGCATAGGATTAATTGTTATGAATCCCCAAGTCTTTGATGCTGTGTGTAAGTGAGGGACTTAGATTAACAAGAAGAACCACTGCCTTATGCAATGCACATCCATACGGGCATCCATAGAACATTTTAACAAAGTTAACCGATTAAAGAGAAACAATATGCTATAATTAACACTTTCCACGCGGCTATTCATTTTACCATTTATTATACAAAACAGATTTTTCAGAAACCATTCCCAACTTTCAAAGTCTTAACTCAAGAATTACTGAACCAATGCTATGCATGTTTGTTTATTTAAATGGATTTCTTATGTAATTCCAAATAAAATAATGTTGACATTTTTGAAACAATTTGTGAAATTTTGGAATGTGTTATGTGTGGAAAGTGTTAAAGGTAGATGTTCCGATTTTCAACTTGAAGTTTTCTATTCTACATGAAAGGTCATCCTTAAAAAAGTCGTGTTCCAAAGTTTGAGTTGCAATAGCTCTAATGGTTCTTATTTTAGACGCACAAGATGCTGTGAACTGTGAGTAGTACACAAACTATATCGGTGGTTACCACCATTCGCGGTAATTCGACGTTATTTCATCGATTTCTCCGTAATTATACCGATTTAGGCCGTCAAATTTCAGTATAATGATGAGAAAAATACGAGCTTTCATATGATATGAAAATTTCCGTATGTTTGAAATAATTCTGTGTTACGAAAATGTGATCGGGTCATCTACCTTTAAGTATGGTTTTACTCTGGAATTACCTGTGTGTGCTACAACAAATGTTTAGCTAGCAAAATATTCCATACTGATTGTGCAAGTCTGTGGTAAATCTATTTTTATAAAATGTCAAAATCCGACCTATATTATATACTACATACATGTGTTGATAAAAATATGATTGGGAATATCTAGGATGCACACCGCATCCAATACAATTGAGAGAGAAAACAGCTGGAAAACCAATTGTGTGTATTAGATATAGCAGCCCTACATATTGTATGTGCGGAACTCCAATAATGATTTTCCATGAAAATTAAAATTTGAAAATCAATCTTGTAGTCAGGTTTATTGTTGGAGGAAAAGTGTTGAAAGTAATCTGCTAATGGTTTTGCCATTATCTGAACTGAATCATATGGGTTACAAGATTGATGGTGTTATGAAGGCTGATATGTTATTAGAGAGATTATAAAATCTGCTGCTGCAATCAAAACAAGTGGAGTCTTCGTTGAAAGGTGATTTTTTTTGGATAGATTTTCTGATCAGCCTTACTATTATAATCTGTTGGAAAATTGTGAAGACATCGCTCAAATGCATGCAAATATGGGGGCAAGGGGAAAAAACAATTATGTTTGTTTTTAGGGATATATATAGGGATTTGCTGCTAACGAAAAGGAAATATGACATGAAAATTTACCAGTTTTGGAATTAAAAAATGACCCATTTTGTTCACCCATCTGAGAGCCATAATTTCTCCCTCTTGTATTTAATTTTATTTATTTCACTGATTTTAAAACGTAGGTTTGAAAATGGCTCATTATTCTTTTCCCATCTTTATAAAATGGTCATCTTATTACACTCATATGCAACCTCCACTTTGTACCCCTTATACATGTAGACTTATCACCTTCTTGATTGTTTATGTACATGTATTTAATGGTTTACGAAATGTCAAGAGCGAAGCGATTGTTTAAAATTTAAACTGATATTTTATATATTTTGTTTTTCATTTTTATTTCTTTTAAAATGGTGTTTTCAAGATTTCTAGAAATAGATTTCCATTGTTGCCAATTTTACCTAAATTTCGGAAAGCAATTGTTCAACCAAGACTTGGATGTCCGTCCGGCTGGCTAGAACTACTACTGTATATTCAAATGGCTACACTTGATTACCCTGGACAAAATCTAAATTAAATTAGGCCGTAGTCTAGACTTAAAGTTGTAACACCACCAAGAGAATTGAGTAATTAGGGAGAGAAATTGACATATTGTTTTGACCTGGGGGGGGGGGGGGGGGGGGGGGGGGGGGGGTACACAACCTTTTGGATAAGTTAGTGGTTATATTCTAAAACTAGTAGGACTTAGGGTATTAGTAGCAAAATGAGAATATTGCAATTTCTGTCGGGTTAAATTGATGCTGTCGACAAAGATGTACTACTAGAAGTGCTAATATTGATTTGGTAAAATTGGCCCATATAGACATGGGTTTTGTTAAACATTCACACAGGTCCCTCTTATAGGTTGTGATCAATTTAAACCAAAGTTAACTTGTGATACATAGGCCCCCCCCACCCCCCCTACAGTCCTACAACCAGTAAACCTTTACTGTCACTTTTTCAAATTGATTTTAATCCCATTTTAGAATTAGTTGTTTTGTTTTAATAATATGCTTTAAAATTTGTTGTGTTTCTCTGTGAGTTATCCATATTGTACTTTAAGATTATGAATGCGGTAAAAATACTAAATTTAACTATGATTTCAGCTATGTGTCAAAGCACACTAAAGGAAGATTACAAAAAAGTGATGGGTTGAAATTTGATAATGCATCTTAAAAATTAATTTAAAAAAGATATGGTTGGAATTTATTATTTTGTTCCCCAGGTAAATATCTATTGAAGCCACCTACATGTAATAAGCATACTGAAAATCAATGCTTCCTATTCGATGAATAGCTTAAACAGACTGTTTAAAACCAATTGTTAAACTGATTAAATTCTCTTGTCCTTTGTAATACTGTAAAAGTGGAAATGTTTGCGCTACATTTATTTTCGCGCTTTTCGCGCTCAAATCAGCAAGTGCGAAAATTAAAACGCGCGAATATATTCGTTTTGTATGTAGGTCTATGCATGTAAGCTCAAAATCACGAAAATAAAAACAAGCAATGCGCGAAGATTTACACGCGCGAACATTTCCACTTTTACAGTACTTGAGGGTTTATATGTTATGCCTATCCAACCCCCAACCCCCCCCCCCCCCCCCAGTGTTTGTTGGAAAACATTTCAGGGGGAAAACAGGTCAAATAGTGAACAAAAACAAATTGGGGCCCACAGGCACCGAGTATCAAACCAAAACCAACCAAATCATCTTTGCTGGGACTATAATAGCCTGCCTGCCATGATGCACAATTTATTATTAATGCAAGTTGAAGTGACTACCCAAATATTTCAAGATAATTGGGGTGGGTACAGAATGAGTATTATATAACTAAGTTTTTGCAATATCTATATAGGGAAAACAAATTAAATGTTGTCAAATTAGGTATACTATTAGGAATTCCTAGATTTTATCAAGATATTATGATATCAGAAGAATCCCTATATATTTCTCATTGTGTCTGTAAAATCTTAGAAGCCAGAAATGTTCCATTTAGAAATTATGGGCTAAAATGTGGTGAAATACTACCAAAGGTGGTTAACCACAAGCCAGTTTATGTACGACTCAATGGGCTAATTTCTTGTGACCATGTGCTTCTAAAATAAGAACCATTGATGTTATTCAACTCAAACTTTGAATGCTACAATTTTAAGGATGACCTTTCATGTGAAATAGAAAATCATTATTTTATGTGTAAAATTTGCATTTTAAATAGGCCACCCCACTGCTTATAATCAGGTCTCAATTAAAGTAATTTTTCAACACCAAACAAAGCTTTGGTTCGTGTAATTGTTCAATCATAATTAATATAATCGGTTTTGAATATCTTGGGATCATTTCCTGGCTGGCATAAGGTTATAATTTTTCATTGATATTACCTTTGTGCTGCTCAGATATGAATGTATGGTGACCTCTACACTGTACATCAGAACAATTCATTGTTGGCCAAACAATGTATACATGTTTTGTAATTGGAATGATCAATGAAGTGTAGCATACTAGTTGCATTACAGTGTTTATTGAATGGAACTGAGCAGTTATGAAACTGTTATAAAAGTGGTAATAGCTCGCGAGTAGACTAAGAACAGCGTAAAAGGAAATAATGGATAGGTCAAAATACCCTATCAAAAATCCTGTTTCTCAGTTTATAAGTCTGAAGAAGTCACCAATGTAGCTAGACTACTCGGACAATCGAGCTTTTAAATTAAACCTCTCGCCTTCGAGCTGACAAGAATAATGATTCAACCGATGTAGTGAACAGAAAAAGCTACAGCCAAAACAAAGCAAATTTCGCGGGACCAAAATCGCGATCGCTGATTGGCTCTGCATATGGTAACTATGACAGAAGGACGCCGCTGGGCACACAAGCAATTCCTGCTCAGTGAGCAAATGAGTTCATGATGCGCATGCACTATCATAAACTTTATTGTTTTTTGCAATAAGCGTTTAGGCGACAACATCTTTAAACAACCTGTTCTACAGACACGACCAACCCATTTAAAAGTTGTTTTTTTTGTCGCCTAGAGAAATTTACGTTCGTAAGACCCGAGAAGCATACATGTAATTCACATTAGACTGTGACTGGAAAAGTTCACACATGATGAATAGAATGCAAATATTACCTTTATTGTATTGGTTAACAAAATAATTGATTTTGATTGGCTCGATGTACACATATTTTATTGTTGATTTTATTTCATTATTGTCTTTGTCATCTTAATTTTTAATGCTACAGATTTGTTGGTAAAAACGACAGCATAACAATAAGCATATGGAATCATCGGAAGATCCACAAGAAACAAGGAGCGGGATTTCTTGGCTGTGTCAAGATTTTATCACATGCAATACAGAGACTCAAAGACACAGGCTGTAAGTATGAAGACATTTGCACTGTTGTTACTTGATGATTAGACTGACAGTGACAATTGATAGTAATGTAAGCCTTTTGACATTGACCCAACAATCAATCATATTTCTCCCAGATAGTGGCTAAGTCAGTGGCGTAGCCAAGGGGGGGCAAGGGGGGGCAGCTGCCCCCCCTGTGGGGTTCTCTGCCCCCCCTGTTGCCCCCCCTGTGGGAAATGTCAGTTGAAATAATTTGGGACTAACCTATTCACAACACAAGGAAATTCAATCCTCAATTTGGTTGTTGCCCCCCCACCAAAACTCCCGGCCCCCCCTTTGCCCCCCCACTGAGAAAAACCTGGCTACGCCACTGGGCTAAGTGTAGACATTTAGATTTCAGAATGGGGAAAATTAGTCATTGTATTCACCGATGATGGGAGTTGGTCCATTTTTTGGTATTCAATTGTCATGGCAACTGTATCGAACCTAAAAGGATGATTGATTATCCCTGGTATGAAAGGGCTGGATGAGTTTGTTGGCTTCCCTGAACTGTTTTCCAAATTTAAGGCTGGTTGAGAAAACCTCCACAATTTCATTAGGGCTTTCCAGTAGGTCTTTGTATAACAATGATGATAGGGAAGACCTCTAAAAATCTTATGGTATTTGAGCTGAGCTGTTATTTTTCAATATTACTATCCTGCCAGCAATTAATGTTGAACTTTTATAATAGTACATGGAGAGCCTTGAAGCCATTCATCAGTCTTCACTAAAGGATGCAAATTCTTTGAAAGTATATCATAGATAGATACCACAGTCAATGAAATTTACAAGCCATACAGCATCTATAATTGACTCCCATTTCCATCCATATTCTTCTCCAAAGAATTTGGACTCATTGAACATTTCAGAAATTTAAATTATTATGTTAGGGGACGCAAAAAAACACCCTGTTCTACGGGCAAATTCTCATAAATGTGTGCAATTTAGGGGATTGTTCAATAATTTCCGTAATTTAAAAAAAAAAATGGGTTGGTCGGGCCCGTTAGTAGAACAAAGTGGGTTTTTACGTTGCCTTATGGCAATATTGTCCTTGTCAATTGAAAGACTACACAGTTTAGGCATGGAAGTAAGCCTAAGTTGATTAATCATATTTCATGGCTTTCATACAATGTACATCACACAGAGCATTCCTTGTGTACTAAAAGTTTCCATTTACCTCAGATCTGTATCAATTCTAATAATTCAACCTTAATTTACAAAATATGCACAAATTAGCTCATATTTGTTCATACTTCAGAGAAAAGATATCACACATGTTACTTTATAAGTTAACCCTAACCCTGCTAAATCTTACTAAATCTTACTGCCAGAAACTATCTCCATGCATGTGCTGCTGCATTGCCTCAATGACATCACCTAACGCAGGCATATGTTGGCAGGAAGTTGCTGCCCGCATATGCGCTGGGAGTTTAGCTCAGTTGGTAGAGGGACAGACTGGGGTGCGGATGGTCCTGCGATCAAATCCGGGGAGGGTGCTGGGTGATTTTTCGGGTAAAAAATAGTACTTTTTCCCCCTCCCCCCGATACGCACAAAAACATAGCCACGGCGGTTAGGGTTAATGTTAGGTTTTCATTTGTGTGTATGGGCCCTTTTAGAATAGACCTGAGCATTGAAAGATGTATTTCTGAAAGCTTAATAATTTGTATGTGTTAGATCAGTGATATTTTAGTTTACAATTCCATTGTTTACACCATACTCCCTGATTGCTTCATATCATCACAGTTTGATTAACATCTTTATGGACTTTTTTCATATTATACTCGTCTTTCCTGCAGACCAAAGATTAGACCTTAGCAAACAGAAACCAGAAGATAATGACAACATCCGCGGCCAAATAGTTATCAGTATCACATCCCGGGATAGAGTAGGCGGCTCTTCAAGCGGGGCAGTGGTAGATTCTAGAAATATTCCACCAACGTTACCGCCGTCAGACCCTAATGAGTTACCAGAAGGGTAAGTTCAGGCATCAAAAATATCTGGAACAAGCGGGGGATGCTTTCAAATTTGATAAATGTTTCCGCTGTCAGACCCCATTGAGATACTAGAAGGGCAAGTTCAGACCCCATTGAGATACTAGAAGGGCAAGTTCAGACCCCATTGAGATACTAGAAGGGTAAGTTCAGACCCCATTGAGATACTAGAAGGGTAAGTTCAGACCCATTGAGATACTAGAAGGGTAAGTTCAGACCCATTGAGATACTAGAAGGGTAAGTTCAGACCCATTGAGTAAGTTCAGACCCATTGAGATACTAGAAGGGTAAGTTCAGACCCATTGAGATACTAGAAGGGTAAGTTCAGACCCCATTGAGATACTAGAAGGGTAAGTTCAGACCCCATTGAAATACTAGAAGGGCAAGTTCAGACCCATTGAGATACTAGAAGGGTAAGTTCAGACCCATTGAGATACTAGAAGGGTAAGTTCAGACCCCATTGAGATACTAGAAGGGTAAGTTCAGACCCCATTGAGATACTAGAAGGGTAAGTTCAGACCCATTGAGATACTAGAAGGGTAAGTTCAGACCCCATTGAGACATTAAAAGGGCAAGTTCAGACCCCATTGAGATACTAGAAGGGTAAGTTCAGACCCCATTGAGATACTAGAAGGGTAAGTTCAGACCCCATTGAGATACTAGAAGGGTAAGTTCAGACCCCATTGAGATACTAGAAGGGTAAGTTCAGACCCCATTGAGATACTAGAAAGGCAAGTTCAGACCCCATTGAGATACTAGAAGGGTAAGTTCAGACCCCATTGTAATACTAGAAGGGTAAGTTCAGACCCCATTGAGATGCTATTAGGGTAAGTTCAGACCCCATTGAGATACTAGAAGGGTAAGTTCAGACCCCATTGAGATACTAGAAGGGTAAGTTCAGACCCATTGAGATACTAGAAGGGTAAGTTCAGACCCCATTGAGATACTAGAAGGGTAAGTTCAGACCCCATTGAGATACTAGAAGGGTAAGTTCAGACCCATTGAGATACTAGAAGGGTAAGTTCAGACCCATTGAGATACTAGAAGGGTAAGTTCAGACCCCATTTAGACATTAA
This sequence comes from Ophiura sarsii, assembly GCA_035610835.1. Lineage (NCBI taxonomy): Eukaryota > Metazoa > Echinodermata > Ophiuroidea > Amphilepidida > Ophiuridae > Ophiura > Ophiura sarsii. The sequence goes on from CM069443.1 coordinate 23,221,886, forward strand.
AAGGGCAAGTTCAGACCCCATTGAGATACTAGAAGGGTAAGTTCAGACCCCATTGAGACATTAAAAGGGCAAGTTCAGACCCCATTGAGATACTAGAAGGGTAAGTTCAGACCCCATTGAGATACTAGAAGGGTAAGTTCAGACCCCATTGAGATACTAGAAGGGTAAGTTCAGACCCCATTGAGATACTAGAAAGGCAAGTTCAGACCCCATTGAGATACTAGAAGGGTAAGTTCAGACCCCATTGAGATACTAGAAAGGCAAGTTCAGACCCCATTGAGATACTAGAAGGGTAAGTTCAGACCCCATTGTAATACTAGAAGGGTAAGTTCAGACCCCATTGAGATACTATTAGGGTAAGTTCAGACCCCATTGAGATACTAGAAGGGTAAGTTCAGACCCCATTGAGATACTAGAAGGGTAAGTTCAGACCCATTGAGATACTAGAAGGGTAAGTTCAGACCCCATTGAGATACTAGAAGTGTAAGTTCAGACCCCATTGAGATACTAGAAGGGTAAGTTCAGACCCCATTGAGATACTAGAAAGGCAAGTTCAGACCCCATTGAGATACTAGAAGGGTAAGTTCAGACCCCATTGAGATACTAGAAAGGCAAGTTCAGACCCCATTGAGATACTAGAAGGGTAAGTTCAGACCCCATTGAGATACTAGAAGGGTAAGTTCAGACCCCATTGAGATACTATAAGGGTAAGTTCAGACCCCATTGAGATACTAGAAGGGTAAGTTCAGACCCCATTGAGATACTAGAATGGTAGGTTTAGACATCAAGGGGGGGGGGGGGGGGGTCAATGGTACTCTACCCTGCCCTCTCCCGTATGGGGGCATAGCTGCATGACAATATGTCTACTCCAGCCCTCAAAAGTTCCCCAATTGCATCCCAATTAGCACCTAAAAATATTATCTATTGCAATAGAGTTTTCAAAGTCTGGTGCGAAATTGTGAAACGTGGCATTATAGTTATTGCACAAAGTGCAAATTGTACCTATGATAAGGAGTTGCGTTTCAGCTAAAAAAATTGAGGTGCAATTATCTACCTCAAAAGAAACAAAACCAAATTCTGTGGTCTGGTACACTTTTTGCATCAGCAACAATGTGTGAGCTGCTAAAGTTTGTATTCCTAAACAAGTTACACTACTGATTTGATGGTGTTAATCCTGAATAAAGCAAAGTACTTTCTGTCAAGTACTGTGAACAAAATTAATTTCATGGCAACTTATTTTAGCGAACTAGCATTTAGTCCTTTTTTATGGCAATTTTGTTTTCACTATTTTGCATCATCTTCCTACATATGCAATCTTACTATAATTCATGTAATATTGTATGTATGTGTGTTGTATGTTTGTGGGTATCCTGAAAAGGTTCCCTCAATTACCATGTAAATGAGTGATCGTTGTTCTCATATAGATGATGATCCGGGACGGGTTATAAGCTTTAATGGCTGAAAACTGTCACATATTTACAGAGAAATCTTCAAAATACAAATCAAATTTGGCTCAAAAATAAATCTCACTAGATACAATTGCATGATATTTGTGCGTTATTTGCACATCTATAAAATATTGTATTTGGTGTACAATCTTTCAACACTCATTTGTTTAATTTTTGTAGATGTACAGGTAGGCCCTTTGTACTAGTGGGAGCTCGTGCAAAGCACTTCGGGCATCCCGCTAGTCATTTATAAATGATATAATTGGCAGCAATTTAATTTAGCGAATTGGATGTACTAGCCAAATTGGTTAAATTAAATTGCTAGTAAAATTAATTTGTTTTACAGTAATGTTCCATGTGCACTTCATAAATTTCACTTATTACTTAATTATTGATTGCTTTTATACAGATGGGAGGAAAGAACATCAACATCGGGAAGAGTGTACTTTGTAAACCATATAACTAGAATAACACAATGGGATAGACCCACGAGGTAAGATGCGCACATCAGTTACGGGACTTACATTGCCAAAAGATGTTGAATAAAAAAGGAGGAAATCAATATTTTGTAACGGTGAAGAAACTCAGTACCTAAGGGGAAAAACTGACAATTTAACATTTTTATTTATACCCTTGTTTATGCAAAAACTACCTACTGTTTTATTAATACCATCAGTTCATGAAACTAATTAAAAGAGTTAAAAGATGTACTTTTAATGTGGTAATCTTTCACTCTTTGCAGGTTATCAATTGTTCAGCTCGTATTTAAATTCGCGAGTTGAAGTTTTGTGTGTTATTATTTCTGCGGAATCAGCGGTAGCTGGCTCGAGCGTGAAAATAATGTAGTGCAAAAATGTATTAGATTTTAATTTCCCCAAAACACACAGATCAAAAATTCTACTTAGAAAAGTCCTTGTATTTTGTTTTCTCGGGATTAGGCTTATTTAATTAGCTTTTGCTACTTTAAGTAGAAGACCATTATTTAATGAGTAAACCATGAGATTCTTATATCAAATCATAATTGCAGTCATGTTAAATTGGAAACAGGATATGTATTAATTTCAAAACTAATTACTTAATTTAAACTAATGTCTCTTATCAAAAATCCCCAGGCCTGCAACGGAGTCAGCCGGCACCAGTTCAAGCAGCAATGGTATTGGCATCAGCAGAGCTACGTCCAGCCCACAGATTCCTGTGCAAGAGGTTAGCAACTCTAGCAGTAGCGGCATTGGCAGCGGGGGCAGTAGTAGTAGTGGCGGCAGACGATCAGTGTCATCGCGGCGGAGTCTACACGAGGACAGCACATTAAGTAATGCATTATGTAGGCGGCAGTCATCACGACTGCGCAATTACATGAATCGTTCAACTCTGCACCAGGTCATTGACCTTCCTGAGGGCTATGGTAAGGACTAACTTTTAAACATGAAAATATTTACAAATGTGTGACCAGTCACATTGGAAGGGGCTAATGTCTTACAAAATGACAATTAAGATTTTATGCAGAGTTTTTTTTGGTTTTTTTGTAAGCTTCAGAATGACACCTTTCTTGTCAGAATTGGTCAATGCATTCAGATTTTATGTGAAATATGAGTTCGAAAAATCCTTTTGATTTCCTTTGTGTTTTCATACTTAATTTTATGAATATCCTCAAATCCATGCCGCTGATGACATGAACACCCTTTTGATCTGACTGGTTTCATATTATATTTTTTTCAAGAACAGCATATTTGGAAAATGTTAATACTTTATATCATTTTACAAAAACAGCATATATTCATGAAATTGTTTAATGAACCAAACATTTACTTTCATCAAGCAATGCACTTCTTCAACTTATAAATCAGTCACTTACCTACACTCTTACCACCAATTTCACCAAAAGTAGTAGAATTTATTAGAAGGCATCTTATTTTTAAGGAATATATGTGGTCTGCTTCCACAAAACCCGGACAAAGTCACTAGGACAGGATGAGAGATAAAAGACAATTTAGTTGTCAAAAATCAATGAGAAACATACTTATTCTCAAGTTATATATTGATTTTTGAAGTACAAAGTATTCTGAAGTGTGATACATCAATTCAAAGATTGAAAGATAAACAATTCAAATCTGGAATAAAATCTAAAAATCATTTTTCAACTTTTTTTCTTGTTTCAGGTTAGCAGGTCTCATATATTTTCCTGACTTAGCAAAACACCCTGTGATATATAGGGCCTACCACTCATCTTTCAAATTTATTTTTTGACCTTGTGGTGCAAAATTGCAACAACAAAAATGCAACCTTCTTTTTGATCCTTTCTACAATTTATATTTGACAACAACATGAAATACAAAACCTCATATCCAAATTATGCACCAGACTTATATGCAATAGACATATTTTGTAGTGTGATACGGTAAATATTTAGGTCTGTAAGTCTCTTACCACCCACCTCAGTTCCATTCCAGTTTTACACAGTGACTCTTCTGTTTCACCTAACAAGAGTTAATTTTGAATTATCTTGGGTTTGTAAATATCTAGTAGGGTAAAATACATAAAACACATAATTTATAAGTAATTTTAACATTGCAAATAGGATCAACAATCACATAATTGTATCTACTACCAAATGTTATTGTTATTCGCAAATAGTTTGTAATGCAATCACTTCATAGACATTTGCGTAACGTCAAAAGTTCATTGACACACTTATATACAGACCCAATGTAAATAAACCATCAAGATAATTCAATGAAATATAATAGTGGCTGAGGTCAGTAAGGTTTACATCACTATCAGTTAATATGTCTGTAACCAAGCTACAACATAACACCATGCAAGTCTGGGTTGGGTTAAAGGGGCTCTCCGATAACTGTGACCAATTAGATACCATGATAATGCAATACAAATTACGCTAATTTTTTTATGACTGTACACTACAGGGTGTCCCAGAATGATGTAAACTGGGAAAGGTGTATTTATTTAACTGTGAACCCCATTGAAATTATATAATCTACCGTATTATCCCTATTAAGCACCCAGGACCTTCTAAGCGCCCATCCCTGTTTTTTCTCAATGACTACCAACAAACAATCCCTTATAAGCGCCCACCTTTTTCAAATGGTCAGCATCCTCAAATGACCACTTGTACATATATTTCATTTAGTACATGAAATGGTCAGCCTCCTCAAATGACCATCAAATGGTCAGCATCTTCAAATGACCATCAAATGGTCAGCATCTTCAAATGACCATCAAATGGTCAACATCTTCAAATGACCACTTGTACATTTTGTTTTAGTACGATAAATGAGTTTAAAAAGGTAACATAATAAGCGCCCACCCATAATGACTTTGCTATCCGCCCTGGGCGCTTAATAGGGATAATACGGTACATTTACTTAACTTTCTTAGACATTTCTAATTTTAAAAATCAGACATTTCTGGCAGAAATTATGGACTCTTTTGTAAAAATGGTAGATTCCAAATTTGACCAAAATTGCCTCTTTTGAAACTCATAAAATCATTGACCATGTTCAGCATAAAGCTCAATTTAAATCTGAGGTAATTTGGTGTGTCCGTCATTGATTTCCACTAGAAAATCAATAGATATCAACTGTTGGTGATGTTTTATGAATCAATATTTAATTGGAGTGAGGGAATTGTTCTGCTTAAGTGATTTATATCATACTTTCTTAAGGCAGCAGTTATGAAGTTAGGAGTGAGTTATCAATTAAAATATGCTGAATGTGAAAAACCGGTTTCACTGATTTACAATAAGGCCATGGTAATGAAAGTCTTAGATTTGTGTCCGGGCATTTTTCAAATCACATGCGGCCGTTTTTCATTACTCATTATTCATTATCCTATCCAAGCACGATTTCCCGGATTTCCCGCAGGTAAGGGCGCCATCTATTGTCGAAAATGTGTTCAAAACACATTTTCGACAATAGATGGCTCAAATCCAAGATGGCGGCTTGATCGCGATCGCCAGCGTTGAACGAAGTGACTAAAAACATCGTTCTTTCGCTGACTGACGACTCACAAAGCAGGAAACGTTGGGATTTTTGTGTTTTTACACGAATAATGAAAATTTTCTTAAATAATGAGTTTTTCATGCAGGAGGTTTTGGACCATGCGGGCGGTGGACGCAAATCTAAGACTTTCATTACCATGGCCTAATGTCATGCCAAATCAGAACGGATAAAGATATTTTGATGAAATTATCAGAATAAGTAGGAAACATGTTCCCCATTCTACTGCAGACATATAACTTGGTCTGCAATGTTGTTAATATATATTTTTATTATTTTTTCAACCTGGTATAAATCATTCTGTGACACCCTGCATATAGTGCTTAGACTTGACCATTTAGTGATTCATTGTATATCTATCTCTGAATCTCTACATGTAAAATGAGTTTATAAAGGTGATCTGATTGATTGTACATGGAAACCTTATTTATAATTTTTGGTAATAACATGGTATGCCATATACAAGTTTGAAGCCTCGTATTTGAATTTTGGTTACAAATAGCTTTTCCCAGAATACCAGGTCATTATAAATCAATTTTTAGTAGATATCAGCCATGAAATTAGCTAGTTAAACACTTGGGTGTGCTTAAAAAGACCTGTGGGACATATTTTGTAAGGATCAATGTTGCAAGAAAACTGAATGATGCACAGATTTTAGATTTAACAATTTTTGTATCTTACCATTAAAGGCAATATTAGTAGTAAAATTTAAATAACGAAAGATAACACTGTTCTTCAAGCAAACAGACCTCAGGATGGGTTAGTCAGGCACCTGGCACACACAAAATATTGCTATACAAAGAGTAAGGGCCAAAAAAGAAGAAGTTGTGTTGCCCTCAAGTGCTAAAAATATAAAATTGGGTCGGTCGGTCAGATTTTTTTTTCTTTTTTTTTTTTCTTGGCTGAAAAATAAATGGTTTATGTTGAGACAAAATTGGTATATGCCCTAAGTCTATTTAACTAATGTTTCTAGTGTGATAATAGTCTAAAAAAACATTTATTTAAGCTTACTCATATATTTCAAGCAAGAAATAGTAACATATGATTAAGACACTTAAAGATCAAATTAAATCTAAAAAAATGACAAATGAAACAAATTTGAAGAAGGAAAAAAATGAAACAAAACAAAACGTGACCCTAGTTTTTCGCTTTTAGGGTTGGTCGCTTAGGGCAACACAATTATTTGGCCTAAGAGATAGGAATAAGTATCCTTAAAACAAATGTAACAAAAACTTCTGGTCATTTACCAGAATAAATGCAGAATCACTCTAAAATCATGGATCTGAAAATGGAATGCTTGCTGTTCCTTTCAACATTATGGCTCACACGTGCCGAATGTAAATTGATACATTATTATGATGAGATAAGACTTGGAATGTGTAGGACCTTTGCTCTGGCTGAGCACTTGCTGTGATAGATACCCTTAGCTCAGATACATTCTAGTAATCTTTGTACAAGATAAGGCTGTATATCATAATGTGAAGGATGTTTTACTATGATATGTGCCCATGCTGTGATTAAGCTTACACATGGATGATATTTCAGCTTATAATGATGTTGTAGGAATGTCTCATATCTATACTGTGTTTACATTCACCTCAGCACAGTGAGTTGTCAACGCATATTCCATTGATCAATGCACAATTCATATCAGATTTTTGGATATACAATTTTCAAAAAGACCTTGTAAAGTGCGAAAGTAGCACATCTGCAATATATAAAGACAAGTTATAACTATGAGACTTCAAAGGAGTATCCGGATTTTATTGATAACATTAAATTGCACTTTGCATATTAAAACAACTCCTAAAACAAACAAAAAGTGTTACTCACCAACTTTATAATTCAGCCCATTTTGATGTAAATGTATCTACCAAGTCAAGACACCAAGTATGAGCTTGGCAGGAAGTGGTCGATGTATTTGATTCAATTATTTATCTTTCCCCCAGAGTAGGCCAGTGCACGTAAAAGTTGAGAAAAAATGTGCTTGGCCATGTATTTCTTTCTTAATATCAGATATGATTATATTGACAAGTGTTCTCCCTTATCTGAAGTTATCCACAATCAATCAATCTCAATTTGATATTGATTGATAATTTGTTAGTCAAGATATTGTATGATAATGTGTATATCATGTTAATTGACACCCAGCCAGCATCCTTAAAATCTGGTTAAAATTGGAAAATTAATTTTTGATTATTATAAAATATGAGTTATGAATTTTATTTTCAAGGTAGAAAAAGATGTTTCCATCTTCAACATTATTAATTGTTCTTATATGTACCTCAAAAATCCATAGTTCACTTCAAAATGATTGTGTTTGTCTATGAATATTTGAAGGAGCAACTCATATTCTGTGCAATATTAAATTATTTTCTTATTCTCTAACTCCCACCGTGTTCTTTTACAGAGCAAAGAACGACAGCACAGGGCCAAGTATACTTTCTACACACAGAAACCGGTATTAGCACGTGGCATGACCCAAGATTACCGAGAGATTTCACTGTAAGCGAGGACGACCTAGGAACACTGCCACCAGGCTGGGAGACTAGGCAGACGGCAACAGGCAGGGTGTACTACGTGGACCATAATAACAGGACTACACAATTTACTGATCCACGGTTAGATTCCAATATTATTACAAGAGCTTTAACAAAGTAAGTTGAAACACAGAAAGATGAACATCAGAAGAATAGTTTTAATGTCATTTCATTGGGTTGGTTATTGTGTGGTCCGGTTATCTACTGCCTTCCAATGGTTTGGTAGAAAAACAACAGCATAAGGAATATGTTATGTTATTTTAGGGGAGAAAAACTGGTCAAATTCTTTTGGAAAATCAGGCTCCGCTAGACCTAGTACTGTAGTAATGAGGAGGTTAGGATTACTAGTGAAAGTGTGCTATCATCTTATTCATAACTTTTGAAAATGTGCGTACCATCGCGCTTCCACTCAAATTGATCGTTATATTGAAACGCGAACGCACAACGCGGGTTATTGATATATTGCCAAGACCTCTAAAATCATGAAATTCACTTGTACGCGCATCAATGACCTGGGGGCGGGGCGTTTTGAGTGACGTCGTATGGTAACAAGAGGCAGATGTTTGCTTGAGTGGGCCCTGAACATGGATACACGTGACACGACTACTCGCGATCGCGGCGGCGGTAGTTTCAACAATAAAACTACATGAAAACACAACAAAACACCATTTTTATATCGTTGTAAAATTTCAATGATAAACGACAAATTTGGTCTGCATGATTTGAATAACTGGCGTGTGTGTACCGTACCGCCAGCGCGGCGGCTAGCCTGCACACGGCCGTATCAAGCATCAGTGAAATAAATCTGATTACAGACAGGGCTAACAGTAACAAACTAGTATAAAATTTGACTGGGACGCAAAAAAACCATGATAAACAGCCTACAGAGCAGGGATGTCTCATAGGTGACTTTGTAAATGTTTCAATTCAAGAAACGTATTCAAAATCTAAGTCAGGCGTCATCCATTTTGTTGTAAAATCGAAACTGACAAGATTAAAAAATGTTAGGCTAAATTAACTAGGCCTACGACTTTACGTACGAGCCTACTCCTCTATTAGCTAGGCCTATGATAGCAATCCCGTCTACGACACATGACAACCCATTTCATTTTTGTCAAAAGCTTGACAAACACTAACACTGCAACTAATACTAGGGCAAGACAACATACTTTTGTTTGTCAAAAAGACTCGCGGATCCTAATTAACATGAAGTTAATATGTAGGTCTAGGCCATCAATCATTACTCACCGAATAACGTCGTCTCTAAACAAGCAGGTAATACAAAGAATGGAATCGTACAACACGATTTTGCTGCGATTTTGATTATATTTCCCCATTGACCATAAACATAAGAAGGTCACGGTTGTTGAAGTGAGTGATTCGACTTTGATCCATGGATCCATGATTATGATGAGACATCATTGCGTTTACTTTTTCAATGATGAAATAAGCTTACAAAAATAGCGTCAAAAACTTATTCGTACGGTAGATCTGAGACGAAATATTCGTCCAGGGTATGAAGTCAAATTTCATTATTTCCAATCTGCAAAATTGATCTTTCCTGCTTCTGAATTCTTTACAGGATCGGGAATGAAGAAACTTCTGTTGTTTGTTTATTAATTTTCTGTGATTGTTTGCAAATCAAAAACTAAATTAATTTGTGGCCCTGAACATGCATAATAGTTGCAGAACTGTGATTGGTCTATCTCATAATCGTTGATCGTTCTTTATAAGAGCTTCTCCGCTATTGGTCAATCCAGAGAAAAACAATGACGTACGGTGGGGAACCCCCTTAGATTGCTCCATTATTCAATGGGGTGGTGTTTATTTACCTCAGGAGAAAATGACACAAAAATACGAACTCCAAAGTCAAAATATAAACCTTTAGAATAACTTAATATTTACAATTTGGATGCTAATCAACATTAAATGACAGTTATGAATAAGATTGGTGACTTTGTACGGACTATTCTAAGGTTCTTGTTTGAAATCGCTGACTTTGTTTTGGTACCTCGGGATTGCCCCTCGGGGGCGTGCCGCCCCCTCGGGGCAATCCCTTGGTACCAAAACAAAGTCAGCGATTTCAAACAAGAACCTTAGAATAGTCCGTACGCAGTCACCAACCTTAAAATATAATATATTCTTTGAGGAACTGGTGGCCCTAGTGCTTTGATAATAAATCAAATACTGTAGCGCATATTCTGTTCTTGGAGCCATAAGAATCACATGTTTGTTCCTTTTTATTTGAAGCAAAATGAAAAATACTGTTTTTGTTTTTTTCAAACTTATATTTCAAAGTTATAATATTGCAGTCCATTTTTCAAGAGAGATTTGGTAAAGAGATGATGACTTTTTATTTTATACAAGCTAATGTTTCAAAGTTATATGTTTAATAAATGTTTGACATCTTCTTGACCAACTCATATCATTTCAGTCGTGTGAGTATTAACGGTAGCCCGGTGGACTGTTCTCCAGTGCCTAAATACAAGCGGGATCTGGTCCAAAAGATGAAGATGTTACATGCCGAGTTATCCACGCTACAGCCGCAGACAGGACATTGTAGGGTGGAGGTATCGAGGGAAAACATATTTGAGGTAAGATTTGTCAGTTTGTCAAGTTCTTACATTTTTGAAAGTAACAATAACTGTTGGCCCTGTATTTGTATTAATTACATGTTAGATAAAGTGTCTCGTTTTAACCATTTAACGTACAGGGTGTCCCAAAAGTGTCGAAACCTTTTCAAAACTTTATATCCCCAGTTAAATAATTTGCAGTATAAAAATAAAAATATATTTGGGGATAGAGAAGACTTGTAGAATTATTTTAGTACCAAACTTACAATAACAGCTGTCTGGTTTAACAAAATACAGACAAAGGTTTCCCCAACTATAAAACTGCACTTTCATATAAAAGGTAGCATTTTTAGGCAATTCTTTGAATAAAATGTGTTCATTTTGGGTGGAAAATAGTGCCATTTTTGAAAAGGTGTGTAGCAAATTATTGAAACAAAATGTCACCCGACTTTTGTTAGAGTTTTTGAGTCAGTCACAGAGTTCAACACAACACTTTTTGCCTTATGTCAGTTTCTCTATGCATGTTGGGGACCTGAAGCAAATAATTTTTGAATTCTGTGTTGAAAATGTTTAATAAAATCAGAATTCATATCCTTTGAGAACTATATATTGGAACCTCCGAGGCAGTAAGTTTCTAGAAGAATTTGCAATAGTAGACATTTATGACCCAGCACGAGTAAATGAAGCACAATCAGAGACAAATGAATATTAGGTTTTTTATATCTTGATAATATGTTGAAGCTTGTGGACAGTTTGGTGCCGAAGTCAATGTTATATCACATTCCTTAATTGAAAATCTCTTTGTCTCAAAACATCAAATACAAATCGTCAATGTATGGCCATATAAAGTTTTGGTTTTGTTAATTAAAATTAAAACCCCCAAATTCTAGTTTAACTCTTTATTTCATGAATATGTGTCTTTGGTTTTGTAATGTATCAAATGTCACATTTGTATATTAAAAGGGAGGCCTTATATTCATTAATTAAGAAAAAGCTTCTACTTTGGTCAAGTATTGTTCACATTCTTGTTGTGAGGAGATTCAAACAATCTTTTGACGTAGTCTTTATCTGACAACTAATTCAGAATATCTTGGGACATTTCAGACCATATTCAAGCAAGCTAATGAAAGCAACACAGGTTTGTGAAATACAACAAGGTGAGAATAAAATATCATCTTACAAATGCCAAATTATTTTGAAACGGACAGATATGTTTTCTGCCTGTAACATTGTTGTGCCGTTTCTTGTTCCCATATAAAATCTTGCAATGTCAATTCATATCTCAAATGTCAAAATCAATTTTAATTCGTTCATCTTCCGTTTTTATCTTACAGGAATCGTATAGACAAGTAATGAAAATGAAACCCAAAGATTTACGGAAGCGTCTCATGATCAAATTCAAGTCAGAAGAAGGCCTAGACTACGGCGGCATAGCCAGAGAATGGCTCTACCTGTTATCGCATGAAATGCTTAACCCGTACTATGGACTATTTCAGTACTCACGAGATGACATTTATACTCTACAAATCAACCCAGATTCAGGCATTAATCCTGTAAGTAATTGATAAGGCGATGAACAAAATCCAACCTGTTCTACGGGCAAACGGACCTCTCAGGTAGGGTTGGTCTGTCAGGCGGGGGTTTTTTCTTCTTCAAAATGTTGGTTTTTTAAAAAAATGTATTTGAATTTTTAAAATATTCAAAACAAATTCCAAAGATTTCAACGAATGTTTTAAATGGTTGGTCCAGTAGAGTTGGGGTTTTTCTGTCGTCTAAAGGTAGTTATTTTATATGGATATGCCTATTTGTGCTCTCATAATTGTTTACTTGTAGCCAATAATTTTATATGATATAGGACTGCCAAAAGTTGACAGGGACCTAGGTAATTTATAAAAATGTGCTTTTCATAGAATAATAAACATATTACATCTCTTAAAAATACCTTCTTGCCCTGCTAGAAGCCAGTTTAATTAGACAATTTGCTACTCAAAATATGTACAAAAACACACACAAAAAACAATAACAAAACCCACAAAAATATGCCAAAATAACCTCTATATACCAACCTAAAACAATTATATACTTGTATCTTTGTGAGCGATCAAACCCGGACTTGAGTTATAATATTTATATTTTGTTACAGGAACACCTATCCTATTTCCATTTTGTCGGTCGTATCATTGGCATGGCCATCTTTCATGGTCACTACATAGACGGCGGTTTCACCATGCCTTTCTACAAGCAACTCCTTAGCAAACCTGTGAGCCTAGAAGACATGGAATCGGTAGACCCTGAAGTGTATAGAAGTCTTGTGTGGATGCTGTAAGTTATCTAGCTTGATTACATTCAAGTTGTTTTTGGTGCACTGAAATTGTCCATTGTAACATTATTGCATATATGATAAACTTATATAATATTGAGTGGCTTTGAGGTGATACAGGAATATTTGCATAGCGAGTGCAATATATTCTTGTATCACCCAAAAATAAGACATTCAATATTATTTATATAACATACTGTTTTAATAAAACTAAATACTGTAAGTTAGCCCGAACTGACCTCTGCGCATATATATACTTGCCCGCACATCTTCTGTGCCGCACAAAAAATATTGGACAGCAGTTTTTTATGAATATTGGACGCACATCCGGAAACTTGGTGCACAATATTCAATACGCACTTTTTTGTACCGTTTGTGCCCATATAAATAATAATACTGTATAGTTGAGAGTTTCATTACATAAGAAGAGATATACCGAGTTATGGAATAATTATAGCCATTGTATGGGAACATCTCTCAGACTCTCAAATCAGTTCAAGAAATCCTTAAAGACTCATTAGTTCACAATGGCTTTCTAATATTTATTTTTGAATGTATATATCTAAATTTGGTTTTGTATTGCTGTTTCTATGTTTAAGGATCTCGATGTTAGGCGCTATCTAAATATGGTTTTATTATTATTATTAATATCTTATCAAGCATGTACCAGGAACTTGATGATGCACTTTCTTTGTATGCTTATTCCTCATTTAGAAATTTCATATTTCAATCTTTTTTTCATTTCTTATTCATGCAGAGAAAATGACATCACCGGTATATTAGAGAATATGTTCTGCGTGGAGCACAGTTCATTTGGTGAGATGCATGCGCATGAATTGAAACCTAATGGCAAGAATATACAGGTGACGGAAGAGAACAAAAAAGAATATGTCAAGTAAGTTATAAGGGTATGGGACATTATAGAAATATATGGAGCCATGGGTGGCTCTTGATAAAACTCGGCTATAATGGTATGGGACATTATAGATATACATGGAGCCATAAGTGGCTCTTGATAAAACTATAGAACAGAGGTGACATCAAAAGCATATTTTTCTAAGGTGTGAATCCCTGATGAACATCAGTTGTTGATGTTATAAAGGTGCTATGGTTTTGCCAAAACTCAAAAAAAGATATGAATGCAAGTTAGGCTATATGTTTGTTTATATCCTTCATTAATATTTAATCATTTCCCATCTGCAACGGTTAATAAGCATACTCAGTGCTTGAAAACAGTTGTATAAGTATGACTTGACCCTCGGACAGGGGTGTCTATTCTTCCAGAAAACCCACATTGTTCCTCAGCGCTACAGTTGTCTGACGTCTGACTATAGCTTTTCCCAAACTCTTCAATGTTACAGTTGCCACCCAACTGACACATAAATCAACCTTTTGAACATATCATATGATTTAAAAATTGTCTGTTCAAATGGGACAAATAACTGAAAATGACACAAAATTTGATACAAATAATCAAATACTTTTTATTGTTATTTATTTAAAACAATTTTCCCTTAAAAAAACACAAAAAAACTTGAAATCCTTCCCCAGAGGAGTAACATTATTTCCCAGCGTTGTAGCTAATAATAGAATAATAGATACCTCTGCCCTCAGGGAAATGTTTTTCTAAAATTAACATTGATCCAATATTATGCAGTAGCATCACGCCATGGCCAAAATCAAGTGCTTATACATTTTTATATCCATATATATTAGTATAGAAAGCTACTTCTGGAAATCCCAAGTCATTCAAAAAGTTACCTGTCACTTACCACATCGTTCCATTTGTATAATAAATTTGTCTTATTATTATGCATATATGCAGGTTGTTTGTCCAATGGAGATTCTTGCGTGGAATCGAGCCACAATTTCTCGCGCTACAAAAGGGATTCAATGAACTTATACCGCAGCATTTACTCAAGCCATTTGACGAGAGGGAATTAGAGGTAGGTTGATGAATATAGTGTATTATGCATGCAGGGTATATCCTAAAATGAAAGACTGAAACACAAACTGTTCCATAAGTGTGCCCTAATCAAAGCATGAATAAACATGATCTCATTTATGCACCATCATACAATATTGCACCGGTAGCATCACAGAGCATTGTGATTCGCCTGATGCGATTGGAAGCGCTGGTTTACCTCCCACAGGGCAGCTTCAGTTTAAATTAGATTAATCAGGTGCTTTGTTGTTGTTGCCGGGCAGTAAATAAGAAGTGGCCAGAAGTGCCCCTCAATTTGGTAGGCCCTTTTTAAAGATGGCAGCCAAATAGAGGGACCTAGGGACCTAGTCTAGGTATATCCTCTGGATTGTGTGACTCAAGCTTGCAGATTTGTGATCACAGTGCTTAATATTTGCCTGTGCAAATTAAAATTACGGTAATCAACAGAAGTAAAAGGTTCAGCCTGTAAAGTTTACATACCTCTAGGCAATGCCAACTACCATGTTTGGGATGGGGTTTTTTCTTCATGGTTATACAGATAGAGAGGAACCTACCGTACCATTCCTTCAGAAATCTTAAAATAATTTTAAAGCAACACAATATGTTTGAGCAAGTTGCTTTGGAAAGCATCTCATTAGATATACCAAGTTTCATTTGAAAGATGAGGGAGTAGTAACTTCAGAAATTCAAACTCAAAATTAATGTAAATAAACTAAAAGTTAAGTAATAAGCAAGATTGATAAATCAAGATTCCATTCTTGACTAAATGACCCACATTAAATTAGATTATTGAACAAGTGGGCAGTCCGATCCATGCTACCTATATGTTTAATTCTACACAAATTTATAATACTCTCTTATACAGTAAATTTAATCTTTTTCTATTTTCTTACTTATACCACAGCTTTTAATTAATGGACTAGGTAAAATTGACACCGAGGATTGGAAACTGCATACCCGACTCAAGCACTGTACCCCAGACAGTAATATCGTCAAGTGGTTTTGGACAGCGGTAGAAACATTTGATGAAGAGAAGAGAGCACGTCTGTTACAATTTGTAACAGGAACATCGAAGGTCCCACTCCAGGGCTTCAAAGCACTCCAGGGTATGTGTGTTTTCTTCTCATCTATTATTTGTTTAGGTTTTGTTATGCTTTAAATGGCCAGGGGATAATTGCAGTAGTTGGATGTGTGAGGGGAAGAAGAATTGAGTATGGCCAAAGATCATGTTAAAGGTATATGGCCCGATCACTTTTTTGGGGCTATGATTTTTTTTTCACATCAAGATATTTTGGTATCAGAAGAATCCCCATATTTTTCTCATTATGTCTGTAAAATATTAGGGGCCAGAAATGTTTCATTTGGAAATTATAGGCTAAAATCATGTGGTGAATTACTGCCAAAGGTGGTTAACCACCAACCAGTCTGTGTTCTACTCAATGGGCACATGTCTTTTGACCTTGCGCTTCTAAAAATAGAACCATTGGAGTTATGCAACTCAAACTTTGGAATGCAACAATTTTAAGGATGACCTTTCATGTAAAATAGAAAACATCAAGTTGAAAA
Organism: Ophiura sarsii; assembly: GCA_035610835.1. Taxonomy (NCBI): domain Eukaryota; kingdom Metazoa; phylum Echinodermata; class Ophiuroidea; order Amphilepidida; family Ophiuridae; genus Ophiura; species Ophiura sarsii. The sequence goes on from CM069443.1 coordinate 23,238,291, forward strand.
TTGGGTCATCTACCTTTAAGGTCAGTTATATAATTTGTTTTAATTGGCTTCAAACTTTATGACAACAAACTGCATCATGCTCCAATGGGCCTCAATCTTGGTGACAACAAACCTAGGTAACCCAGTGGTCATCATTTACAATTGATCTGATAGGAATCAAACATGGTGACAGTAAATCTCATGTGCAGTGAAACATTTATAGTTGTCCGGTCAAAGCTCATCCAGGAGTCTGTTAGATCATGAAACTTCTCTAATTGGTCTCAACATCGGTCAACATCGGTGACAATAAACTTCATGACCAAAGGAACATTTTCAGGGGTCAGGTCAAAGGTCATTCAGGGGTCAGATCTTATATTTTGCGTTGATTGGACCCTTATTCTATGACAAGAAATCCCATAGTTTGTGCTAACATTACTGATCCACGGTTACTGACTGACACTTTGTCCATCAACAGCAAGACACACTATTTGACAACTGCCATGCTTATTGTCATTATATTTTCTCCTTCTCACAGTTTTATTCCCCCCCCCCCCCCCATTCATCCCTCCCCTTGGACAATTTGACTAATCTATTTATTTCTACTCAATTATAAACAGGTTCTACAGGTGCACCAGGACCCCGATTATTCACAATTCATCAGATTGACGCGGACACAAATAATCTACCAAAGGCCCACACATGGTAAGTTATGAATTTTTTTCACATCAAGATATTTTGATATCAGAAGAATTCCCATATTTTTCTCATAATGTCTGTAAAATATTAGGGGCCAGAAATGTTCCATTTAAAAATTATAGGCTAAAATGTGGCGAATTACTGCCAAAGGTTGTTAACCACCAACCAGTTTGTGTACTACTCAATGGGCAATATGTCTTGTGACCTTGTGCTTCTAAAAATAAAACCATGGGAGTTATATGCAACTCAAACTTTAAAATGCGACAATTTTAAGGATGACCTTTCATGTGAAAAAGAAAACATCAAGTTGAAAATCGGGCCAGCAATCGGAACATCTACTTTTAATACTATACAATCTTGAGAGACAGTTGTATCGCAATCTACTATATTTTTGTCATATTATTATATTTATAAACAGGCGTACAGTACATAGAGTAATTACCATTTTGTGAAAAGTGTGCTCAATACAAATTGTAGAGCAATAGTTTTATCTCACAATTTCGTAAAGATACGTGTTTGTCATTAGTTTATATGTAACAAACTTAATAATCAGAACTCATTTCCTTTATACAGCTTCAACAGGCTAGACATCCCTCCATATGAGACCTATGAGAAGTTCATGGAGAAGATCACATGTGCTGTGGAAGAAACGTGTGGCTTCACGGTAGAATAAATCATGTTACGTGTATTATAAATAGAAGAAATACTATATAGCATACAAACTGTCATACTCTTCCCATTCTCTGGGCAAGGTTTAATGGTAACCATATACATGTGCATGCATATAGAACTAACCATGCAGTTGTCGTAAGTATGTAAAGGATGAGCCAGCACAATTCATGCAAATGTACATTCAAGGTTTAGTATGGTCCTTCTGTACAGTGTGACCTTTAACCTTAGTAATGCAAGATTCTCATACACAAAAATGGTAAGAATGTAGCCACAGCTTGCCGCTTGTTCTTTACAATCTCATATTATTGCGCTTTGAATATGGGTTAATAAATTTGCTTTCAAAGGTATATTGATTGGCTACATAGTGAGTCTAAGTTTGATAATATGAGTTGGGCAGAGATAGTATCTATATCTGTTATTATAATGATCCTTTGCAATATTAATACACAGATATATTCATCCTTCTTAATTCATGAAATGACACCTTTATTAGAAATGCAAATCTCTACTGGAAATGAAAATGAAGAAATACATTGTAGGAAGGTAATCTATCTTCTCTACCGGGTGGTTCAAAAAAAAGTTGACCCAAGTTCAAAGTAATTTTTCAACCACATTTAAAGTTTCAGAGAATTTGTGTTTACATAGTCTTAATCAGCAGAAAGTTTTGAAATTATCCTGAAAAGATGGCACGTTTAGCTTGTTTGGTTCTTCAGATATGGTTCATTACAGAAAACATGTACAAAACTGACTTGTCCACGGGAGCGTCATTTAGTTGTTGACTTCAACAAAACATCATGCTTTAGTTTCAGAATTGAAAAGCCCGCCCTGACAAAGTATCCCAATCTCTATGCTTATGTGCCATTCACATTCAACAAAGAAACGTAGGTACGTAAGTAGGTAATGTCAAGCACCAGACATGTGTTTCTGATGTCTCCTTTTTCCTTTTTCTCCAATTTTTTTAACAATTTGTGACCAATCGTGTGTAAGTCCACTTTGTGCATTCCATCTCTACTAAAGGACGCTCCCGTGGACAGGGCAGTTTTGTGCATACTTTCTGTAGTGAACCATATCTGAAGAACCAACCAAGATAAATGTATCATTTTTTCAAGATAATTTCAAAACTTATTGCTGATCAAGACTACCCTTACCAAACTGGAATGTATTCATTAAGTATTCGCAATAAGTATTCCAAATACATTTGAATGCATGTATCCGAATACTAATAACCACTTATTATATATGTAAATTAGTTGTTCGAATACATACCAATGTATTCAAACTACTTGTTAGTATTCCTCATTTAATATAAGTCTTCCTATAGGCCGAAATATTTAAATGAGGAATACTAACAAGTATTCGAATACTAATATGCAAATTAGGAGATGAATACTAGCACCAAATAAGGAATACTAACATGTTTTCGAATACTAGTATGCCAATTAGAAGATGAATACTAGCACCAAATTAGGAATACCAAACACCAAATTAGGAATACTAACAAGTATTCGAATACTAGTATGCAAATTAGAAGATGACTACTAGCGCCAAATAAGGAATACTAACTTGTTTTCGAATACTAGTATACAAAGAAGATGAATACTAGCACCAAACTAGTATTCTGACCACATTTATATCCATAGAGGTCCTTGACCTTTGTTTTCACCAGAAGTGTGACACAAACATGAATGTATACAAGCTGATGAGATTCTAAAGATTCCCAGAACAACCCATAAAAGGCATGCATGGTATTCCAACATAAATATTTCACACTAGTCTTAAGGCATGCAGCTTGTATGATGTAACTAGGCTTGATATAAATAAGGGTAACTATAAAAACTTTAAAAAATATAACACATTTCATATAAGCTTATTCTACATTTTCTGACTATGTTCCTGTCTTTCCTGTGAAAACCCAAAATAAATCATTCTTACCTCAGTATCTGTTGACAAGATAGTAGTATAACACCCACCACAATTTCTCTTAATAGTATGCACACTAATACATGTATTTAGGTCACTATTTTCACCAATACCAGCACACAACACACTTCACTTCCAACCCACTGTGATTCCAACCAAAAAAGGCAGATGAATTTGATCTGTCAGTTGACCTGACCATTGAACTTTGACCCAATGACCTGATCTGTATTTTAGTATTCGAACCATGGACTTAAGATTTGATTTTAAGTATTCAAACCACAAACCACAAAGATTTGAATACTTATTGATATCATGTATAAATTTGAACCACTAAGATTAGAATACTTAAATTGAGTTTAGTATTCCAACCACAAAGATTTGAATACTTAAATTAATTTTAGTAGTCGAACAAATCAGAAATTTGCTTTAAAATTGGAGGAATACATTCAACCACAAAAATACCACTAAATAAGTATTCCGAATACAGAATAAATATATTCCGAATACTTATTTAGTATTCCAGTTTGGTAAGGGTAAGTAAACACATATTCTCTGAAACTTCAAATGTGGTCTAAAAAATTTCTTGAACTTGGGTCAACTTTTTTTTGAACCACCCGGTATAGGAATGAATACCCAGAAAACCAGTGCCAATGTGTGGTCATAGAACCCTGAAAATGTAAGAGTGTGACAGTTTGTAGCAAACAAATATGTAATGCATGATGGGTAAATGAGGCTGTTGTATTATGGGAAGGCCCAGATGAGGATGATTATATTTGACTAGTAGTAACAAAATAATGTGTACTAAATAGTATGTAAATTATTGAAATTTGCTAGCTTAATTAAGATATTTTGATATGTTTAATAACTACTTTTGTTATTGTTCTTCTAAGGAAGGATAGTATAATCTGACTTCATCACGGTGCAAATTATTTATAAATAATTTTTGTATGAAATCTGATTAATGTCCCCATATGATTCTCCTCATTAACTCACTATGCTTAACATTATATTATCAAGGGATGAGTGCATGAGACCACTATTCGCAATAGCTGCTAGGTGTTGTTAAGATTGTTTTATCCAAGCATAAGTAGAAACTAGCGCGCCAAGCAGCTATTACTGAAAGGAATTCATGCACCAATTCCTTGGTATTATTTACAAACCAAATTTTAAGAATCATGAAGCAAGGACAGGATACGTTTTGCAACATGATTTTTTTTCCATTATTTATTTTGAATACCAAAAAATGGTATTTGTTCATGTACAGCATCATGTTACTACTATTATATCCTATTAGAATCACACGAGGTCATTTAGCTGTTGCTAGGCGGCCATCTTTGATGTGTGGTATTGAACAAAAGCAGAGCGAGCATCGGATAGATGTTGTTATTTTTGTGTGTGTTATGTCTATGTATAGAGAACTATTATCGGCAATCTCATCATACCAAATAAAACATGGGACATATCTATAGTAAGTTAACTTAACATGGTAAGTGATAGCTGCATGCTTTAATGTATAAGGCTATATTAATAAAATCATTTGTCGCAAAGCTCCCGCGCGCTTTAGTTATTTGATGCGCGTTAAAAGAAAAAAAGTCTCTCTTTTTTCAAAAAACAAAAAACATGCAAACATTTCACAGATTTTTCAGATTTTCATTGATCACATCATTTTAATACAAAAAGTCACTTTTAAAAGGATTTCAATATTTTATATTTAAAAAAACTTTAAAAAAACGCATTCCGCATTAGGTTTTGAAAAATTGAAGAGCTTTGAGACAATTTTTTTTTAATATAGCCTAAGCATTGATCAGCTATCCACAATTTTAGAAAATATTGTTCGAACACTTTGTAGGTGTAATGTAAAGTGTTCCCCTTCTCACCCTGATCAATGTTGAATTCCCTGACTGGTCGACCATCAGCACATGGCCTTGCAACATTGATCGGTGGGGAAGGGGGAGGGGAATGAGTAAGGGACTACTTCAAACTACCATAAACAAAGTTTCTATTTTCATGTGACTCAAATAGCGTGCATGTTCTGGTACAAACAGCATGGCAATTAGGATCATTGTTGGAACACATTTTGTGTATGATTGCAGGTTAAAACCCTCTGACCTGTAGAAGCCCTTAATAGTTTTACCCTGAGACAACCTGCCAGACATAAAATGGTATCGTTTACCCTGATCTCGATCCTACTTGATAATAGTTGCTCTGGATTGGTGCAATCTATATTCTTACTGAAAATACCAACTCCTTGCAGATTAGACTGATAAGGGGTGTACGAAATGAAGATGATCTATTAAGGTGGTGGTGAAATTGAATCGGATCTAATCATGTCAATGAATTCAATGTGTGTGATTACTGTGCAGGTTTATACTGTGTTAAACAGGGATTTGGTTATAACAATGATTCATGTCGCAAGTTAAATTGTGGAGGGAAATTTTGGCCGATTGTGCTGTAGTGACCTGATTCTACCTTCAATAAATATTGCACCTGATCCGAAAAGATTTCCCCCATCAGATGACATGATTAAGGATGTAACCAAACCCTGGGTATCAGTCTAGTCAGGTCTTGGGCAAGTAGTGGAACTGAGGTGCCCCACAGGGCTTTAAATCAAAATAAACTTACTGTATATTATATATGTTTAGCTGTTCTTATGTTTTAGTTTACATGGTGGTTCAAAAACAAACCCATTTATGACAGCCATTTTTCACTCACTTGCTATATAAGCTTTATTAATATAAATGTCAATTTTGTTTAGAAGTGTTTATTAAGTGAACTGAGGTGAGGCGTCAATGGGCAAATCGATTGTGCACAAAATCTTTAAAATGTCATATTTAATAAACAAAATATGCCAGGGTTTTATCCAAGTGATTCTCAATAACTAATGCTTTGCAAAATGCCAAGAACTTTTAAAAGTTTGTAAGTAGGTGAAAATAGCTGTCAAAATGGGTTAACTTTTTTTTAACCGTCTTGTGTATTTTGAATCATGGAGTGAATCATAGAACATTTGAATGTCTAATCTTCAAAGGACTCTACTAGTATATATACATATGTAATCAATTGTGTTTGTAAGAATGTTTATATCACCCAAATCCTTTTCTTTGCCTGTAGTCCATTTCACTTCCACTAGACAGTGACGTTGCTGTGTCATTGGCAGATCGCAAGACTCAACCTGTGTGCCTGCTCAAAGAGCTGGCATTTACACACATGTGTTTACAAATGGATTTTCTATATACAAGTGCGTTAATGCTGCACCTGTAAAGTTTCGTCACTGTCCAGAGGAAATGAAATAATTCTATCAGTCTACAATCCAACAAATAATTCTCGATCATCCGGTATGCATTCTGTAAAGCAGCCAATGAATTTGCCCACAAGTTCATTAAAGATGAATGTTGTAAACAACTAAAACAGAATATTCACTGCTTGGATTAAAACATACACCATTACGCGGTTTCAGGGAAGCCAGGTTAACCAAAATTCCACTCCCACAATGCAAAGAGCATTTTGCATTACAATTTACAATGGGTATGAGCCAAAGGTGAATTAATTGGCTTTGTTGTATGGTACTCTCAATGCATTTTGGGACTGAAATTTCTATACAACTCCGTTTGCGGCGCCAAATCCCGAAAATATGTATAAGAAATGGCTGGGGGTTGAGCGGTCAGTATGAACATTTATTCTATGAATCAATGTGGAATTATTGCAAATAGGATATCTGAATACCTACATGTGACATACCTGCAAAAGTGACACATCGCGTTATAAGCAGTACATACTTTGTCCTTATATCGAGGGCTCAGAAACACAAGGCCTTATCTCTATTTTGACCATTTTGAGAAAAAGACTATTGAAGATTTTTAAACACATTGGGGAGATGGAGAGGCCTTGTGATACTAGCTATAACTTTGAAAAGGGTTGTGTTATGGAGATAAGGATGTGTGTTACTGGAAAGAAAATTTCATTCTGAACATTTTTATACCAAAATCTCATTTTTGAAAAAATGGAGACTGGATTTGTGTTTCTGAGCCCTAGATATGTTTGAAAGTATTTCTTTAATATACAAAACTAGGTGTCATTGAAAAGCTTGTTTAATTTTCTGTCAGATGTTGGTTGATAAATCTTATAGACAAGATGTACCTTTTTGAAGTGATGCGTCACATACTGTCGCTCCATTTAGGCCTTCAGCATGTATAAAGTAATACTTAGTATGAATAACCTTTGGGTAGTCTGCTCTAAACATACAAGGGCCAAAACACATATCAAATCCTTGTAAGTGCTCTTGCCCCTGAACATGTATAAAGCAACACTTCCTATGCATAACTGTGGGCAGTTTTACTTTATACATACTGAAGGGCCCAAAAAACTAAATTTTTAACAGAACAGCGACGATATGCATTATTTCAAATTGTATGCATTAAATTAATACAAAAGTGACCTAGAGTTCTGTAGAGTCCATTTTTCTATATGAATCCTTGTATATTTGATGTGTACAAATGTAAATTCAGTCGATAAGATACAGAGCGTATACTAAATACTACTACCATAAATGGTTGGCTGCTATCTATGGACCTACTTGTGTACATGTTGATCATACAAACTGCCATTACTAACGGATGCCATGTAAAGGACCATCCATGTACATCGACGACTGTACAAGTGTTTATCGTGCACCTTTTTGCAATTGATGTCAAATTTTGTATCCGTTGACCTATAGTTTAATCAGTTCCAAATTGGTGAAAACTGTGAGGCTAATATTTATCCATGAGCCCAAATGGAATACCTACTATCCAACCGCTCGCTGAAACCTGCTTATGATGCGCAAATGCACACTTTCACCAATAAATATGCGCAACAACTTGGATCCTTTCTGCGCACGGACAAATACAAGCCTCTCAATTTTTGCCAATTTGGAACTGATTGAACTATAAACCTTCGACCTAAAAATAGATGAAAGAAGATTTCTTGAGCAATACCAGCATGCTTCACTTTCATCACATGCATAATTATAGTTGTCTACCAGTTCTCATTGACATTGAAATTCAATGAAAGTCTAATATTTAACATTGTAAATCCAGGGTCTTTTAGAAATCCTGCTACAGGTAGTACAATTGATGTGACTTCAGTCCAGTCCTGTATTTTTTTAAAGACCTTTTCATTTTGGAATTACACATTCTTTAGTTTGTTGAAAGAATTTTAGAAAAACATTTTAGTTTGGTTGGCACTGTTTATTCTGTCAAAAAGCTCTTTGGATACTGCAGTAATGCTGGACTTGCTCAAGAAATCTTCTTTGAAAATATTTTTCTATTTCACACAACTGCTATGATGTGCGAATACTGTTGTAGCCTGAATATGTCAACTTTAACAATATATGCCTAAACCATGACAAGGGTATCCAAACTACTTAGTATGTGGTTGATATAATATACAATATGAATCAAAAAATGTTTCTAAAGTAGAATAAGAATCAGTTCACAAATTTACAGGGTATGTATATAATTGTGTGATCTATCAAATCGAAAAAGGACATGTTAGAAGCAAGAGTCCATTTTGAGTAAAAGAGCACGCTCGATGCTTTAAAATAATGCATTGTACAGGGTTGTCACCACACTTGGCACGGGTCGGTAGTAACCAGCACTCAGGCTGACCAACCGGGACTCAAGGAAATGTGAGATCTCATCCACCAGCACAAAAATGGAGAAACTGTATCTTTGTCTTTCATAACAGCTGGAAAATGATTCATGCAATTGATCACATGAATATTTAGCCAACACTCAAATCAGTCTAGTAACAACCCTGGCATTGTAAAAGTGTCTTGGACCATTCAATCACAAGATTTGAATGCAAAAGTTATAACTCGTTATTTTTTTTAATTATTTCCCTATAGTTTGGTCAGTTCCAAATTAGCGACGGCTCTTTATAATAGCGAATGAATACAGAAGGACGTGAACCTTCATGAAGGCAACAAGTGCACTGTGCATCATATATGTGCGTCCCAAATCGTGTGCGCGTGGCCATAATCTAGCGCGTACGCTTGGATTACTTTTGCGCACGGAGAGATAAAAACCAAATATTTCTCGCCGATTCGGAACTAATTAAACAAACTATAGCTTAACATAACCTTCTTGACGCCATTGGTCACATGCATATTATGAAACAGTGATTCGTAAGAGTAAAATCACATGATTAAATTCCAATTTCCTTACGGGGTTCAAATAATGATGAAAACAGAGCAATCCTTTTCAGATAGATGTAACATCCAGCTTGTGGAATGATATTAGACTCTTTCATACTGATAGGTCTGTTATAGGTACCTCTGTATCAGAGTCTGTTATAGGTACCTCCATATCAGAGTCTGTTATAGGTACCTCCATATCAGAGTCTGTTATAGGTACCTCTGTTTCAGAGTCTGTTATAGGTACCTCCGTATCAGAGTCTGTTATAGGTACCTCTGTTTCAGAGTCTGTTATAGGTATCTCCGTATCAGAGTCCCAAAATATCTGGGTGACATTCAACAATGACACTGGTGAGGCCTGACGAACCTTCAAAACGGCCCTACCTACACCTTTTCTTTAAGGGAGGAAACATTTGCTAATGGTCCCCTAAAAGGAGGGATTTCATATGAAATACAAGTTGGTACAACAAAAATGGCAGTCTCCAGTAATGGCATATTCTCTGTGACAAGTGTGCCAGCAACTATGTAAATATCAAAAAGCATATTCAGTTTAACTGTCTCGTCACATCTGCAATATCTGCTTGTACGGCTGTCCGATGTATTCAACAGCAAGTGATTCATGAGTAGTAAGCTTTCTTATATTTTTTGAAATCCTAATTGACCCACCCAATTTTGTTTGTTTTTGTGTTACACCAATCAAACAATTTTTTGGCCTAAGGCAAACAAAACATACTTAGTAATTTCTCGTAATATTAACAGTCTTGTTTAATAAAGGATCATTCTAACACATAGGTTTGTGGCATGCTGTGAGCATAGCCTTTATCTTATCCCACTGTAACTGTTTCATTCATGATTTCATTGTAAAGTATGAATAATCTACCTCTTGAATAGCACACGCTTTATGTTTATCTCACTTAACAACTCTTTGTAAAACCTGTTTGATCATTTTTTGCACACACTTGGCTTAGGCCCAACATTCAAGAGTTTGACTTCTTTTCCCTTACACATAGCTTTTAGAATGACTTTGCTTTCTCATTTGTTTGATTTATTTGAATTTTAAATGAAATTCAGTCTGATGCCAGATGTTACAAATAATCAGGGGGGGGGAGGTGCAACAGGGCATCAAACTTCACCTTACCCATATGCATTTATTCCTACTTTTATTGTAATTTACAGATTAAATTTGAAATTGTTTTGGAACAAATTTAATCAAGTAAAATTTATCATGTTTACAAAAACACAAAATTGATCAAGTGCAAGTATAAATCGTGGCAGAACACTCCCTAACTGGAAGTGAACCAGACATCTACGCCTAGTGTTTTTCCTTCAGAAATGTTATACTAAACAATTGGCCTTCATTTTCACACCATTGAACAGGAAAAACCAGCAACACCTAAGAAAATATTTTAACACACCTGTTTAATCAATGACTGCAGAATGGGCCTTTACAAAATATTATCATACATTTTCGTGGGGCACCATGTAAAATCTATTTCAAGAGAGTACCCACATTGTGTTTTGTATTTTGGTGCAGTGACACATCTGGTTTATTGTCAATTTATTTTTTTTGGGGGGGGGGGGGAGAGAGGTTGGTGCATTTCGAAAAAAATATGCCACTGTTAGTCTGTAGTTTCAGTATGCATAGAATGATCCAAATGATCATTGTTTGAAGTCCTCATGCATGATTAACAATGGATGAATTGATAACATTAGGCAGGTACAAATTATTATTATATTTATAAGGGACATTCCCTGGTGAAAACAAATGTAAAAATATTGTGTGTTGTCATAATGCTGGTTGACTTTCTATCCAGCAAGAAAGAATGTGTTAAATTATAAGTCTGAGATGGACCTCCCCCCCCCCCCCCCCCCCCCCAGGTCACTATGAATGAACATGGTTTCAGCATTGCTATGGTCATAAAGAAATTAAGGACTATAGTCTATTTATCCATCATGAGACAGTGACGTAACTTCGTATTCTACTAATTGTAGCACATAAACAAACGCGCCTACTCGAGGCACAGGCGTATACACACGAGCGTAGAAAGACGGAAGATACATATGTATGTATCTTTCGTCTTTCTACGCTCGTGGGCGTAAATACTGCGCCTGTAAAGTTACTTCATTGTCCAGAGGAACAAAATGGAGAATAGCTCCCAGATACCCCTCCCAATAACTGCATTGTGGAATGGTATTTTAGGGATATTCCTAAAGTATATTGGAATGAAGTGTACTGGAGGTCCCCGGATATGCATCAATTAAACGGTATGATAAAGTGCCTTGTTATAGCTATACAGTGCACTTGATGGCCCACTCATAGTCCCGTCATAACTCGTGCGCCAATATGTGTTGCAGTTGCATGATGCTCTCTCCACAAACGGGCCTTACTTTATTCCATCAAAGACTTCAGACATGATGGAGACCTACTAAATTACACTTACTCTGTATATTCTATGTTGTTCTTTTCTGCTCAAGTGTTTTCTATATAAACACAACACCAAAAGTAAGTCCCCCCCTAAACAATTTGTCATAACATCGTAAGATAAAACATTTTACCAATAAAACTTAGTTAGACATAATCCTATGACTGTTTCCTAAGTGGTGTTTGAAAATGAAAGATGTCCATGACTTCATGGCTGAATAAGCTCAAAAATAAGACAAAAACTGCCCTTCTCAAAAGTCACAACTCACTATGCTAATATCTGAGCCAAGAATGGGATTTACATGGCTGAATGATCATGAATTGATTACACATTACAGTAAATTTTGCTCAGCCACGGGTACTTTTCCATTAGTGAGAAGCAATTCATACACTTTTGTGACTTTTGAGAAGGGCAGTTTTTGTCTTATTTTTGAGCTCATTCAGCCATGAAGTAATGGAAATCTTTCATTTTCAAACATCACTTAGGAAACAGTCATAGGATTATTTCTAACTAAATTTTATTGGAAAAATGTTTTATCTTACGATGTTATGACTAATTGTTTAGGGGGGGACTTACTTTTGGTGTTGTGTTTAGTAGAGATCCTTATATAATTGTGTGTCATTCTTTTGATCATTCCTTAATTTTTGAGTTATGTTATTGTGTTATGATTTTGTAATTTATCCCCCCCCCCAAAAAAAAAGAAGACAATCCACACACTCCAGAGAGGTCATAACTTTTATTTTGATTGATTATTTTCTACCAGACACACTGAATTGGCCACAATTTCAACAGTTAATGAACAAATATGTAGTTTAAAATGTCACAAATTGTGAACTAATGCACAAGATTTGAATCGAATCGCCCATCTACACATCCCGTGCATACAGTGTTATTGTCCTGATCGGTACTGCATAGTGTTAAGTATGCACGCAATGCATTGTGCTTGAAAGAAATCAAAGTTATGACCTCTATTAGTTTGGACATTTTTTTTTTTTTTGCAGCGTTAATATAGGACTCTAAAATATTGTAGGCATACTAGATATTTGCATATAATATACAAGGTGTGCCAAATGTGTGAGGGATGAGATGTTAATAATATGTGATGTTATCAAGCAAATTGAGTCGGAACTCGCAAATATTGATTTTGAGATATAACCAAACGAAGGATAGAATAGAATTTCTTCAGTTTTTGAAAACCCTTCAATGTCTCATATCTTCGGAATCAATTGTCCATTCTAAATGGGTTTTCTGCAAATTGTTGCATGGCAAGTAACCAATGTGATATTTCAGACTTCAGACTCATTTTGCTTGATTGCATCACATATGACGATATCCTCAAATAGGTCTCCTCCGCAGAAAACAACCAAAGCATTGCTTTACTGTTAGTTTACTTTGTAAATTGATAGCTGCCTCGGGCTTTATTCCGTAATGGAGACCTATTGAAGAGTAATTGCCTTGAAAATTCAGGTAGAGAATTATGTGATGTGATCAAGCAAAATCAGTCAGAAATCAGAAATATTGATTTTGAGATATAACCAAACAAAGGATAAAACTGTTTTCAATTGTTTTATAATCCCTTCAATAACTCATAACTTTGGCATTGATTGTCCATTTGTGATGGGGTTTCTGCAAAATGTAGCATTGCAAATAGCCTAACAATCAAGTAGAGAACTGAATATTAGATATTTTCGACTTCAGACTAATTTTGCTTGATCACATCACATATAGCCAATCGTTGAAAATAATTTGAAGTGAGAACTTAATATTGCTTCAGTTATTATCATTGTCCTTTTAGACTATATTTATTATGAGAATGTATGATAGATTAACTGAGACTATATTCCTTAAGCGTAACAGGCATTCATCTCAGAGCTTATCCCAGTGATCAAGGCATGGTATGTCTTTGGTTGAGTGGGCACTTTGTGCATAGGAATCATGTGAGTGGTAATTAGCTGTGCATGTTCTCCAAGGTTATTTGGCTATTCCATTTGAAATCCATGCACCCCCTATGGAAGACATAACCTTGATCTTCCCCACAGGGGTTTCATGGGATACCTGCATGGGTGACTCAATCTACATTCCTTTTGTGGAAGATTAAAGTCTTGTTTTCCATATAGGTGGTGTATGGTTTCAACTGGAATAGGCCATTGTCAAAAGCTCAGTTTGTCATTTCATATTAAAAAATGGATTTTTACAATTTCTCAACAAATTTTCTGAAATTCTGAATGTATTTTTTATTTCTATTTATTGATCGTGATTAGGATTTTACTTTCACAATCTTCGAATTTAAATATAAGTTTATACACTTTTTCAGTTTGGTTAATGAATACCAACTGCAAGTGAAAGCTGTCCAGAACAGACGTCCAGCCAACCAGGGGGAGGGGAGGGAGGAATGCCTGTAGTGTAGACTGAGCTTGTATTATGTGAGTCTTAAACATATACCCCCTATCAATTCTTGTACATGTACAGAACCTTGTCAAATATATTGTATTTTTTAATGATTACAACAACAACAAAATCATACTAACTGCCAATGTTTATATACACTTTCATTTTTTTACATGCAAAAGATTACTATTATTGGCATGTTTGCTATATCTGTAAATATTTCAGTAAACATGGGCATTATTTATTTGTAGAATATAATGAATTTCTGTGATTTCCTTTGTTTGAATCTATTCCCACCCTTTTTTCTAGTGAAGTAGCACCCAGAAGGGAGTAAAGGGAGACATCCCTTCCCCCGCAGAAAGGCTTTATCTGGATGAAATAATTGTGCTAGATAGACCTTTTTACCCTCTAATTGGGCAAATATACCCCAAACTGGGATTTTAGCCCCATTCTGAAAAGTGACCCCTGTTCTTCCCGTTATCGTTTCTGCATAATATAAGTGTATCACTGTTAATGTTGATAAATATAATATTGTATCCCGAAGATTTAACTTGATTGTTAAATGTATTACCTTGTTTCCACTCCATTTGAGTTTGATTGGAATTATTGTCCTACTCAGTAATAAAGAGAATTGAACTATATAACAGAGTCTAGCAAACACAGTTGCAAATGTTTGAGTGTTAGTTTTTTATTTTGACAAGTACAAGTTGCCAATAAATATCGTTGAGACGTTGATAAAGTTGTTACATGTGGATGAAGTTGAACTGATCAAATTGTTTGTTGAATGATATTTCTAGACTAATCACAATGGAAAACCAACATGTAATACACTCGTCAAAAGAAGTTCCTTGCCACTTAAATTAAATTAATATTTAATAGAATATAATAAATTATCAAAATGGTGCACTGCCCGTATCAAAAGTGCTCAATTCCTAAGAAGAGCGTAATATGATGAAAACAAGCAGTAAATTAAGAATTATTTATACATAGTAACTGGCAGTTTCATGCACACCAACCACACAGGGTGGTGGCAATCTTCAGACTGAAGTACATCTAATTATAAAATAGTCAACAGTAATAATATGGTAATACAGCATAGAATATATATAATTATATATATAATTATATATATATAATTGTATATCAAAATAAGCAGAAAGTAATCCTCTAACAGCTTAACATGGAATTTAGATATGATCACTCATGCATGGCAGATCCCATTCACTTGACAATGGCAAGAAGATTGCAAAAAATTGGATAATCCCTCCATTCAAATGACTGTAAATGCTAATTTCTTGCAATTTCCTTTTACGCACCTTACCATTGCTTATTGAATGTGCTCAGCCATGCATGAATGCGTACATCTTAATTTCATACAGACATGATAGAGAATTATTGTCTGCTTATTTTGACATGCAATTGTTTAATTTATATTAAATATTTATGTGAAATATTTGAACTTCAATGAGTGGCAAGGAACTTCTTTTGACGAGTGTACTTGGACAAATTCTGATCAGATACCGCATAATGATCAACACTGGTTCTTGTTGTCTATATACAATTCTTAAACAGCTAAGAAAGTTAAGCAATCTCATTGGTTTACAGAGAAATAGGCTACATTTACATGACACAATATAACCCGGGAAGGTGGGGCTTAAGTTTTAACAGTGTGTCCGACCTTCACAATGCATGGTTTGCTCCATAAGGCGCACTTCTGCAGTGCGTATTTGGCGACCTTCGCAATGCATGGTTTGCTCCATGATGCATACTTCTGCAGTGCGTATTTGGCGCCTTTACTGTGCTTATGCTGGCACCGCGACGCTTACGCTTGGTGTACTCATCGCATGGGATTGGATGGAATGTTTGTGGGTTATTCGATCCTAGCAGGGGTAAAAGTTGTCAAATGTGGACAGTAAAATGTACTTATTTCTTTGATAAATGTTTTTTAAAGTATGATTGTTTAAGAATGAGAATAAAGGTATTGTTTTAAGACCGTACCTGTGTTATATTGTCTGACATAAATGCGTTGGGTAGTATACTATCGCCCACATTTATGTCAGACAATATTACACATGTACGGTCTAAAAACAATACCTTTATTCTCTAATTAAGGGCGGCCTCAAGTAGTTTCAAAAAAGCATGTTAGCAGTGGACAGGAGTGATGATGAAACGTAACTGAGTGCCTTCATCCACTTCCTTATATAAGCTTTTTTGAAGAATGGCAGGCACAGTATGAGAGGGCAGAATTTAAAATGGGTATAGAATAGGTGAGGGCATACTTTAGCTAAAACGGCGGTTGGCCACATACGGCGCAAACACAAAAGTGAAAATATGTGACGAAAATCACATTTTAGCAAGCATAAGAGCAACAAAAATGAACAGATTTAACTAAATAATAAGAGCAACACAAATGCACAGATTTAAAGGTAGATGACCCGATCACATTCCGATTTTCAACTTGAAGTTTTCTATTCTACATGAAAGGTCATCCTTAAAAAAGTCGTGTTCCAAAGTTTGAGTTGCATAGCTCTAATGGTTCTTATTTTAGACGCACAAGATGCTGTGAACTGTACCCATTGAGTAGTACACAAACTATATCGGTGGTTACCACCATTCGCGGTAATTCGACGTTATTTCATCGATTTCTCCGTAATTATACCGATTTAGGCCGTCAAATTTCAGTATGATGATGAGAAAAATACAAGCTTTCATATGATATGAAAATCTCCGTATGTTTGAAATAATTCTGTGTTACGAAAATGTGATCGGGTCATCTACCTTTAACTAAATAAAACCATTTCAAGTGAATCTCCACTGAATTTGAGCACAAAAAAAGGAAGACTTAAAAACCAACATTTTCATTAACATTTTGTAAACACGCACGGTCGCGACGTTATACATGGTAAGTCGTTAAGGAAAAACCAATAACTGCCTTGAAACATGAGTCAACTTTCCGATCGTAAAAAAGCAATCGGAAATTAATTATAATTCAACATTCATAGTGTACTTTAAGCCTCATGCATTAATGAAGTTTAATTACATGGTAGAATAAAGTACCTTGTTGTATTATTGTATGATGCACTTTATTCCGTCGTAGACTAATGAAGCATGTCTGGGATCTAAAGTACACTGTTCGTGTCGTAGACTTGAACCATGTCTGGGATCTAAAGTACACTGTTCGTGTCGTAGACTTGAAGCATGTCTGGGATCTAAAGTACACTGTTCGTGTCGTAGACTTGAAGCATGTCTGGGATCTAAAGTACACTGTTCGTGTCGTAGACTTGAAGCATGTCTGGGATCTAAAGTACACTGTTCGTGTCGTAGACTTGAACCATGTCTGGGATCTAAAGTACACTGTTCGTGTCGTAGACTTGAACCATGTCTGGGATCTAAAGTACACTGTTCGTGTCGTAGACTTGAAGCATGTCTGGGATCTAAAGTACACTGTTCGTGTCGTAGACTTGAAGCATGTCTGGGATCTAAAGTACACTGTTCGTGTCGTAGACTTGAACCATGTCTGGGATCTAAAGTACACTGTTCGTGTCGTAGACTTGAAGCATGTCTGGGATCTAAAGTACACTATTTGTGTCATAGACTTGAAGCATGTCTGGGATCTAAAGTACACTGTTCGTGTCATAGACTTGAAGCATGTCTGGGATCTAAAGTACACTATTTGTGTCATAGACTTGAAGCATGTCTGGGATCTAAAGTACACTATTTGTGTCATAGACTTGAAGCATGTCTGGGATCTAAAGTACACTGTTCGTGTCATAGACTTGAAGCATGTCTGGAATCTAAAGTACACTGTTCGTGTCATAGACTTGAAGCATGTCTGGGATCTAAAGTACACTATTTGTGTCATAGACTTGAAGCATGTCTGGGAACTAAAGTACACTATTCGTGTCATAGACTTGAAGCATGTCTGGGAACTAAAGTACACTATTTGTGTCGTAGACTTGAACCATGTCTGGGATCTAAAGTACACTGTTTGTGTCATAGACTTGCAGCGTGTCTGGGAACTAAGGTACACTATTTGTGTCATAGACTTGAAGCATGTCTGGGAACTAAGGTACACTATTTGTGTCGTAGACTTGAAGCATGGCTGGGATCTAAAGTACACTATTTGTGTCATAGACTTGAAGCATGTCTGGGAACTAAAGTACACTATTCGTGTCATAGACTTGAAGCATGTCTGGGAACTAAAGTACACTATTTGTGTCGTAGACTTGAACCATGTCTGGGATCTAAAGTACACTGTTTGTGTCATAGACTTGTAGCGTGTCTGGGAACTAAGGTACACTATTTGTGTCATAGACTTGAAGCATGTCTGGGAACTAAAGTACACTATTTGTGTCGTAGACTTGAAGCATGTCTGGGATCTAAAGTACACTGTTCGTGTCATAGACTTGAAGCATGTCTGGGATCTAAAGTACACTGTTCGTGTCGTCCCAGCTAACCATATTACGTTGTTAGAACGTCGTGGCAAGGTTTCACTTTCGTTCTTGGAACGTTATGATTAAAAGTTCAAAGAACGTTGTGAACGTGATCCAACGTTAGGAGAACGTTTATTTGTCGACACATTTTTACGTTGTATGAACGTTAGTCATGAACGTTTTCACAACGTTATCACAACGTCCTAAACGTTTAAAACACTTTCTTGAAATTCTGTTAGTTATACCATTACGTCCAAATGACGTTTTTATACTGTCTTTATTACGTTATCGGAACGTCGTGACAACGTTCATGGAACGTTGCGATCCAACGTTAGAAGAACGTTTATTTGTCGACACATTTTTACGTTGTTTGAACGTTAGTAATGAACGTTTTCACAACGTTATAACAACGTCCCAAACGTTTAAAAAACTTCTGTTAGTTATACCATTACGTCCAAATGACGTTTTTATAACCTATTTATTACGTTGTTGGAACGTCGTGACAACGTTTCACTTTCGTTCTTGGAACGTTATGATTAAACGTTCAAAAAACGTTTATTTGTCGACACATTTTTATGTTGTATGAACGTTAGTCTTGAACGTTTTCACAACGTTATCCCAAACGTGTAAAAAACTTTCATCAAATTCGGTTAGTTACACCATGGCAACCAGGGAATGGTAGTGGTATTATAGAGGGATGGGGCGGGCATTGACCTTTTCATGTGTACTATGTTCTTGCTCAATGTATATGGCATTAGTGAACAATGACTTGCCTTTAGCTATACATATGAGAACTTACGTATACAGATCAAAATGCTTTCTATGGTGTTAAAAGCTGTTAAATGTATGTATCGACTTAAATTTTTAAAAAAAATAGGTTTAAATAAATAAAAGTTGCAAATTAGCTCATTACCATAATTTAAAGGTTACAAACGAGCACCGGTGCTAATTTTTGTACCATTGAAATTATGCTAATGAGCTATTTCCACAATTTACTCGACTCATGTAAGGCCAGGTAAAATATGCAAATTAGCGATTACAGCCCAGATAACATAATTTGGTTGTGTAAACGTTATATGAACGTTATATGAACGTCGTGATGAAGCCAGATTCTTTTCAAGCTTAAAAGACATAAATAAATATATTCCACATAAATTATACAGGTATTTTGTCATGAGTTCAAGTTCTATACTCTTTTTCCATGTGCAATACCCACGAGGAACGAATTCGATTCAAACTTTAACGGATTTACACGCTTAGAAAAGAGCATATTGCGCTTCTTGCAAGTTCGTAATCATAGTTGTAATTAATGCAAATTGGACCAAGCCGATTTTGCTTCCTCATGTTTGCTGAAGCATATCTCCCGTTCTAAATAACCAATTGGAACGCAATAAAATGCAAATGAAAGCTTATTTACTCAGCTTTCATAATACATCAAGATTAGACCCGTGTGTTCCTGTCCTTTTAAGATATCTTATGTGCCCAGAGTGTTAACATTTTTTGGGTCACCCTGTATACGCCTAGATTAGTACATCAAATTTGTAATGCCAAATTGTTTTGTATTAAAATTTTGATTCGTAATAAACCTTTTTAAATAAAATGTAATTCATTATTTAATTAGTCCATGGAAACGTGAGCAAAATGTTTTCTGAACGTTGCAGTTAAGTTCTAGTTTGGTTGCACTTAGGTTGTGGTTAGGTTGTCATTAAAACGTTTCTACAACGTTATTATAACGTTGCGGTTTGGGTGTGATTTGGTTGTTTTAGGTTGGTCAATGGAAACGTGAGCAAAAAGTTCTCTGAACGTTGCAGTTAAGTTCTAGTTTGGTTGCGCTTAGGTTGTGGTTAGGTTGTCATTAAAACGTTTCTACGACGTTATTATAACGTTGCGGTTTGGGTGTGATTTGGTTGTTTTAGGTTGGTCCATGGAAACGTGAGCAAAACGTTCTCTGAACGTTGCAGTTAGGTTCTAGTTTGGTTGCACTTAGGTTGTGGTTAGGTTGTCATTAAAACGTTTCTACAACGTTATTATAACGTTGCGGTTTGGGTGTGATTTGGTTGTTTTAGGTTGGTCCGTTGAAACGTGAGCAAAACGTTCTCTGAACGTTGCAGTTAAGTTCTAGTTTGGTTGCACTTAGGTTGTGGTTAGGTTGTCATTAAAACGTTTCTACAACGTTATATATAACGTTGCGGTTTGGGTGTGATTTGGTTGTTTTAGGTTGGTCCGTTGAAACGTGAGCAAAACGTTCTCTGAACGTTGCAGTTAAGTTCTAGTTTGGTTGCACTTAGGTTGTGGTTAGGTTGTCATTACAACGTTTCTACAACGTTATATATAACGTTGCGGTTTGGGTGTGATTTGGTACTTAAAACAAACAACCCGCAACGTTATAATAACGCTGTAAGAACGTATTTAATGCCAACCTAACCAGAACCTTAGTGCAACCAAACTAGAACTTAAACTATCACGTTCAGGGAACATCCTTTTCACGTTTAAAGGATTAAACTAAAACAACCAACTATTTGAGTGTTACAACGTTGTTAAAACATTATGTAAACGTTTCCGATGATCAACATGCAACGTTCAGAGAACGTTTTAATCACGTTTCCAAGAACCAACCTAAAACAAACAAACCGCAACGTCATAATAACGTTGTAAGAACGTTTATAATGACAACCTAACCACAACCTAAGTGCAACCAAACTATAACTAAACTTTAACGTTCAGAGAACGTTTTGCTCACGTTTCAACGGACCAACTTAAAACAACCAAATCACAACCAAACCGTAACGTTATAAAAACGTTGTTAAAACGTTTTAAATGACGCAACCTAACTGCAACCTAGGTGCAACGTTGCGGAAACGTTCTGTGTTTGCTGGGGTAGACTTGAAGCATGTCTGGGATCTAAAGTACACTATTTGTGTCATAGACTTGAAGCATGTCTGGGATCTAAAGTACACTATTTGTGTCGTAGACTTGAAGCATGTCTGGGAACTAAAGTACACTGTTCGTGTCGTAGACTTGAAGCATGTCTGGGAACTAAAGTACACTGTTCGTGTCGTAGACTTGAAGCATGTCTGGGATCTAAAGTACACTGTTTGTGTCATAGACTTGAAGCATGTCTGGGAACTAAAGTACACTGTTCGTGTCGTAGACTTGAAGCATGTCTGGGATCTAAAGTACACTGTTTGTGTCATAGACTTGAAGCATGTCTGGGAACTAAAGTACACTGTTCGTGTCGTAGACTTGAAGCATGTCTGGGATCTAAAGTACACTGTTTGTGTCATAGACTTGAAGCATGTCTGGGAACTAAAGTACACTGTTCGTGTCGTAGACTTGAAGCATGTCTGGGATCTAAAGTACACTGTGTCATAGACTTGCAGCGTGTCTGGGAACTAAGGTACACTATTTGTGTCATAGACTTGAAGCATGTCTGGGAACTAAGGTACACTATTTGTGTCGTAGACTTGAAGCATGTCTGGGATCTAAAGTACACTATTTGTGTCATAGACTTGAAGCATGTCTGGGAACTAAAGTACACTATTCGTGTCATATAGACTTGAAGCATGTCTGGGAACTAAAGTACACTATTTATGTCGTACACTTGAACCATGTCTGGGATCTAAAGTACACTGTTTGTGTCATAGACTTGCAGCGTGTCTGGGAACTAAGGTACACTATTTGTGTCATAGACTTGAAGCATGTCTGGGAACTAAAGTACACTATTTGTGTCGTAGACTTGAAGCATGTCTGGGATCTAAAGTACACTATTTGTGTCATAGACTTGAAGCATGTCTGGGATCTAAAGTACACTGTTCGTGTCGTAGACTTGAAGCATGTCTGGGATCTAAAGTACACTGTTCGTGTCATAGACTTGAAGCATGTCTGGGATCTAAAGTACACTGTTCGTGTCGTAGACTTGAAGCATGTCTGGGATCTAAAGTACACTATTTGTGTCATAGACTTGAAGCATGTCTGGGATCTAAAGTACACTATTTGTGTCGTAGACTTGAAGCATGTCTGGGAACTAAAGTACACTGTTCGTGTCGTAGACTTGAAGCATGTCTGGGAACTAAAGTACACTGTTCGTGTCGTAGACTTGAAGCATATGTCTGGGATCTAAAGTACACTGTTTGTGTCATAGACTTGAAGCATGTCTGGGAACTAAAGTACACTGTTCGTGTCATAGACTTGAAGCATGTCTGGGAACTAAAGTACACTATTCGTGTCATAGACTTGAAGCATGTCTGGGAACTAAAGTACACTATTTGTGTCGTAGACTTGAACCATGTCTGGGATCTAAAGTACACTGTTTGTGTCATAGACTTGCAGCGTGTCTGGGAACTAAGGTACACTATTTGTGTCATAGACTTGAAGCATGTCTGGGAACTAAAGTACACTATTTGTGTCGTAGACTTGAAGCATGTCTGGGATCTAAAGTACACTATTTGTGTCATAGACTTGAAGCATGTCTGGGATCTAAAGTACACTGTTCGTGTCGTAGACTTGAAGCATGTCTGGGATCTAAAGTACACTGTTCGTGTCATAGACTTGAAGCATGTCTGGGATCTAAAGTACACTGTTCGTGTCATAGACTTGAAGCATGTCTGGGATCTAAAGTACACTGTTCGTGTCGTAGACTTGAAGCATGTCTGGGATCTAAAGTACACTATTTGTGTCATGACTTGAAGCATGTCTGGGATCTAAAGTACACTATTTGTGTCGTAGACTTGAAGCATGTCTGGGAACTAAAGTACACTGTTCGTGTCGTAGACTTGAAGCATGTCTGGGAACTAAAGTACACTGTTCGTGTCGTAGACTTGAAGCATATGTCTGGGATCTAAAGTACACTGTTTGTGTCATAGACTTGAAGCATGTCTGGGAACTAAAGTACACTGTTCGTGTCGTAGACTTGAAGCATGTCTGGGATCTAAAGTACACTGTTTGTGTCATAGACTTGAAGCATGTCTGGGAACTAAAGTACACTGTTCGTGTCGTAGACTTGAAGCATGTCTGGGATCTAAAGTACACTGTTTGTGTCATAGACTTGAAGCATGTCTGGGAACTAAAGTACACTGTTCGTGTCGTAGACTTGAAGCATGTCTGGGATCTAAAGTACACTGTGTCATAGACTTGAAGCATGTCTGGGATCTAAAGTACACTATTTGTGTCGTAGACTTGAAGCATGTCTGGGAACTAAAGTACACTGTTCGTGTCGTAGACTTGAAGCATGTCTGGGATCTAAAGTACACTGTTTGTGTCATAGACTTGAAGCATGTCTGGGATCTAAAGTACACTGTTTGTGTCATAGACTTGAAGCATGTCTGGGAACTAAGGTACACTATTTGTGTCATATACTTGAAGCATGTCTGGGATCTAAAGTACACTATTTGTGTCGTAGACTTGAAGCATATCTGGGAACTAAAGTACACTATTTGTGTCATAGACTTGAAGCATGTCTGGGAACTAAAGTACACTGTTCGTGTCGTAGACTTGAAGCATGTCTGGGAACTAAACTACACTATTTGTGTCGTATACTTGAAGCATGTCTGGGAACTAAAGTACACTATTCGTGTCGTAGACTTGAAGCATGTCTGGGAACTAAAGTACACTGATCGTGTCGTAGACTTGAACCATGTCTGGGATCTAAAGTACACTATTTGTGTCATAGACTTGAAGCATGTCTGGGAACTAAAGTACACTGTTCGTGTCGTAGACTTGAAGCATGTCTGGGAACTAAAGTACACTATTTGTGTCATAGACTTGAAGCATGTCTGGGAACTAAAGTACACTGTTCGTGTCGTAGACTTGAACCATGTCTGGGATCTAAAGTACACTATTTGTGTCATAGACTTGAAGCATGTCTGGGAACTAAAGTACACTGTTCGTGTCGTAGACTTGAAGCATGTCTGGGATCTAAAGTACACTGTTCGCGTCGTAGACTTGAACCATGTCTGGGATCTAAAGTA
The DNA here is from genome assembly GCA_035610835.1 of Ophiura sarsii. Classification (NCBI taxonomy): domain Eukaryota; kingdom Metazoa; phylum Echinodermata; class Ophiuroidea; order Amphilepidida; family Ophiuridae; genus Ophiura; species Ophiura sarsii. The sequence goes on from CM069443.1 coordinate 23,262,937, forward strand.
CACTATTTGTGTCATAGACTTGAAGCATGGTCGGGAACTAAGGTACACTGTTCGTGTCGTAGACTTGAAGCATGTCTGGGATCTAAAGTACACTGTTCGTGTCATAGACTTGAAGCATGTCTGGGATCTAAAGTACACTGTTCGTGTCGTAGACTTGAAGCATGTCTGGGATCTAAAGTACACTATTTGTGTCATAGACTTGAAGCATGTCTGGGATCTAAAGTACACTATTTGTGTCGTAGACTTGAAGCATGTCTGGGAACTAAAGTACACTGTTCGTGTCGTAGACTTGAAGCATGTCTGGGAACTAAAGTACACTGTTCGTGTCGTAGACTTGAAGCATATGTCTGGGATCTAAAGTACACTGTTTGTGTCATAGACTTGAAGCATGTCTGGGAACTAAAGTACACTGTTCGTGTCATAGACTTGAAGCATGTCTGGGAACTAAAGTACACTATTCGTGTCATAGACTTGAAGCATGTCTGGGAACTAAAGTACACTATTTGTGTCGTAGACTTGAACCATGTCTGGGATCTAAAGTACACTGTTTGTGTCATAGACTTGCAGCGTGTCTGGGAACTAAGGTACACTATTTGTGTCATAGACTTGAAGCATGTCTGGGAACTAAAGTACACTATTTGTGTCGTAGACTTGAAGCATGTCTGGGATCTAAAGTACACTATTTGTGTCATAGACTTGAAGCATGTCTGGGATCTAAAGTACACTGTTCGTGTCGTAGACTTGAAGCATGTCTGGGATCTAAAGTACACTGTTCGTGTCGTAGACTTGAAGCATGTCTGGGATCTAAAGTACACTGTTCGTGTCATAGACTTGAAGCATGTCTGGGATCTAAAGTACACTGTTCGTGTCGTAGACTTGAAGCATGTCTGGGATCTAAAGTACACTATTTGTGTCATGACTTGAAGCATGTCTGGGATCTAAAGTACACTATTTGTGTCGTAGACTTGAAGCATGTCTGGGAACTAAAGTACACTGTTCGTGTCGTAGACTTGAAGCATGTCTGGGAACTAAAGTACACTGTTCGTGTCGTAGACTTGAAGCATATGTCTGGGATCTAAAGTACACTGTTTGTGTCATAGACTTGAAGCATGTCTGGGAACTAAAGTACACTGTTCGTGTCGTAGACTTGAAGCATGTCTGGGATCTAAAGTACACTGTTTGTGTCATAGACTTGAAGCATGTCTGGGAACTAAAGTACACTGTTCGTGTCGTAGACTTGAAGCATGTCTGGGATCTAAAGTACACTGTTTGTGTCATAGACTTGAAGCATGTCTGGGAACTAAAGTACACTGTTCGTGTCGTAGACTTGAAGCATGTCTGGGATCTAAAGTACACTGTGTCATAGACTTGAAGCATGTCTGGGATCTAAAGTACACTATTTGTGTCGTAGACTTGAAGCATGTCTGGGAACTAAAGTACACTGTTCGTGTCGTAGACTTGAAGCATGTCTGGGATCTAAAGTACACTGTTTGTGTCATAGACTTGAAGCATGTCTGGGATCTAAAGTACACTGTTTGTGTCATAGACTTGAAGCATGTCTGGGAACTAAGGTACACTATTTGTGTCATATACTTGAAGCATGTCTGGGATCTAAAGTACACTATTTGTGTCGTAGACTTGAAGCATATCTGGGAACTAAAGTACACTATTTGTGTCATAGACTTGAAGCATGTCTGGGAACTAAAGTACACTGTTCGTGTCGTAGACTTGAAGCATGTCTGGGAACTAAACTACACTATTTGTGTCGTATACTTGAAGCATGTCTGGGAACTAAAGTACACTATTCGTGTCGTAGACTTGAAGCATGTCTGGGAACTAAAGTACACTGATCGTGTCGTAGACTTGAACCATGTCTGGGATCTAAAGTACACTATTTGTGTCATAGACTTGAAGCATGTCTGGGAACTAAAGTACACTGTTCGTGTCGTAGACTTGAAGCATGTCTGGGAACTAAAGTACACTATTTGTGTCATAGACTTGAAGCATGTCTGGGAACTAAAGTACACTGTTCGTGTCGTAGACTTGAACCATGTCTGGGATCTAAAGTACACTATTTGTGTCATAGACTTGAAGCATGTCTGGGAACTAAAGTACACTGTTCGTGTCGTAGACTTGAAGCATGTCTGGGATCTAAAGTACACTGTTCGCGTCGTAGACTTGAACCATGTCTGGGATCTAAAGTACACTATTTGTGTCATAGACTTGAAGCATGGTCGGGAACTAAGGTACACTATTTGTGTCATAGACTTGAAGCATGTCTGGGATCTAAAGTACACTATTTGTGTCATAGACTTGAAGCATGTCTGGGATCTAAAGTACACTATTTGTGTCATAGACTTGAAGCATGTCTGGGATCTAAAGTACACTATTTGTGTCATAGACTTGAAGCATGTCTGGGATCTACAGTACACTGTTCGTGTCGTAGACTTGAAGCATGTCTGGGATCTAATGTACACTGTTCGTGTCGTAGACTTGAAGCATGTCTGGGATCTAAAGTACACTATTTGTGTCGTAGACTTGAAGCATGTCTGGGATCTAAAGTACACTGTTCGTGTCGTAGACTTGAAGCATGTCTGGGATCTAAAGTACACTATTTGTGTCGTAGACTTGAAGCATGTCTGGGATCTAAAGTACACTGTTCGTGTCGTAGACTTGAAGTATGTCTGGGATCTAAAGTACACTGTTCGTGTCGTAGACTTGAAGCATGTCTGGGATCTAAAGTACACTGTTCGTGTCGTAGACTTTAAGCATGTCTGGGATCTAAAGTACACTGTTCGTGTCGTAGACTTGAAGCATGTCTGGGATCTAAAGTACACTGTTCGTGTCGTAGACTTGAAGCATGTCTGGGATCTAAAGTACACTATTTGTGTCATAGACTTGACGCATGTCTGGGAACTAAAGTACACTATTTGTGTCGTAGACTTGAAGCATGTCTGGGAACTAAAGTACACTATTTGTGTCATAGACTTGAAGCATGTATGGGAACTAAAGTACACTATTTGTGTCATAGACTTGAAGGATGTCTGGGAACTAAAGTACACTATTTGTGTCGTAGACTTGACGCATGTCTGGGAACTAAAGTACACTAATTGTGTCGTAGACTTGAAGCATGTCTGGGAACTAAAGTACACCATTTGTGTCGTAGACTTGAAGCATGTCTGGGAACTAAAGTACACTATTTGTGTCGTAGACTTGAAACATGTCTGGGAACTAAAGTACACTATTTGTGTCATAGACTTGAAGGATGTCTGGGAACTAAAGTACACTATTTGTGTCATATACTTGAAGCATGTCTGGGAACTAAAGTACACTATTTGTGTCATAGACTTGACGCATGTCTGGGAACTAAAGTACACTTGTGTCGTAGACTTGAAGCATGTCTGGGAACTAAAGTACACTATTTGTGTCGTAGACTTGAAGCATGTCTGGGAACTAAAGTACACTATTTGTGTCGTAGACTTGAAGGATGTCTGGGAATTAAAGTACACTTGTGTCGTAGACTTGAAGCATGTCTGGGAACTAAAGTATACTATTTGTGTCGTAGACTTGAAGCATGTCTGGGAACTAAAGTACACTATTTGTGTCGTAGACTTGAAGCATGTCTGGGAACTAAAGTACACCATTTGTCTCTATCAAGGTGATATTTGTTGAGAACAAAACGAAACTTAATATGTACACACTTAATACGTATTTTATATCTATGAAAGTTTTCTTTAGCGTCGTTATGAAGTTATAAATGTTAAACTGTTGCTATGTAACACTAATGTCTTGAAGATAGGTGTATTGATACCTTCACAGCTTTAATGATCCTTGCAGATGTCAAACGTCTTTTACTGTTGCCTCGATAGCGTATTGACGATTTTGAAAACCAATGAAATTATATGCTTGATTCAGATTTAAGATTGAATGATCATTGCCAATACTAAGCCAACGCACTAGATCACTTCCAGCATATGCAAAGGATATAACTCCAGTACCAAACGCCCAGCCAATCACGTCACCATCTTGTACCGTAATACGATCACTTTCCGGAACAGGAAAAATAACTTGTTGATTAACTGCACCTGCTGGAATCTCATTGATTCCAACTATTGTAAATTGGGTTGAGGAACCCGGTACAGGTCTTACTATCAAGACTTTAAATGAATAGGACGCCTTAACAAAGTAACGCCATTCTGTCACGACACCATCACAAGTAATGCGCTTAGAAGGCGATATCATCATGAATCCAGGAGAATCTGGATTACCATAATCTTGAATCGTCCATCCAGGATAACAGTATTCATCTGAAATAAATGTCAATATTTGATTTAGTTTTGGCTTGTACTTATGTTTTAACTTCAGTCCTTGCATGTGTTTATATAGGGTGCATCATCAAAATTAGGACTCTGTTTCATGACGGTGTAATTCTTATTATAATCATTGGACTATGACCAATTTAGTCTCAATACATAAAGCCCAATTAATTATTATGATATCCTGAAAATATTAGATCAATCCGATGCAAAATAAGAAAACTAGCGTTACATTGAGACTACAAAACTATACATAGAGACTAAATTGGTCATGGTCATTGATACACCCTGTACAGCGTTCCCTCCAAAACCGTAAATAAATCTTAAGGGTATTAACTTAATGTTAATCTGAGAAATGTTCAAGCAAAACATTAATAAACTAAACTACTCGATCACTCGAAAGTATCTTCTTTACACTTTGTCACCTCAAGCTGGTGACTTCAGTGCGGCGTATTTATCGGAGCCAGGGGGGGGGGGGGCCTGGTGGGCACGTGCCCCCCGGGTCTCTGGTACCAAAAAAAAAAAAAAGGAGAAGAAAAGAAAGAAAAAGGAGAAGAAAAAGAAAGAAATAGGAGAAAAAGGAAGAAAGAAAAGAGAAATCGTAGAGGGTATAGTCTATATAGAGTTCTTTATTTGTTACATAGTAAGTTTCCATGCCCACCCCTTATTTTGTACGTTCCCGGCGGGGTTCCCGGCACAGATCCCGGCATATCAATGCAATAATGGCGTAGCCAGAGGGTTAAGAAGGGGCCGACCGCTCCTCCCCTGTCACCCAATTTTGCCATTGTCGCCTTAATTTTGATAAGAGAAATCATAGTTAAATTATGACGCTCAAATACAAAGATAGCATTTTTCGTTGTATGTGCCCCTTCCCCCAAAAATAAATTCATTGCAAATTAAGAAGCCAAAATGTACCTCAATCCAACAAAACCGGGTAAAATAGCAAAACATTTAACAATAAAAGCAGTGTCATAAGGCCAAAATATATCTCAAATGTGGCAAATAAGTATAAAGAAGCCAGGGGTAATCGTAAAAAATAAAAATAAAATGTGACATTTTAATAGAAGCAACAATGTATCTCAATCTTGGCCAAATTAATGTAAAGAAGTCAATTTTGCGTGGTTGGTATCTCAATCGCGGTACAATTTATGTAAAATAGCCAAAAACAAATCATGACAAAATTAGTTAGTGTTGAGAAGCCAATATTTCGCGCATTTTGCTCATGTGCCTCGAAATACTTGCTTTAGTTTTTAAGCTTGTATCAGCGAAAATTGGCAAAATATGTAGAATAGCAAACAAAATTGCGCGCTACGCACGCACATGCCCCAATCGATAAGACTTGGGACCATGACCAGTCCTTGTGTGACTTCATTTCTTGTTGTCCGTTTCGGGAGAGCCCGAGGGCCGAGCGGGTGGGTGAAGGGTGAGTGGATGTTTTAGAACCTCAAAATATTTACATTTCTTTTTTTAGAAGCTTGTTATCAGCAAAAAAAAGTCGCTCAATTATGACAAAATGAGTGTAAAATATGCAATTTTGCGCGCTTAGCTCGCATGAACCTTCAAACATTACATTTAGCTTTATAACAAATAAGTATCAAATGTTGTGCGCTCGCGCTAATGTGACTTCAAACATTAACTTTATCTGAAGGCAAGCCTCAATCATTGCAAACTGTAAAATAGCACATTTTTCGCGCGCTACGCGCGCCTGTTAAGGTATCAGCAGGTCACCTTTTTTTCTTTACTTCGTCAATTTATAGGTATCTGATTAATAATAATTTCAAAAATATATGATTTTGATTTGCAGCTTTAGTTTTCTTTTAAATTAAGATTTTGATATTCATAAAACGTACAAAAAAGAAGATAGAATTACCCGAAAGAAAATGTTTTTATTGCCAGTAATGTAGCAAATATATAGAATATATTAGTATAATTATGCTCAACTTCTTTCGTGCAATGATAAAAAATTTTTTTATTAGAAATGAAGAGATGGCTTTTCGATAAAATTGTGGTCAAAAGTATAAACCAGATCGCACCAAATGAGTTCCAAAATTGAAATTTTTCCTACTTCTCAGGGAGGCACATCCCCCCTCAGACACCCCCCTGTCCGAGCATAGCTCGGAGGGCAGTGCTGCGCACTGCTTGGATGGTACCTTACCAAATTCAGTTTTTGGGGCCTCACATTAACTTTTCTGGGTCCGAGCCTGAGTGCCCCCCGGATAAAATAATCCTGGCTACGCCTAATACGCCAACACATTTGAGCTACGCACGCTATAGATGAGGTGACCGTTGTTTACATCAGTAGTGTTTACAAATTGATTAGCGCCTGGTCTAAAGACATGCTAGAGGTACTAGTCTAGACTACTGCATACATCATACTATTTGAAAGCAAAACACACATCACTGAGCGCCAATTTTAAAAGCACATGCCCTATGGTGCGTACGCATACTGCCGTCAACCAGATTTAGTACCTGGTCTCTCATTGTGCTTAGGGATGCAGACCATGACTACTGCACTTTTACACCGTAAGCATGGTAAGTAATGATCAATCAAGTGTGAATTAAAGCACATTCCCTGTAGGTGCGCACGCATACCGTGCCGGGCACTACGTCACCGGTCACAACATCTATATGATGATACAAACTCTAAGGCACGTGATGATATCAGCCCTATCAGTTTTAGGTGATACCTAGTATACACAAAATAACTTCTATCCAGCTTTATCTTCAGCATTCAGCATAGAAATATGTCATTCCCTTAAAGGTGGTGGCTGTTCCGATCACTTTACTTTTTTTCCCCATCAACATTAAATTGTTCTTTTTATTTCCGTAACATTTTTGGCGCGCGATATGTTCCCTGTAGACGTAGGCCAAAATGCAGTGAATTACTGCAAAAGGTGGTTTAAACCACCCGGCCAGTTTGTGTACTACTCAATGGGCAAATTTCATGTCACCTTGTATTTGTGCTTCAAAAATAAGAACCATTGGAGTTATGCAACTCAAACTTTGGAATACGACTATTTTAATGATAGAATTGAAAATATCAAGTTGAAAATCGGGACAGCAATCAGAACAACTGCCTTTAACACATGAAATTGTAATAAAATGTCACAAATGAAAATGGGCAATGAACAATGCGACCAATTTGGCGCGGGTGCTGTTATAGAATCTCGGCGCGAGTTCAAAAAATGAATATTGGCTAAAAGACGTAGTGACGAATCACTTCCCGGTGTAATACACCAAGAATTAGGTATAAAACACTAGGGATGCAACTAAACCATAGCTTACATTTAACAGTTACAGAAAACGTCTGCGTATCCACATTTCCGTAAGAATCAGTCGATGTGTATGTAACGTCCGTAACGCCAACTGAAAATAATGATCCAGGAGCGTGACTCGTAGTCAAAGTTTGCAAACCGGAATTGTCTGTAGCTGTCGGCTCCAGCCAAACGACAATTATACTTGTCGCTGTGGTACCTCTGTCACTATTATCAATACGATGTATGGTATCTATAGGCATGCCCACGATCACCGGATTTTCAGAATCTGATTATGATACATGTAGAAATAACAAATCGTGAAAAATTGTTTAGAAGTAAGAATATTTTCAACTTGTAAGAAAAAAGATAAAATATTTATTACTGAAATCGTTCGATAGACTGACATTGAAAAAAAAGTATATCTTGACCATGTTTTCCCAGGAGAAATGTGTGCCTCTTGTCGGTTCAAATCCGATAAGAAACACATATTTTTTCATCGTTTAATAATGATTATTCTAGTCTTACCAAAGAATCGTTCTGATGATTTCCACTTGAAAATTGATTCATAACCATCGACGTAAAAAACCCATGTGTTCCTTTATCAGTTGCGCTGTTTGCGCAATGTATTATGGCGTCGTGCTTGTTTTGTTGATAGTTGATGGTTCGAATCCAGCAAGAAACACCTGATTTCAAACGTTTTATATACACTTACCTTCTCTAACCAGTCAAGATTGATTGAAGTACTAAGTTTTACTCCGGTTTTTTTTAAACTATACAATTTTGTTGAAAACTGAGGATTTCTAAAACAATGAACATTTCGGTCGATATCTTATTTAGATGCGTGTCAAATTCTGAATTGGTACGATAGAGCTTTTATTTGTTGTTACCCTGTTCCTGAAAATGTCATGATTGTTTTAAGAAAAACATATCACCATTCATCTTTTCAGAATAGATTAATGAGCTGGCAGAAAAGAGATTTGAACCTGGTCTAGCACAACGAAATGTAGACAATGCCCAGAGGATTCATACATGTATATAATACTGAAATCAGTGGTAATATGAACCCCTTAAACTTCCCATCACACCGTCAATTTATGACATCTAGGGGCATCTACAATCATGTTCAAAACTGTTGGGACACGTCCTGCATGTCCTGTGGAACGGTGGTCCCTCCCCCTAAACTCAATGTTGGTCCATATAAAAGCATCGTCCAGCAACGGGCTGTGTTATATATATCAGCCCCAACATTGATTGGGGGGGGGGGGGGGTGGGGATGGCAGCTTTACATAAACTAATTTTGACTATATCATACTTTCAACTGACAGCTTTTTACTCATTTTGGAAGATATTTCATGCGCACGTGTATAGTGTCCCAACAAGTTTTGAACAAGATTGTAGGTAGTTATTAGTGCAATACTCATACGTGGTCAAAATCAAGAGAAAATTTACATTTGGTGTAGTCTGTCGTCGTGAGAATTACCTGTTCAGGGTCGGTGTAGTAGGAGACAGTTCCCCGGGATATGCTGGAGGTCAAAAAAGTTCGCACGGTCAAAGAGTCGCATAGTCCAAAAAACAGCACAGCCAACATATATGGTCAAATCTCCGAGTTATAATCAGTTTTTTCTATACATTTTTCCTTTGTTTATCAAATCCAAGCGAAAAATGGTAATTTTTAAATGGTTATGACGCATATAAGCACTACATCCGGAGCGTGGGGCGGGGGGCGGGGGCACAAAGGGGGGGGGGGGGCGGGGCACAAAGGGGGGGGGGGGGGGGGGCGGGGTACAACAAATTCTGCCAGGGGGGGCTGCCCCCCCCCCCCCCTGAGCCACTGTGCATGCTTGCAATATTAAGGGAATATGGTGCAACATGGGTTTCATGAGACATGTATCGTTTTTACACATTAAATAATATGTAAATATGTTTGTAAACAAATTAGTGCGTAATTTCTGTGTTGTCATTCACTGATTTTGTGTATTCTGACCATTGGAACATAATTGGACCAGTTGCCCAATGATGGGGTAAGTGGTCCACGCCAAGTTCACTTTTCAGTTAGTGGTAATTGACTTTTTCTTTAAATATTTTTAAACATTAATTATATGCTATATGTAAACAGTGACATGGGTGATATTATCATAGCAATTCGGTAAATATTTACCCGCGCTTTAATCTTTAATATCATGAAATATGTTTAACTGGACCAGTTGCCCCATCCTCCCCCGTGTGCTCCCTCCAGTGACGATACAAATCTTACCTTGGATTGTCACAATGAATATCTGTGTATCCGTATTGTCTGATGGATCAGTCGATGTATACGTCACAAGTGTGTCACCAATAGGGAACGAGTCTCCGGGATTGTGGCTTGATATTAGAGTATGGGAACCAGAATTGTCTGAAGCCGAAGGTTCTGTCCAAGACACACTCGCAGTTTCGACACCGTTATCTGTGTTCTGAGTTATATCGCCTGGCATGTTTAGGATTACTGGTTTTTCAATATCTGCAATGTAAATAATCCTTGTAAAGGCTGGATGGTTTTTTTTCTGTCATAAGGAAACGCTTAAAAACTATAATATAAATGTGCATTGTATTTGTGCAATCATCAATTCATATTTGATTGTTTTACACATTTTTAAATAATTCATATTGTCACTTTCAAATGATTTTGATTCTAACTCAAATCGTTCCTGACCAGATGCTTTTATGTTAGCTAATTCAAATTAAACAATCAGCATGATCTGTACCAAATCTGAGGTTTACATTTATTGAGGAGATTTCATTCCAATAATTTGAACGCACTTCTTAATTGTTAAGTAATTGTATTGCTCTAATCTTAATTTCAAGAGACAGCTTTACTACTTCATACAAGTATAAGGCTTGGAACTGTTCAATTGGATCCGTTGACAGCATAATCAAAACATTTTATCAAAAGGGTAAAAGGATATATTGTTGGGTTTGATGGTGTGGTAGCGGGTGGGGTGATGGGGTGGGGTGGGGGACTTCTTTTCCTTAATTTTTTCCTCGTTTTTAATCTTATTTTAACTTTCCCTGTCTATTGACTTCGAGCATCTATACCAAAAGAATATAAGCCTTACCTTGGATTGTCACAGTAAATGTCTGTGTATCCGTATTGCTTGATGGATCAGTCGACGTATACGTCACAAGTGTGTCACCAATGGGGAACGAGTCTCCCGGATTGTGGCTGGATGTTAAAGTTTGGGAACCTAAATTGTCTGAAGCTGTAGGTTCTACCCAAGACACAATGACGGTTGCCTCTCCAGTGATAGTGTTCTGTGTGATGTCTGCTGGCATGTCGTATATAGTCGGTTGTTCTTTATCTGAAAATAAATGTCACGGTTTAATTAAATTAGGGAAAGAAAGGAGATCAGTACCTAACGAAAATGAGGATAGAATTGCCTGAAGACTGTGCTGTCAAAAACACCTAGACGTTATCATATCAGTCCCGATAGCAGTTTGGTTTATGATATTGAGTGGGATGTTATATTGGATTTTCCATTTCTAATATAATTGGCAGTTTGGCTGGTTCATGTCACCTGGAAAATAATAGATACCTCAACCTGTAATACAAATGTTTTTGATGATATTCTGACATTGACACTTACCACAAAATAACCTCCTTTCCAATAGTTCGTCGAGTCTTTCTGGTGACCAGTTATTCCGTTGCATCAGGGACTCCTGATCGTCAGTAAACCACATGGCATCATCTGTTATCACAGGACAGTACAAAGTGTTGTCTACATGCGTTATCACCAAACTATGGCAGAGACATCGTTTCCAGGAGGGCAGTGACCATCGCAATCGTCCTGATGACACGTCTTCTCTTCTCTTCAACATGCATATGTCGGATTCTACTGCAGCCAAAAGTTGAAACGCTGAACAATAAAGTGTTTGTGATGCATTTTAGAATGGATATTACACCAGTGTATTGTACGTCATAATACTGCTTCATTATCTTTTTCTTTTTTTAAAGTGATATTTAACTGTAATATCCTTTTGTTCATTTTATATTCATTTTAGTATATCTGATATTGGCAACTTATGACCTGCAATATCATAACAAATCTGAACTGTATTAATCACAAATCTATTATATATATTTATTTAATTATTTATTAGATTTATTTACATGGCGCATTTCCAAATTGACAATATACAGTTGTACCCACAATTATTCATTCCCTTTGAAAAATATGAGTTTTTTGCATTTTTTTTCATATATATACAAGTTGGAGTGGTGAAACTTTCACTTTATGCAGAAGACAGTTATTTTACAAGTACAAATCAATATATTTGGGCTCAACATTTTGTGCATAACAATAGAATTTAACAAGAATTGTGTTTTTATGCTTGTCCATTATTATTCATATCCCATACCAAGTCTCAGGATTGATGCAATTTTTGGGGATAATACACATGTTTTTGACATTCCAAACGTTCATTATATTGTATGATAGGCTTTTATATTGTTATGCAATTATTCCATGGTGTGTGCATACAATGTGGATGCATTACAAATGTGTCCTATTGAATGTACAGTGAGGGATATTATAGGACAACACTTGTTCTTCCTAATTATGCTTTGTAATGGTGGAATCAAGCACGTGGAATTGTTTCGAAATGGCTCTGTAGCCTTTCCTCTATTTGTGAGTATTCACAATATGCACAAAAAAGGTCCTCACTGAGTTATTTGGTCTTCTTCGCCATGCTGACAAAGAGCTAGAGTGTTGTCATATAACATCCTTACTGCATATTCAATACGACACATTTGTAATGCATCCACATTGTTTGCACACATCATGCAATTATCGCATAACAATATAAAAGCCTATTACACAATATAAAGAACGTTTGGAATGTCAAAAATATGTGTATTATCACACAAAATGGCATCAATCCTGAGACTTGGTATGGGCATAAAAACACAATTCTTGTTAAAATCTATGGTTATGCAAAACAAAAAATGTTGAGCCCAAACATATTAATTTGTACTTGCAAACTAACTGTCTTTTGTGTCAAGTGCAAGTTCTACCACTCCAGCTGGTATAGATATGAGAAAAATGAAAAAACCTCATATTTTTCGAAGGTATGAATAATTGTGGGCTTAACTGTATGTACATTAATAAACAATGCAACGTCCAGGCATCGGCTAATTCAGTGCCATGTTGCGAAATGCAGACGAAATCAACAAACATTCCCAACCATCCCCCGATTTATCCCTACAGGCAGTGTAGATAAAAGGGGCACTGAGGGGCACTGAAAATCAGTTTTTCGGCACCTTATACGTTATACTTAGGCATAGCTACCATCTGAAACCGTTTTCTTTAATTTGTCGTCTATCAATCATGTAAACATTTCACAATTTGGTAATTTCGATGTAGATCACATCGAAATTATCAGCATCACTCACCATATTATAGCTTGCTTACCACATTTCAATAATCTAGTGCCATTATTCAACCGTTTTCTCAAAAATCATTACACTTCAGTTCAAGGTTCCTGCGTACTATTGAAATGATTCCTTTTTTTTTCAAATTTCTTGGCAATCACTCAAATTATGCCCCTTATGAGCGTTCTAATTAATAATGCACATGTAATAGATATACTAATTACTAATTTGATCGGTAATACGTGAGCATCCACGCGTGCGAATTGTGCATTTTAATATTCCCCTTTGTCTTAAAGAATTTTCGTTTGAATAATTTAGTAATTAAATAAATAATGCCTTACGCACAAATATAAATCCCAATGGGTCCAGACAACCCTAAAAACTCGTATACCGGTATTCAAGTACAACATCCCTGTATGGCTTTTTCAATAGAAAAGTGAACAGCTTGCAATCTGCAAATTGAGAAAAACTACTGAGTTAGCTTTTTGGTATTCCAAGGTTGTAAAAGTAATGGAAAGTTCTTAAACCTTTGATTAAATGAATTTGAGTTATTCTTGAGACATTATTAATTAAAATGAAAACATTTATAACAATATTTCAGTGATTTAAGTGTTTTGCTTTGACATAATTTAGTTAATTTAGAGTCAAATGAAAGCTTGACATAAATTCTAAGTTATGATGAAATTAAAATTAAACTAAATTTTCATCCCAGATATCTTATTTTTAATATCTGCGAGAGATTAAAGACTAGTGACAATATTGGGATTAGTTTTACTTGAGTGAATCCATTTTTTGAAAGGAAGTCAAAATTGTCAAACTACCCACAATAATTATATAGCACATTGGCTATATAATGAGGTTGATTAATTGTTCATGAGCTATTTCCAATGGGAAATTTGTATGGGGAAGAAGGCACATGTTTTGTACAATTCCATGGAATTGAATTAGCAGATATAAAATTGTGATTTCTTTGTGTGCAAATCCAAAGGACGTGAAAGATTTTACTCACTGTTTAATGACGTTTCACTACCACGCTAGCAGCTTCATCAGCCTGGCAACTCTTCAAATAATAAAGAGATCATCTTCACGAAGACACTGACCTCGGTAACAGAACGTGCCTATCGATTGACGACATCGTCCAACTCACGGAATTTAGGCTCTCCAAAGTCGCGTATTAAGCTACAACTACGCGATTTACAGACAACGTTTTGGTATGGCGATGGGTAACCCTCTTAGCCCACTATGCTGCAATATATTCATGGAATGGCTCGAACAGAAGGCTATTTCTACAGCCCACATCACCTGCCGTCCTAGACTGTGGCGCAGATATGTGGACGTCACGATGTGTTGGAAATTATACACAAGGGCGAAGTCGACAATCTCACTAATCACCCCCCACAACCAGACAGACCAATCCAACAGCATCAAATTCACTTACGAGCAGGAATAGGATTGGAAGATCCCATTTCTCGACACATTAAGGTGCGTTCATACTCACGTCGTTGCGCATCGGCCGACGTCGATGGACAAAAGTTGACATTGCTTCAACTCGCGCACCGATATCCGTCGACGTCGGCCGATGCGCAACGACGTGAGTATGAATGCACCTTTAGTCTAAGGAAACTAGACGGGACAATTAAGCTCTGCATATACCGCAAAAAGACCCACACAGATCAATATTTACTGATCTCTTCTTACCATCCTCTCCACCAAAAATTGGGTGTCATCTGAACACCACATATATATATAGAAATAAGGCCATTGTCACCGAGGATCAAGACACACTCCGAGAAGAAGAACACATTACGTAAATCTCTTGCTACGTGTGGTTATCCAAATTGGGCGGTAGATAGAGTAAAAAAGGCGAAGCAAACGAAAAAGCTTAAACCACCAAAGACAAAAGAGCGAAAAATGACACGGAAAAAACCAAAGGATTATTGGTAGTACCCTACATCGAGGGTGTTTCGGAAAAGGTGGCTAGGGTCTTCAAGAAACATGGTTTCTTCCAGTGGCGTAGCTAGGTTTTTCACATGGGGGGGGGGGGGGCAGAAATGAAAGTGAACCGACAAGATTTTCTCATTTAAGAATTTCTCGCGCTCGACTTTACGCAAATTTTTGCTATGAATGAGGTACATTTTAGCTCTAAACAAGCTTGTACTAACAATATTGTTTTTGGGGGACACATGCGCGATCATTCTGTGTACTTTTGACCATCATAATTCCATGATTCCTCTTGACAAATGAACCGACAGTTCCAATCTCAACCGACACGACAGTCAATATTGGCGATCGCCCCCCCTCGCCCCCCCCCCCCCCCCCCCCCCCCGGATAACAACCCAGTTAGCAGGAATCAGAGTTGCCAAACTGATAAAGCTACCAGCGTGGTAGTGAAACGTCATTAAACAGTGAGTAACATCTTTCACTTCCTTTAGATTTGCACACAAAGAAATCTCAGTATTATGTTATTATGTCAACAAAGTCCAGGTGAACTTATTCAAAGATTTGAAAATTGGAGGAAACATGAATTTATTAAAGGGACACGGAGTAGTGTTGAAGAATTTATTTAAATATGATTTACTTCAAAATTCAAGATGAACATTTATGATGGTCATTTTTTGCTGATGCCACTCACGAAATCACAAATGCAGCCTTTATACCCAACATATTTATATTATGACTGTTTATACAGGGTGCATCAAAAACATTAGGACTCTGTTTCATGACGGTGTAATTCTTATTATAATCATTGGAACATGACCAATATAATCTTAATGTAAAGCTCAATTAATCATTATGATAACCTGAAAATATTAGATCCATCCGATGAAAAATAAGAAAACTAGCATTTTTTTCGTAAACCGTGTTATTTACTGGTTTGTACAATGGGATACATGAACAGATCAGTAAATAACATGGTTTCGTTTCAATACGTTACAATAATTATAAACATAGTAAATCTATCAGACCTCTCCTGCCAGTCTTCAGAAGTAGAGAATAGCATCAAGGCAGAGGTGATGGCACTTCGTCGCAACTCGCAACCGAGGAATGGTTCGCAGAGCAGTGGCACAAATGCTAGATAGAGCAAATATATCTGCATTCAACGTATGATTGCCAGACATATGCTTTCCAACTGGTACTTTCTCCTCAGAAAGAACACTGAGCAAATAACACGGTCATTTTTTTATCTGACATTTTAATTAATGTCGCAGCTGTTTTGTCTTCAAAAGAGAGACTTCTCTACTTTTTAGGTTGTCAAAAACATGAATTATGTATGCAAGAACATTGATGTGCAATCGAACTATTAATATGAAGTACTGTTTGACACGTGCAATTATGGATCATTGACTTAACTGTCCTTAATTTATAACTCAATGAACCATCCACACTGTTTAACAGGGGTTGTTTTTAATTTGCACAGAATATGCATGCATCTGATTTGTGGATTATTTAGTTAGTATTGATTTGCGCCAGGATTAAATGGATTACCAAACTAATCTTTGCTATTGACTGATAAATTATTTACTTTGTTTATAATTATTGTAACGTATTGAAACGTTATTTACTGGTCTGTAATGTAGATCCCATTGTACAAACCAGGAAACGACATGGTTTCCGCAAAGTATGCTAGTTTTCTTATTTTTCATCGGATTGATCTCATATTTTCAAGATATCCTAATAACTGATTGGTCATGGTCCAATGAATATAACAAGTATTACACCGTCATGAAACAGAGTCCTCAATTTTGTGACACCCTGTAGAGATATATCTGGGGGGCACACATGGTTTTGAAACACACTGAAACACTACCTTCCATTCTAAATCAAGGTCAAGGTCAAACAACCACCCAAGTTGGCGTGGATGTCCACTTAGGTTTTAATTTTACCAACTTCAAAGAACATTTTGGTATTGGCCAATAAAACTCCCTGTGTCAGCCTGGACCGGGACCGGAAGACCCTTGCTCCCCAAACTATAGTGTGAAATTCTGATCTAAGCCGTAGATCAGAATATTTGAATTGATGTTTTGTTGTACAAAGAGGGCTGATTTTTTCCGAATCATTACCCACCCAAGTTGAGGTGACAGTAAAGTAACCACCCAAGTTGAGGTGACAGTAAAGTAACCACCCAAGTTTGAGGTGACAGTAAAGTAACCACCCAAGTTTGAGGTGACAGTAAAGTAACCACCCAAGTTGAGGTGACAGTAAAGTAACCACCCAAGTTGAGGTGACAGTAAAGTAACCACCCAAGTTGAGGTGACAGTAAAGTAACCACCCAAGTTTGAGGTGACAGTAAAGTAACCACCCAAGTTGAGGTGACAGTAAAGTAACCACCCAAGTTGAGGTGACAGTAAAGTAAACCACCCAAGTTGAGGTGACAGTAAAGTAACCACCCAAATGATCATTTCGGATGCTTCATACTCTAGAAATGATTTCAGTATTTCATACGGATTAAAGAAGATAACAAGTTTGCTCGTTTAACAGAAAACAGGAACGGGAAACGCAGGCATGTATATAAACGCGTTTCAAATTGAAGAAAACTCTGCGTTTATGTTTTGGTTTCGTACTTTTGAAAGATTCGTCACCAATAGTATCTGAAATATTTGTTTATTCATCTTCCGTGAAGACATAGTATTAAAAGAACGTATCATATCTTACAATGGATTGCATTTTCTCCGTTACTATTTCATAAGAAACTAGCGGTATGTCCGTGCTTTGCAGAGACAATCGCTAGGTGAGTTTACTTTACAATTATACGTTAATCAGATACAAAAAAAAACCTTTATTTCTTGCAACTTATTTTTCAAAAGTGTTTAAACATAGTTCAAGTTTATGAAGTATTTTTTTGAAGCCTCCCTCTGTTAATTAAACCTTAAATACCTGTTAGGATGAGTCCCACCTTCCTGCAATACATCTTGTTTACCACTCATTCATCAGTCGCTACTATAAACCAAACAGCCACTCGTTTCCTCAAAATGAAAATGGCGGGATTTTCCTGACTATACCGCGAAAGCTTTTTTCTACTATCCTAATATTTTCTATAATTAACGTGAAAATAAATTTGTATAGGTTATTAGTCGCGGTCCAAAGAACCAAAATAGTAAATTATTTATGAATTTATCACCAGACCAGAACTCTGTGCACAAAATGATTCCTATCTCTAGAGAAAGGCTTTCTTGGATATGAAAATCCCATTCAATGAAATTGTAGTATTTCCTTATAAAATACTTTACTGTCATTTCATCAGAGTGGTGCTCACCATTCCAGCAACTTTTTCCGCCTTGCTTCCATCGTTTATAGATGTAACTTATATGACGAGAAAACCTGTTCTATGAGCCCGACCGATCTTTTCGAATTTTTGAGCGCATTTTTATAAATACTTTTTTGATATTTTGGAAATGTCAAATGAAAAAGAATTTCGAGTTTTTTGGTGTTGGGAATTCACAAAATTGTTCACGAAAATCTAGAAAAAAACCCACACAAAACCGACAGACCGACCGACCCTACAATGAGAGACCCGTTCACCCGTAGAACAGGGTATTATTTTCCATAGAGCAGGGTGTTATTTTTCGTAGAGCAGGGTGTTATTGTCCGTAGAGAAGGGTGTTATTTCCCGTAGAACAGGTTATTATTTTCCATAGAGCAGGGTGTTATTTTTCGTAGAGCAGGGTGTTATTGTCCGTAGAGAAGGGTGTTATTTCCCGTAGAACAGGTTATTATTTTCCATAGAGCAGGGTGTTATTTTTCGTAGAGCAGGGTGTTATTGTCCGTAGAGAAGGGTGTTATTTCCCGTAGAACAGGTTATTATTTTCCATAGAGCAGGGTGTTATTTTTCGTAGAGCAGGGTGTTATTGTCCGTAGAGAAGGGTGTTATTTCCCGTAGAACAGGTTATTATTTTCCATAGAGCAGGGTGTTATTTTTCGTAGAGCAGGGTGTTATTGTCCGTAGAGAAGGGTGTTATTTCCCGTAGAACAGGTTATTATTTTCCATAGAGCAGGGTGTTATTTTTCGTAGAGCAGGGTGTTATTGTCCGTAGAGAAGGGTGTTATTTCCCGTAGAACAGGTTATTATTTTCCATAGAGCAGGGTGTTATTTTTCGTAGAGCAGGGTGTTATTGTCCGTAGAGAAGGGTGTTATTTCCCGTAGAACAGGTTATTATTTTCGTCGCCCAACTGAGGGTGACGCTAATTGCTACATTGTGTCCTTTGATCAAAGTTTAGGGTGCCCTAAAACTTGACCTTCCCACTATCAGCGCGGTAGGCTGAATACGTCTCGTCTTCACAATTTCTTTGATTTTGGACAAAACCTAACTGGGTCTTGATTGTTGGTATTATCATGGCTTAACTCCAATGTGTTTGGCGCAAGGAATAACATGCCTGTCTCGGTGGTGGACTAAGGTCGTTGTGCCTTGCTGTGACTTAACAGTTGATGTACGAATTATTGTCACCCCCCTAAATTCAGGTGTGACGAAATTGATACTATAAAAAACAAATAATTGTTGATCACAGCTTGCGTTCATTATAGGGTTGAAGGCGTCCTTTCACGCAATGCATTCCAAACAGCCGAACAACCAGTGGCGGCACCACGGGGGCATGGGGGGGGGGGGGGGCATTTTCCCCCCAGAAAAAAATCTTGCCCCCCCCCCAGTTTGCCCCCCAACATTTGTCTAATTTTTTAAAATAAGAAAAAAATAGAAAGTTTAAGCATAAAAAGGCAATTTTTTTCGCGCTGCGCGCACATTTTCTTACTTAATTAGGTTAAATTAGACCAAATTTCGTCAATTGTAGCATAAAACAGCTAAATTTTGCACGCAAATTTTCATACCACATTAGTTAGTATTACACCAAATTTGACCATTTAAGCGTAAAAAGGCATAAAAAATTTGCGCGCTTCGCCCCACCAAATGCCACCCAACAAAATTATGAGGCTGGTGCCGCCACTGAACTGCGAACAACGCTGTGCATGTTACGCACTAGCCGCATGGGACGCTGAGAAATCATAAACACTATGATCGACATTTTTTTTTTTTTTTGATTATAGTTATAAACATCTGAAAATACCAACATGTTCTCAATAAATGTACAAAATCCCCCTGAAATGAATGGTAGAGGGATGGAAGTAGCAATAAAGTGTACCATACCACCTAGACATCATATTTATACTATATAGTTCAGTCAGTTCCAAATGGGCGAAACCTGTTTACATCAGCGAATGCATTCATGCAGAAGAGCCTCGCGCGCAAAACGCTCGCATGGCGTAATTAGTATGAGTGTCATTGCATGCGTGCCGCTTGCGTACGCCACAATTGCGCTTCAACGATTGGATTACTTTTGCGCGCGGATAGATGAAAACCTAATATTTCTTGCCAATTTTGAATTGATTGACTATAGTCTTGAATTGAATACTGCAAATAAGCGATGGCTTGTCCATGATAGTGTGTTACGTGAATGGAGCATTAATGTTTCTAAATTCTAATACACGGGTTTTTTTTAAATTAAAGACGCTTTAGCAAGTTTAGCTATTTAGCAAACCAACAGCCTTGAGCTAACTAAGGGCTACACATTTTTAGAACATATAATCGGCCGAGTGCACCAAACTAGCGTAACTTATTAAATTGACACTGCAAATTAACACACCAATACACCCATCATTTGACTAGAGAGGTATCATTCATTTATTTTCCGAAGGTTTCCACTTACTGTACTGACAAAAACTGACGAATAAAACAAGGTGCAATTACCATTAACAATCTAGATATAAACGATCGAGCTTGCACTCTTGACTGCCCATTCAGCTAGTCCCCCACATTGCTGGGGACTCATTTCCAACGACATGTGACGATAAAGATGCATCAAGGATGCATTGCCACTTAAATGCATATCCTAAAATTGTGTTCAAATAAGACTTTAGTTTTTTGTGATATCTCCAAAAAATGTGACGTCGTACTTCACTGACTCCCTTTGTGCCCGTTATCTTAATTTGGTTTATTTTACAAACAACCTCCCCTTTGCCAGAACACCAGTTGTCCTCTCCAATTTCGCCAGGTAGCTAATTAACAATTCATTATACCCATTTAATTTATCCGAATACCCCCGCCCCCCCCCCCCCCCCCCCCCCCCATTTCCTCGTGATGCCATCTCGTCCTTCTTTTGACGTTTGCACTTATTTCACTGTAGTTGGTCCCTTCTCGTTATCTAAGCGGCCATCGTTATCTGTTGGAATGAGCATAAATATTATGATTAAGCAGCAAATGGCTCAAGTACACTTGTTGTTCTGATTACAACCCTCGTTTCCCAGAGTTGGTATCTTCAAATGTAAGATTTGTTGGCGTATTCCATCTCCCATTTACCATCATAAAGCACTAATGCGACAGACTAGTTACCCACTGCGGTGGCAAAAAGTACCTGTTATAACGCATATCCACGTTACCATTATCACCCACTTATGTGACCGACAAATTGCCCACTGCGGTGGCAATTCGTCCCAACAGGTTTCCAGCGCATGCACTACCAATGTGCTCATTAAAGCACAATTGCGACAGACTAGTTACCCACTGCGGTGGCAAAAAGTACCTGTTTTAACGCATATCCACATTACCATTATCACCCACTTATGTGACCGCCAAATTGCCCACTGCGGTGGCAATTCGTCCCAACCGGTTTCCAGCGCAGTGCACTACCAATGTGCTCATTAAAGCACAATTGCGACCGACTAGTTACCCACTGCGGTGGCAAAAAGTACCAGTTTTAATGCATATCCACATTACCATTATCACCCACATATGTGACCGACAAATTGCCCACTGCGGTGGCAATTAGTCCCAACAGGTTTCCAGCGCATGCACTACCAATGTGCTCATTAAAGCACAATTGCGACAGACTAGTTACCCACTGCGGTGGCAAAAAGTACCTGTGTTAACGCATATCCACATTACCATTATCACCCACTTATGTGACCGACAAATAGCCCACTGCGGTGGCAATTCGTCCCAACAGGTTTCCAGCGCATGCACTACCAATGTGCTCATTAAAGCACTAATGTGACAGACTAGTTACCCACCTGTTTTAAAGCATATCCACATTACCATTGTAACAACAGACTATGTGACCCGACTAGTTGCCCACACAGTGGCAAAAAACAAAAACAAAAGCACCTGTTTTTTCAACATTTTTTTTTTTATTAACGCATACCAACACATTTAAAGCACATCCACTGTTCCCATTCCTAAACATGCACAATCTAGAATGGACCCTGCAACCTCTGTTTTAGGGTGGGATGGGTGGGAAACAATTTTGTCAACACCTCCTTCTGATTTGAATGATAACTTCAGAATGACTGGAAAACCCCAGCCCACATGGTCAACCATGAGGCACATTTTAATCCAGGATCCACCTGCTTCTTGGTATTTGCCGCATATGAATAGCCTCATATCATAGCTTTTGGTCATTGCCGCATATGAATAGCATCATACAATAGGAGTACTCCTCAGCTGCACAACACAATGGAGCACTGACCTGGGGGAAATGCCCCAACAAACACACCACCCTTGCACACTACTAACACCCCACCCTTCTCAATTTTGTTGAGACTAGAAACACCATCTGCCTGGTCAATCTAATGCCATTTATACTCAATTAGAATATAAATGTAATTAAATTGACACTGCAAATTAACACACCAATACACCCAGCATTTGACTAGAGAGGTATCATTCATTTATTTTCCGAAGGTTTCCACTTACTGTACTGACAAAAACTGACGAATAAAACAAGGTGCAATTACCATTAACAATCTAGATATAAACGATCGAGCTTGCACTCTTGACTGCCCATTCAGCTAGTCCCCCACATTGCTGGGGACTCATTTCCAACGACATGTGACGATAAAGATGCATCAAGGATGCATTGCCACTTAAATGCATATCCTAAAATTGTGTTCAAATAAGACTTTAGTTTTTTGTGATTTCTCCAAAAAATGTGACGTCGTACTTCACTGACTCCCTTTGTGCCCGTTATCTTAATTTGGTTTATTTTACAAACAACCTCCCAAACCAACAAAAAAACATTTTGGATTTTTTGGCCCAAGCAAAGCCATCCACTCCCCCATTCAACCACTACCGCATCATTCCACTACTGGGGTACCTAACAGCAGTTGGAAATATGTGATATTTGTGTACTCCAATGCCTGTTTGAGTGGAAAAATAAATAAATATATACCCCGACCACTCAAAATGTAATTCATCCACACTGAATAACCATGGCCTTCATTGCATAATGGTTGGATGAGCGATCGCCTATCCCCATACCTTTGCAATTTTTTTTTATTTTATTTATTTTTCCTCTTTCTTTTTTTTTTTTTTTTTTTTTTTTTCCTCTTTTTTTTTTTTTTTTCCCCTTTCTTTTCATTCTCTTTTTTTCTTCTTTTTATCTCTTTCTTTCTTTCTTCATTTCTTTTCATTTTTTTCTCTTCATTTTCTTCTTCTTTTTATCTCTTTCATTCTTCCTTTTCATTTTTTTTTAAAATTCTTTTTTAATTTTTTAATTTTTTAATTTTTTTTTTCTTTTCATTTTTTTTTTCTCATTTTTTTAAATTTTAATATTATTATTATTTTTTTAATCTTTTGCTTTCTTTCTTTCTTCACTACAGCCAGAAGTGTGACCCGCCCCCAATCTTGTCCATCAGGGCCATCAATAATCCTACTGGGGCCCCAGTTGCCTATCCCCATACTGCAACTGTCATCAATATCACCCCTCAATCACTGGGCTATTTAGAATGCCTGTATCCTCCCTAATCCCTCCAAATCCTCTGTACATGTAAGAGACTATTTTGCCTTAGTGATGCATCCCCTTGACCCTGAAGGGGTCCAAAATCAACTGGGTTTGGATGGCTTTGCCCCTTACCTGATACTGGTGGCTGTAATGCCGTTCCCACGTTACTGGAAGCAGAGGCACCTGCTGGATCCTGCGATCCCCCTTGACTTTTATCAACTAGTGCTGACTGTTGCCTTGTAAAAAAAATATTTTAATCTTTATTATTTTTTATTATTATTATTATTATTATTATTTTAATTTTTTAATTTTTTAAATTATTTTTATTATTATTATTATTATTATTTTTTTATTATTTTTTATTACTAATATTAAAAAAAAAATTACATTATTATAATTATCATTAATATTATTTTATTTAGTTTTCATTTATATTTATTGAAAAGAAAAAGAAAAAAAACCACAAAAAAAACAACAACAAAAACAACAACAAAAAACATAAAAAACCCACAACAAACACCATAACATCCGCCAGACAAACACCCCCCCCCCCACAAACACACCCCCACATCATAAATACTGGAATGCCCACACACACCCAAATTGTGTCCAATCAACAACCAACCACCACCTTTACATAATTCCACCCTGCCTACATAATTCCACCCTGCCTCCCCAAAAATTAAGTAATAGCCCATCCTGGAGCACGAGTTGACACCACCTGAAGTGGTACATGTGTTTTGAATCCACTGTCATTATTTCTAGAAAATACTTGCCCTATTACCCGATCCAGGACTCCACCCGACCAGTAATTATTACCCCAATCCACACTAACCTTTCTACCCACCGGCAAAGAATTACACCATAACAACTGATGAGTCAAAATCCCGGTCAAAATAATGATAACACCACTTGATAAATAGTTATTTATTTATTTATTTTTTATTTATTTATTATTTTATTTTTCCTTTTTATTCTCATTATTATTTTTTTAATATTTTTAATTGCCATTCATAATACCATATCTGGACATGCCACGACCAGAAACATTGACTAGAGCGTACACAGTCCAGGCTATGGAAGAGTTTACTAATTAAGTTGTACTAATAATTTAGATTACTACACCCATGTGTACAAATTTGTTGGAATTAAAATCCAACATGCCCTGTCATTGTTATTCATATTATACTGACATTGAAGCGCCCATTGGGTGGCAGGAAACCTTAACTACCCCATAGAGCAGGGCTGTCAACTTTTGGGATTTGCTGGGAGGGAGAGATACATACTCAAAAAAATAATCGTAACATGCACATTTTTTCCCGTCAGCAGCTGAAATCCTGATAAGTGGGGGGTGGGGGGGGGGGGGGGGGGGTGGGGGGGGGGGGGGGGGGGGGGGGGGGGGTAGGGATGATGTTTTCCTCATATCCACACGAAAATTGCATGGTCAAAATCGCAAATGTACCGACGGGAGCTAGTATATAAAGGTGTTGATACACACTTTAATTGAGGTAATTTTGTTGATGCGGGAGATTTTATATGCTATGCGGGAGTGCGGGAGAAAGAGTGTCTATGCGGGAGACTCCCGCCTAATGCGGGAGAGTTGACAGCCCTGCGATAGAGCCAGTTCCCCTCTTCCACGCGTCAATTATTTTGGACCTCACCAACATGCCAATTAATTTCCAAAACATCCCCCTCCCAACAGTCACGCAACAAACCATACACCTCCAATAACGGTAAGCAACAAACCATACCCCTGTGGGGGTTTACGAAGAATGAATAACAAACAAAAATTGACCAAGCACACACACCCCTCCCCTAAGCCTTTGAACTTTGTGTAACGAAACTAACATCCCAAATCCTTATACCTGCATGTGGCATCATTACTACCCCCTTTTTCATTTATTTAATCCTCCCAAATTAGAAGGAAAAAACAACAAAAACTGCCGCATTCTAAAAACCCTACTATAAAATAACCCATCCAACTCAATCCGATTAATCAGTTTACCAACCCATGGATACAATATTAAACAACGAATATATTTATAGTAAAAACAACTAACCGTACTTCCCTTTGGCTCTGTCTGCCCAATCTTCTCTACGATTCTGCTGTTTCTTGCTGGTTTTAAAACAATTTTGTCAACACCTCCTTCTGATTTGAATGATAACTTCAAAATGACTGGAAAACCCCAGCCCGCATGGTCAACCATGAGGCACATTTTAATCCAGGATCCACCTGCTTCTTGGTATTTGCCGCATATGAATAGCCTCATATCATAGCTTTTGGTCATTGCCGCATATGAATAGCATCATACAATAGGAGCACTCCTCAGCTGCACAACACAATGGAGCACTGACCTGGGGGAAATGCCCCAACAAACACACCACCCTTGCACACTACTAACACCCCACCCTTCTCAATTTTGTTGAGACTAGAAACACCATCTGCCTGGTCAATCTAATGCCATTTATACTCAATTAGAATATAAATGTAAATAGGGAGGTAAGCTACCTCCCTAGTAGTTATGCTCTAACTGTATCGTAACTTACTAACGATGTAATTCTTAGAGCATAACTGGCGAGTAACACCAGCATAGTAACTAGCGAGGTAAATATCCACATTAATCAGCATGGCTGGATGCTGGCCAACAAACTCAAACTAAATGACCAGAAAACAGAGGTCATTCATATCACCTCTCGATTTACTTCAACCATTCCGGTTGATGCGGTCACCGTCGGGGATTCCGACATTTCGCCCTCCGAAAAAGTGCGCAACCTTGGAGTCATCTTTGACTGTCACCTAACAATCTCATGTTAAGAGAGTATGTCAGAATGCCACTTACGCCCTGCGTGCCATCGGACAGGTCCGTAAATACCTTGACCATGCATCAACACTCAACAGAAAGGCTTGTCCATGCTTTTGTTACATTATGACTGGACTATTGCAACTGTCTTCTCTACGGACTCCCTGACAAACTCATCTCCAAACTGCAACGAGTTCAAAACTGAACTATCGGATCTATCGGATAAGTAGTTGTGTATCCATGAAAGCAGTCTTCTGGTAACACCCTTTGACATCAGTTTTGAGCAGAGTCTGCATTGTGCCATACTTTGTCGAAAGCTCCTTTTATGTCAAGGGCAATGACACAAACCTCGTCACTTTGGTCTAATGTGCAGTCCCTAATAGTGCAAATACAATACATGAATGCTGCACACAATAAAATAACTAAATATCCTGGTTAAAATGATGAGTTTTCAAAGACGATTTAAAAGTTCCGACCGTCTTAAAGTTACGGATCTGTAAGGGAAGATTGTTCCAGAGTCGACGTTCCAGCAACACAGAAAGCCCTGTCCCCGTATGTTGCAGTAGCACTTTTATTGTATTTGCACTATTCTTGATTAGTGTATTGCTGTATACTGTATAACATTTTATACTATAGCCATCATTTGATGGCTACTCTTGGTGTTTTTCTATGTGCATTCATATTTTGTACATGCTATTTGTCAATTTATTAGGCGCTTTGTGATCCTCTCTGTGATGCCTATTATTAGTATTAACTCAAAGTAAGTCTAATTGTGAGATAGGCTTTTACGACGGGTATTCATAATATAAGATAAAAGTTTAACGGGTTTTAATCTGTCAAGCTTTCGTCAGGATTAGCTCTGACTTCTTCAGGACCAAATTATTATAATATTAAACAAAACATAGAGATTGCCACTTCTCTTGTTATCATCATTTGGGCTGCCCCTTGCCCGATGATTTAAGAGTAGGTGCCCTTTCCTACTTGTGAAAGAATTGGTGGCTCTGAAAAGAGCCGTTCAAATGGATTGCCGTTTCCACTGAACAGAGATGGTGGCTCTGAAAAGAGCTCTACACGTAGGTTGCCACTGGCCTACTAAAGGGTTCAACAAAAGAAAGTATACCACTTTGTTTATGTCATTTTGAGTAACATTCAATTTTTCTTTGACCAAACAGGCTAGATAGGCATTTAGATGAATCTTTTAGGCATCATTTGATACCAAATTTGCCCCCTAACAACAAAGATAAACCATGATTAGCACCATTTAAAGAAAAATATCCCATTTTCAAAAGTCGCATTTCCAATACACAGCACGGGAAGAAAGGACCAATTGGGGTCTCTCCGGGTGTGTGTATTAGCCAGGATTGACGGGGCTATCGATCGCACAGTGAAAATGCGTTGGGTCTTACGACATTGTGTGTGTTTACAATTGGTCCTTTTTTCTCGTGCTGTGTATTGGAAATGCGACTTTTGAAAATGGGATATATAGGAATGTACCCATTGTCTTAGGTGATCTAGGAATTTGACCAATTCATCTTGTCCATGTCTCCAAACTACAAACGTATCATCCACATATCTGAACCAGTCCACCGGTTTCAAAGGATACGAGTTCAGTGCCTTTGTTTCAAAATGCTCCATAAATATGTTGGCTGTTATGGGTGACAGAGGAGATCCCATAGCTTGACCTTCTTTTTGTTCATAGAATTTGCCTTGCCATTTGAAGTAGGTGGAAGTAAGGCAGAGTTTCATAAGCTCAACAATTTCTTCGCATGACAACTGAGTTCGAGATTCAAGAGTGCCGTCGTTCTGTAGGAGATCACTAATAATGCGACAAGCTTCATCAATAGGTACATTCGTAAATAGAGATTTGACATCAAAGCTTACTAGTATATCTTCAGGAAGCATAGTTATCTATTTGGCTCTTTCTACAAAGTGTTTAGAGTTTTTGATGTATGATTTTCCCTTACCCGCAAGGGGTTCTAATATATTTGCAAGGTGCTTCGCTAAATTGTAGCACGGTGAGCTTATAGAGCTGACAATATGCCGCAAAGGCATGTTTTCTTTGTGGATCTTAGGGAGTCCATATATTCTTGAAGGTACAGAGTGTTTGGGCGTGAGATGTGAAGCTTTCTTTTTATCAAGTTTGTTTTGATCCTTCAATTCTTTGATAGCTTTCCCTATCTTGCGTTCTAGAGACAGGGTTGGATCTTTCTTCAAAACTTGATATGTGCCATCCTCAGATAAAAGGTTATCCATTCTTTCTACGTAGTTGTCTTTGTCCAAAACCACAGTTGACCGTCCCTTGTCAGCTGGGAGGACGATGATAGAATCATCATTCTTCAGATTTGATAATGCGTCCATTTCTTCACGAGAGATATTGGATTGAGGCAGCTTTCTTTAAAGTTCTTAGTATATCACAACGCACCAAATTCGCTTCACCTTCACAAAGATTTTTAATGCCATGCTGGTAGCTGCAACAAGCTCCTTCATAGGTATATAGGCTTGCGTACGTGGGAGCGAAGTTAAGTCCTTTACTTAAGATAGACTGTTCTGCGTTTGTCAAATCCCTGTTACTTTTGTTAAGCACTGTACTAAGAGGAAAACTGACCTTATTGGATCTCAAAGTAGTATTGGATCGTTCCTGTTTGAGACTTTCATATTTCTTAATGTGATCTATCTTGGCATAGTAGTAAGACTTATTAGCTGCAATCTTGGATACACGTTCCACACTTTTAAAGTCCGTAGACTGTAAATTTCCCTTAAGCCACAATCAAGGAAAAAAAGGTTGGCACACTTTGTCCTAATTACGGAAAAAACCCGCCCCTCTCCCCGGAGGCAATGTTGATCCGAGTCATATTATCAGAAGCCTTGGCAGTTCCCCCAACATTGATTGATGGGGGATGGGGAAGGATATAAGAAAGGGGGAGACTTTTGCTTTCTGTTAAACAGTGCTATGTCCCAAGTGTGATCTCAATTGCGAGCACAGGGATAGTTGTAATGAGTTGCGTCAAGTGTGCCAACTATTATTTTCCTTGATTGCAGTTCTTGATTTTTGCTATTTCTTTAGTCAAATATTGCAATTGTTGACGATAGTCATTGATTGTGGCTCTGACAAGTGATAACCCAGCTTGTTTTAGAATACGGTCCGCTTTGCTAGACTTAAGAGCGGAAGAAGGCCTGAGACCTTTTGGGACAATATCATTGTCTCTACATCGTCGAAGGAACAGAAGTTGGTTATGTACCTTGGCATTTTTACATAGTAATTTCTGATATTTCTTTGCATTTCGTTTGCCATCCTCCCCGTAGAGGTTAATCAAATTGTGAGATAGGCTTTTACGACGGGTATTCATAATATAAGTTAAAAGTTTAACGGTTTGCCGTCGTCGGACAAGTTTTAATCTGTCAAGCTTTCGTCAGGATTAGCTCTGACTTCTTCAGGACCAAATTATTATAATATTAAACAAAACATAGAGATTGCCACTTCAAAGTAAGTCTATTGAGACTATTGTATACTTGATTATTATATATAATAATTATTAATGTTTTTTCGATCGTCTTGTTAATTATTGTATGTATATATTATGAACGCACCGTCGGGTGAACGAGTGCCACTGTTGTAAAAGTGTATGTTCAAATAAATAAATAAAAATAAAATACATGTATACCTGTTTGATGAAGAAAAAACACACCTTCATTAACATTTGCAATCACGCGATGTTTCCAACAAACAAAATAACAAATGCAACCCCTGCACTTTACCATGACTTTATATACTACTCAGACCGTGATTTCCAAGTGAATTTTCAACGCTCAAGTTTAATCAATAGATCGAATAATCGAAACAAATGACGAACGAATTATAGAGTTACTGTTTATGAACTCATTTCGTTGGAACGCAAATGGTCTTCAAATAATAAGGATGGTAAATATATGCACACTTCTTATTTACACGTAGATCACTGAATGAGATAAGGGTCGAGGAATATCTCAAACTCGAAAATAACCTATGCAACAATGGTTTTTAGTGATGTTTGGCTGGAATTTATTACCAGTTATCTGGACTCAAAATTGTATATAATAATGCTCGGTTGTCCAATTAATATCACCACGCCTTACATACACACCAAAGATGCCGTTCTGCATGTTATTCTTGACCAATTCTGCAAATCATACCTTAAACGTGCAAGGGCTGTTAGAAGTAAGATCATGAACTCAAAATGAGCATATTGAGACTATTGTATACATGACTATTATTATATACTAGCGGGAACCCGCTAGTAGTGAGCCTCCCCCTCCCAGCGGTTTGTAGGGGCCGTGGTCTTTTTTTGGTACGCGGTCCCAAAATATCATGTATCATCATTTTGTATGCCCCCCCCCCCACCCCCACCGCTCAACGAACGCGATTATTGTTATGACCACCCCCATGCTCAGGCCTATCTAGAATGGTTAAATTCGGAATATTGGGGGAAAGTTGATGCGGAAGGGAAAATTATAAGTAAGGGTAGACAAGTGTAGAAAAAAAAAATTAAAAAAGATTTTTTTGGACTAAAATTTAGTTTTGACCCCCACCCCGGCAATTGTTTTTATTTCATGACCCCCCCCCCCCCCCCACACCCCTATTTTCCGTGTAAAAACACCGACACCTCCAATGATATTTGGTACCTCCGACCCTGGCCCTCTTACGAAGAAAATGACAGCCCCCTAACATAATCCATAACATACCATGTGCAATTAATAATCAAGGGCCCTATGCCCTTACTAATCTCGGTACTTGATCATGGGGGGTTGGGACATTAAGTGGTATTGACATTTTATATATATATTTTTTATTTACTTCAGAATTCAAGATGAACATTAAAAATTGCCATTATTGTTGTTTCTACTAACAAAAACACAGCAAAACTTGATTAAAACAATACCATCGTTATTTATTGAAAAACGCCCTCTATGCAAATATGGTTCGCGATATGTATCACGCGTGCTGCAGGGGATACTGTCTGACGTAATATGCTGATCTAGTGGAGATCAGCATTTTTGAATCGACGTTTTGTTGTACAAAGAGGGCTGATTTTTCTTAATCCTTATAGGTGTAAGTTCATACATGTAATACAATTGTAAACAGATACAAATCCCAGTGTTTATCATATATTTTTGTAATTGAGGGCGCTGCCTCCACCACATCTCTTAATGCCCCTTTAAGCGTTAAATACGGAACAAAAATAATGACACCAACAATTACGGTGCCGCTCTCGGAGATGGCCATGTTGAGCCGAAGTCCAGGTAGGTGATTGGGCATCTCGCTGGGCTGGCGGTGCGCTCTCAACGCGGTGGGGCTCAATAACCAGTACCCATTTGGGATGGGGGTGTATAGCAATAAAGCTATTATAATAACGGGGGAGGACACGGGACAAATAATGACAAAATGATGTGTGCGGATGTCGGGGTGAGCGTGCATAATGCAATAAGTTGCCGGAGCGCGCACACTCCGCCATTTATTTCAACGTATTCAAACCTTGATTTTGAGTAATTAAAAATCGTATGGCTCTGTTACTTGGAAGATCTTCATGATTTATGATAACAATTGCAAATCTGCAAGAAAATATGTTTTCAAAGTAATCCAGATCCTCACTATGGCCTTATCCCATATCCAATTCGACCACCTTTAAAATCCACATCACAGATGCCTAGTCCAGATAATATATGCCCTTAAATCAAGATAGGCCTACCCGTGTGCATATTATATCAGGTACACGTGATTCTGTCGGGAATTCATTAGGAAAAGGGTCTTAGTTTTTTATAGCCTTTTAGTTGTATTAGTTGGCGGGCCAA
The DNA here is from genome assembly GCA_035610835.1 of Ophiura sarsii. Lineage (NCBI taxonomy): Eukaryota > Metazoa > Echinodermata > Ophiuroidea > Amphilepidida > Ophiuridae > Ophiura > Ophiura sarsii. The sequence goes on from CM069443.1 coordinate 23,295,305, forward strand.
TGGTCGGAGCTCTCATCGTGATCATGGTATCCAGTCTAAAGCACTTGTGCCATATCCCGGCTTATTTTTTGGCCAAATAACATTAAATTATTCCATCAGTTTATATTTTTATCACGCATACTCACACCGTCGCTATCCTGCATTTCCATTATGAAAAAAGTCTGGTAGGCCTACCCATAACTGGCCGGAGGGTTGTAGCAATTATAAAGCTACACAGGGGAAACACGGAACAAATAATGACACAAACTGGTGTTGCGCCTTCAATAAGCCGTAACCCATAGCCTCTAGGTTTCAGAGGACTTCCAGTTTAGCTAGAATGTAGCTGTTATAGGGAGTTAACAAACAATAAGCAAAAATCACCAGCCGTGCCGTGCAAGGTATTCTATTTGTGCCCACACTGATAAATATTAGCCTCACATGAATTTTCGCCAATTTGGAACTGATCACACTATAAAACAGGTCTGTTACACGTGTGTGACGCGTGACGGCCATCGCGTAGCGGAGTGTTGCGTGGCCAACGATGGTACGTGACTTGCACGCATCGCTCTTGCGTACATACTTGCCACGTCAAGCAGCAGCTGTAGTAACGACCACACGTAGCAACCCAGGAGCTTTTGTATGAAAGTCGTTTTTCGTCTATTGGATAACGCCAAGAGAAATCAACAATTTGCCTAAATTTAGTAAGTTCATGTCTCCCACACGCCACCCCGCCCATGTAGCTACCTCCCTGTCTCCGCAACAGCTCCACCAACGGCGGTATCCGCGCGCATGCGTTGGCCAGTTTCATGAGGTAAGAATAGAAGACGTGAAGCATAGCAACCGACCTGTTTTTTGGTTATTTCCATAGTAATTGAATAGTTTTGCAAAAAATAGTGTCCAATGGTTTAATGGCAATATGTACTCAATCAATGTACGCAAAAATTAGAGTTGAAAGTCAAGGCATCGCTGAGAACACTCGCGTTTCAAGATTTACGTTCTTCCTTTTATATAGATAATGATTATTAATGTTCTTTCAATTTCAATTTTGTTTTGTTAATTATTGTATGTAGATATTATGACAACCGTCTGGTAGACGAGTGCCACTGTTGTAAAAGTGTATGTTCAAATAAATAAGTAAATAAATATATAACAGTTATTAATGTTCTTTCGTCTGGTTAATTATTGTATGTAGATATTATGACAACCGTCGACGAGTGCCACTGTTGTAAAAGTATATGTTCAAATAAATAAATAAATAAATAAATATACTAATAAATAAATAAATAAATAAATATATAATAGTTATTAATGTTCTTTCGTCTTGTTAATCATTGTATGTATATATCATGAACGCACCGTCGAGTAGATGAGTGCCACTGTTGTAAAAGTGTATGTTCAAATAAATGAATAAATAAATAAATAAATATAGTGTATCCAGACCTATAAGGCCCTTCACAATCGATTTCACGAGATGTTTCGGGCCACGTTGCGTGCGTTCTTCCATAGCACAATTATTGATATTACTCAATGTTCACTTCATTTCCTGTTTAATTAGTATGTGCATTTTTTACAGGAAATGTTAGCAGAAATTCAGAGTGTACATTTATAATTTCAGTAGGTTCATGGGTTCTTGAGATATGGTAAGGAAATGTAAGTTTCAATCGATAATTAATATTTGAAGATCGATCATTTTTAAATTTCTCGTAAAATGATTTATAAGTAATTGCTAGCTTTACAACAGACACATGATTTAAGAGTAATATCAACGCCACGGACGGACGCACATAACGTGGCCTAAAAACTCTCTTTCTCTGTCAATCAAAAGAATCGTCACAGTAGGCGGCACACGTCGATTAACTCTGCAAGGAAAATAAAATAAAGGACAATATCATTTCAAGCAATCCAAATATAGGTTTAATGATTAGAACATTAGACCGTGTGTCACGAGCCGAGTCAGCTTGCATTCAAATTAAATACGTAACAATAGACAAACTTGATTAACAAATTATAAAATAAATAGTCTACAGCCTTACCTTCTAAAAGCATTTCACTGTTGCTTTTATTGAGTATTCTCCGATTTCCAGGTGCATAAACACCGAAATCAACCATTACGTTTGCCGCAAGAGTGGAATGTAGCGAAGTATCTAGCCATCGTAGAAGATCTTTACCGCCTCCACTTACTGCTAAAACTCCGTCTCCAAATGACCAACCGATACGGTCACCCGCTTGCACCGTTATACGGTCAATTTCCGGTATGAGAAATTCAACTTGTTGATTAACAGCGCCCGCTGGGATATCATTGATACCAACTACCGTGAACTGGGTTTCCGATTCTGTGACTGGTCTCCATATGATAGCTTTAAATGGATATGACGCCTTTGCCTGGTATCGCCACTGAGCGATAAATCCATCACAGGTAATATGTTTGTCCAGAGCTACCATTGTCCAACCGTTAAAATCTGTTCCACCCCGGTCTTGTATTGACCATCCAGTGAAAATATATTTATCTGGAAATAAGAGAGAATGTTTTCTATGAAAAATACAACAACAAAAAATTTCATCACATATTTGGCCCATGATTATCGACGATAATCTCTTGCAAAGGCCGCAACAGTATACTTCAATTATGTTGAGTGGAGTGTGTATTCCATTTATCGCAATTGTTATTGTGCATGTGGTTATTCTCCGCTGGCGTAAATACCCACACCATCAAAGACAAAAACGACACTTGCGCGTAAATAGAACGTCAATCATTAAAAGAAGTTCAGTGGGCAATACTGAGCAAACATCCCACTACCAGCGTGACCCGGACCTAATTACACATCGGCCACTAATAGACACTATACATTAACATGTTCTCCTATATTGAGCGGCAAAGATTCAACGTAAGACACAATATGCACTTACCACTACCGGTACCAGATCGGCCCTGCAAAGGTTATCAACATTTGAGTGTATACATGAATCTTCAGTCTCGACAGTGTCCGATCAGTGTGCATTGGGTTGTTTTGCAGGGTCGCGCTGGTAGTAGTAAATTCACATTGTGATGCCCGTTAACCTTACCATGATAGTGTAACAGTATCGAGTGCATACATGAATCTACAGTCTCAACCGGGCCCGATCAGTGTATATTGGGTTATTTTGTAGGGTCGCGCTGGAAGTAGTAAATTCACATTATTAAGCCCGTTAACCTTAACATGATAGTTTGTCAATATGAGTGTAAACATGAATCTACAGTCTCAAAAGTGTCCGATCGGTGTGTATTGGATTGTTTTGTAGGGGCGCGCTGGTAGTAGTAAATTCACATTATGACTTACCATGATAGTTTATCATTATGAGTGTATACATGAATCTACATTCTCAACAGTGTGTCCGATCGGTGTGTATTGGGGTGTTTTGTAGGGGCGCGCTGGTAGTAGTAAATTGACTTTGTGGCGCACCGTTAACCTTACCATGATAGTTTATCGATATTAGTGTATGCAAGAATCTATATTCTCAACAGTCTCCGATCGGTGTGTATTGGGGTGTTTTGTAGGGTCGTGCTGGTAGTGGTAAATTTACTTTGTGGTGCACCGTTAACCTTACCATGATAGTTTATCGATATTAGTGTATACATGAATCTACATTCTCAACAGTCTGATCGGAGTGTATTGGGGTGTTTTATCGGGTCGTGCTGGTAGTGGTAAATTTACTTTGTGGCGCACCGTCAACCGTAACACGATACTTTAACAATATGGGTGTATACATAAATCTACATTCTCAACAGTGTCCGATCGGTGTGTATTGGGGTGTTTTGTACGGTCGTGCTGGTAGTGGTAAATGTACATTGTGGCGCACCGTTAACCGTAACATGATAGTTTAACAGTATGAGTGTATCCATAAATCTACATTCTCAACAGTGTCCGATCGGTGTGTATTGGGTTGTTTTGACGGGTCGTGATGGTAGTGGTAAATTTACTTTGTGGTTCACCGTTAACCGATAGTTTAACAATATGAGTGTATACATAAATCTACATTCTCAACAATGTCCGATCGGTGTGTATAGGGTTGATTTAAAGGGTCGTGCTGGTAGTGGTAAATGTACATTGTGGCGCACCGTTAACCGTAACATGATAGTTTATCGATAATAGTGTATACATGAATCTACATTCTCAACAATCTCCGATCGGTGTGTATTGGTGTGTTTTGTCGGGTCGTGCAGTGCTGGTAGTGGTAAATTCACATTCATAAACTCTTAGGTGTTACGAACCAATCAGAAAGCAAAACACTGAAATATGCGGAGTACATTAAAAGTGTATAATCACTCCGCGTGTGTGCCGTACATGCGCACCACTTACGCGTGCATTATTCCATAAAACACATTTGGTTTCCTCCATCTAATCAAAATTAGACAAGCATTACAGTGACCCCAACGTGCAATACTTCTCAAAACTCGATTTGAGAACAAAACAAGGTTGAATCGCACAGAATGACACCCAACATTATCCAAATTAATCTTACATTTCACCGTTACAAAGAACGTCTGCTTATCAGTGTTTCCTGACTTGTCAGTCAATGTATACGTGACTCCCGTAACGCCAACTGAAAACAATGACCCTGGAGCGTGATTCGTTGTCAGAGTTTGCAAACCGGAATTGTCTGTAGCTGTCGGCTCTACCCAACTTATAGTAGCCTTGGATGGTGCATCGATAGCGATATTGTCAATGATTTCCGTAATATTGACTGGTATTGAAGAAATCACAGGATCCTCGAAATCTGCAAAACAATAATAATGTTATCGGGATATCGTGTTCATCGGTGTGTTTTTTAACTATAACTACCTGAAAGCTTAAAATTGCTTCAGTTTGAGTCAAAATGATGATTCATTTTGTCAGACTAGGTTTCAAAGCGATGCAAACTGTGTCAATGTTTGAAAATAGACTGTTGCGGTCAACATTTTATACACACTTATTCTTGCACTTAGAGTTAGTGAGGATTGGAGGAATTGCGGACAAATGAATAAATGCAAAATCTGCTTCATTATTAACTGAAAAATTTCGAATGTGTATCCCTGGTCCCTTTATAACATACTTAATTTAAGGACCATGTGTGAACAAATATGTAATATACTCGTAGTTAACTGTACAACCAATGATATTTACTTGAATTTGTAATAACCTTCTGATAACGATATTGGCTATAGGTTTATTATTTATTTATAAGAAATATTGAAAAAAGTGTACTTTGGGTCCCAGATACTGGTATACCAGTATCGTTCAATAGTATCGTTCCAGTATTGTTCCAGTATCGGGCGATACTGGAACACAATTATGTACCAGTAGTACCGATCAATCTGGGACCTAAAGTACACTTTTCCGAAATATTATTACAGTGTGCACCTAACTAATGACATTGACTAAAATTTGAAATAACCTTCTTAACGATATTGATAACCTTCTTAACGATATTGGTTATTGGCTTATTATTTATTTATAAGAAATATTATTATTTGTTCATTATTGAGGTAATTAGCGAGGATGTACATAAATATACACCGTGTGTTAAGGAATAAACAAGATGTTGTTTACTTGGATGCACATTCCATTTCGTGAATTCATCTACTTGAACAACGAATGTGGTCTTCAATTATTAAAATTTTAATATTATCTATTTGATCTAGTCCAATCAAACTAATTGTGAAGTTTATATCCGTGTTAAAGAAACAAATATCAGCGATAAATGGATATTTTTGGAAGGTTCCAGTTGATACCAGCGATCGATATATTAAGGAATCACTAGCTCTTATCCGTTTAGAATTTTAGAATGTTGCGATGTTTTACGTGTTTTTCAGTCTGGTTTAAGATTGTTTACATTTACCTCTGCGATTTTAGCAGATATCTTGGATTTGGATAATTTAAACAAAGTAGAAAAACCGTATGTAGCTTGATGAGACTTTTTATTTATACAATATTAATCATTTGGGACAATTTTAACCCCATAAGGCGTCCCCACAGTAACGCCGTATAGAAATTTGACAACAACTCATTTCTTATGATGTCCAGTAAGTAAAATCAATTGAAACCTTGCTTTTACAGGCTAAAATTAGCCAACATTTGTCCTTTGTCTATGAACATTTCAAAATAGGATTAAGTGTTACAACAACTTAATTACAACATCTACTATATTCCCGTCTGAACCCTCCCTTCAACTTCCAGAATATGCAGTGGCGTAGCTAGAGGAGTGGGGGGGGGGGGGGGGGGGGGGGGGGGGGGGTGGGGGGGGGGGGGGGGGGGGCGATCGCGCATATGTTACCCCAAAATGCAATATTCGTTGGAACAAGCGTGTTTAGAGCCAAAATGTATCTCAATCTTGCAAAAAATAGGTGTAAAGTCGAAAATTTTCGCGCGCTACGCGCGCATATCGTTACTCATAACAATCTTGTCGGTTCATTTTATTTCTCGCCCCCACCCCCAATATGAATAACCTAGCTACGCCACTGAGATAAGGCATATCCTACCTTGAATTTTAACAATAAAGTACTGTGTATTCGTATTGTCTGATGGATCAGTCGATGTATACGTCACAGGTGTGTCACCAATGGGGAACGAGTATCCGGGATTATGGCTTGATGTTAGAGTTTGGGAACCAGAATTGTCTGAAGCCGAAGGTTCTGTCCAATCCACATTGACGGTAGCCTCGCCGATAGCAGTTTGGTGTGTGATGTTGGTAGGCATGTTGAGGATAACTGGTTTCTCGGAATCTGCAAACAATTTTAATACATTCATTTTTCTTTTGGAATAAATTCCGTATTAATAGCACACAAAAACTAATTGACTATATAACACTGGGAGCATTCAGTATTGTTTAAAATAAGTTTAATAAAGGCCTTTGTATAAACAGAAGTCTTACATGACGAAGACTGCCGATAGGTTGATTGATAACATGTTGTCCTTTTGGCAAGAAAGTTAGATTATTATGCCACATTTTTTGGGTGATGGTGCACGCGAGTTCTCAAGAATATGTCTATCGTTCCATGATATCGTTTATATTTATCAGTTGCCAACACAACCATTTAATACGAATATCAGAGATATTGCAACGGAAAATTGTAAACTGTATCATAATTTTATTTGAATGAAATGTGTCCTGATTTTCTTTTTTACGATCACTTTTAAGTTGCACTAAGCACAAATGGAGGATGTGAAAGTGTTTACATAATATAAATTTGGATTAAACAAATTGAGATAGTAAAACAATAGCATAAATCATTTTATTTTATGTTTACAACATTATCAGATGAAAATTTATAATGGTCGCCTGTACACTGGTCAGTTCGAGTGCTCACAGATACTGCAAAAAATCAAAGAAAATCAAATGACAAAGACCCTTACCTTTCACTGTAACTGTTAATGTTTTAACTTCCGTATTGCCTGATGGATCAATTGATGTATACGTCACAAGTGTGTCACCAATCGGGAACGAGTCTCCAGGATTGTGGCTTGATGTTAAGGTTTGAGAACCAGAATTATCTGAAGCCGTAGGTACTGTCCAACTTACAATGGCGGTTGCCTCTCCAGTGAGAGGGTTCTGAATGATGTCTGCTGGCATGTCATGTATAGTAGGTTGTACTATATCTGAAGAAAAATAGAGTGTTAAAGTGTGTCGATAGATTTTAGACATTTAAGAGTGGAAATGCTCATTTGATATCAAAGTGGATGTCAACAGAGGTCTGGTGAGGTGAGACACACCCTCGAGAACGCAATTTGTATATTTATTAAGGAGAAAACATAATACGAAAACAGTGTTTTAGCCAAAATAGACACGGGGCTATTTAAACATCCTCATTGCAAGGATACATCCAAGAACAAGCTGCACCAAGGCATAACATAATTGATGTCCTTATTATAAATCTGCTGAAGGTTGCGAATGAGGGTTTATGAATATAGCAAAATAGCAGCAAGGAAATTCTGGTTGTTCAGCATTCATAAAGTAACATTTCTAATAACGAAACATTCATAACATTCTAGCAACAGAATTTATTTGTTTGTACGAGTATCACAAGGAATAGAAGCTTACCACAGAACAGTTTTCTGTCAAGCATTTCGTCTAGTTTTTCTGGCGTCCAGTTAACTTTCTTCGTAAGAGGTATAATAAAATCGGTGAACCACAGTGGATCTTGATCTTCGTTTATGATAGGACAATACCGGGTATTGTCAACATGAGTTATCGCCACACCATGACATAGACATCGCTTCCAAGAGGGTAGGGACCATCGCAGTCGTCCAGATGATGTGTCTTGCCTCTTCATAAACATGCACATGTCGGTATCTACTGTAGCTACAAGAAAGAATGCTGTATATGACAACAAAGATATTACCATTAGGCGACGAAAACCTCTACGGGCAAACGGACCTATCTATTGGGTGGAGTCGGTCGGTTGGGCTTTTTCTTTTCCCCTTCAAAATGACCGTAAAAACCCCCAAAATCTATTAGAAATGTGCCAATTCTTGACAAGAAAAACTCCTTCTTTTTTCTTTCCTTAATTTTTTCTTTTTTTGTGGGGGGGGGGGGGGGGGCGGTATTCATTTTCACGTGAATAACATTGTCACTTATTTCAAGAAACAAATAGGCCGGTCGGGGCCGTAGAACAGGGTTTCTTTTTTCGTCACCTTTTTAGATATTCAATTATTTATTAAAATAAAAAATGTTTTTAAAGTGTTATGATTTTAATAAAGGTTCAAGGACGACATCAGCCGCTAGTCTTTACTTTGAATATTTGAATGTATGGTCTATTGGCAGTAAAGGTTGTTGCATTTTAAATGTTTATCACAAACGTTGGTGTTATTATTGAGATGAAATAAACGGCTTTTTGCACTATAAAGTGCTATCACCTTATTAACACGTTATTTAGTTTGTATTTATTAACAGTGTCACATGTTTATATTGTATGCTTTTAAATGCCAAGGCTTTATATGGAACTAAACGCTAGTGTTTTCAAATAAGCATGACGTGTTAATCTATAAACGTCATGTGTTTAAATGATAAATTGGTTGGGCTTTTTTCTTTTCCCCTTCAAAATGACCGTAAAAATCCCCAAAATCTATAATTCTTGACAAGCAAAACTTTCTTTTCTTTAATTTCCTTTTTTTGGGGGGGGGGGGGGGGGGGGGGGGGCCGGTATTCATTTTCACGTGAATAACATTGTCACTAATTTCGAGAAACAAATAGGCCGGCCGGGGCCGTAAAACAGGGTTTAGTTTGTATTTATTAACGTTGTCACATGTTTATATCGTATGCATTTAAATGCCAAAGCTTTATAATGATCAAACGGTTTTTTTTGTATATATTAATTTTGCTGAATAAATTGAATACTAATTTAATTTCGGTCGGAAATCAGACATGATACACTAGTACTTTAAGTAGTTAGGGGAGAGGGAAATAGGCAATTGTCCAACACATTGTATCATGACATTCGCGCTAAAGGTATTATAGTAGGGGCCAGTATGTAGACATAATAAATGTCGTGTCAAATGTTTATTAAAAGCAAAGTTGGACTTCATTCTGTATCTACATGGTATATTAGTGTTGAGAAAGTTAGGGTTGCATTTTTTCGGTCCGCTCAATTCAAAATGGCTGCCACTATAGAGGGTCAAAAATAAAAATGGTTTCACTTGAACTAAAAATCATACCAACGTGTCCGTCTCAGCACAAGGATTCAGAAAATATATAGTTTGGCATATCATCGCGATAAGTAAACCTTACTAAATAAATAGCCCTTTAATGTTCTAATCTTACCGTATTTGTATCATGAAAGTATTTATAAATGATATACGGTATGATTATTTTATCAAGTAGACCTAATTAGCGAATATAAGTGGCATAAAAAACTACAACATTGAGAAAAGTACCCTGTTATACTTTCTAGTGTCTTTATTTTCTTTATATTTTAGCAGCTAATGTGTCGACTTTTCCTTAAATAAACATTAAGTCAGGGTAAACTGATAACAGGTGATGTTACACTGTTCAGAGATACCAAATACTAAAAAGAATTGTATTTTTACGTATGTTACGTAACCCTATAATACCCTTCTAAAATAATATGTATTCTATTTGTCATCATACAATCATCTATAAATGTCATAAACCACGGGAAGCTATTTGGTGGATCAATTCAAGCAACACATGATACATTAAGAAGCTGGCGAATATAGGCCTAAGTGGCAAATAAAAGTACAATACTGAGAAAAGTATCCTTTTTAAATAAACATAAAAGAAGGTGATACTGATTACTGATGAATAGTATATTGTTCAAACATATCAATTAAATTACACATACAAAATAATTTTTTGCCCAAAATTGTCTTCTTTGGCTGAAAATGGCCTAAAATCCGATTTATATTTTTGTCACCCCCCTTCATTGAAAACCTTACTATCTAAGTTTTGTTTGTTTTAAATTTGTTTGCAACATCCTTATAATAATCAATAGTTAACATACCTATCAGGTAGCTGACAATATAGATCCGATTCATCATCTTTGTTTTATCAGAAACGCTGAGCGTCATCTACCCTACCACTCTTTTTACTGCGAATATTTAAGGCGAATATTTCATATTCACAAGTTAAAGGCAGAAAACCAATTATAAATATATTATTGGTGCATATATTACCTCGAATACTCGTTTAATTATGTATATGAAATCGGTAGTTTAATTAATAAATTGATAAATGGTCAGGCTTTTAAGTGAAATGGGGTCAATTTACACTAAATTATGCATGACGATGCTTTCCATTAGGCTACCCGTTCCATTAATTAATCTTCTGTTTTTTTATTTTATTTATAGCACATTTCTCAAATTAGACTCAAACGGATTCATTTACAGCTACAATCATGTCACTTCATTTTAGGTGGCACTTCTAAATCCGAATCAATACGCTGGTTTTCAGAGTAAAAGTGACTTATACTCCAGTCTTTTACGAGGACGCTAGAGTAATAACTTGTACTTGTATCACCCAACGTACAAATTATTACCAAAAGAATCAAAATGAAACCATTGCTAATGCTGTCATGTCCAAAAAGATCAAACGAAAACACTGACTGACCAATAAGTGGTTTGTACGTTAGACTTGTACGATAGTCTCCAAAGATTTTACTTTGTATCACCATGCAGACAAACATCTACTATATAACAGGATCTCCCGTCAAATGGACTTCATTCCTTTTTTTCATCCCCCAGAAAATATGAGAAGCACCCGTACAAATAAACTTGTGACTAATGCAAATATTTCTTTATTATTATGGAAATATTTCCATTGGGCTAAGTATATAAAAGTCGCTTATACCTATAATCCATACGTGCTGCCTTAAAATCTTACAATGGGGATGCGAAATATTTTCATGGCAACATTCTAAAAAGTAGCCTACTTTACCTGTTCAAGACCAAGTGTATTAATATCGCAGCGCCACCTTAACAATTAACATGTTGTGTTTTGTGTGAATTTGTTTAATTATTTGTTAAAGGTCCAGCGACGTGCTCATGAAACTTATTTTTAAAAGTTGAACAATATATTAGTTAGAACATTTCACATGTTATTTTTTATAAAATGTGAATAAATATATTTAAAAAAGATAAAATACGTTCGGCCGTATACCAAATCCAATACCTTCGCCAGAAACGCAATGAACCATGAAGAGGTTTGGGCGACTTCAATGGTGACGTAGATGCGGGAGGAACTGCAGTGTCAACACGGTCGGATTCCCGGATCTACATCGTTTCCGTGTTGCCTAAGAGGAGGACTCGTAGTCAGCAAACAATGCACCACGGTCTAAAAATATGGCCACAAAATAAAAATAACATGTGTATCAAGTTGCAAAGGTTGCCTTACAAACAGTATTATGACCTCGATCTATTCATTCACTGAATGTGATAATACGGCTCATACACTCGTGATTGTATGGTTTTGAATGCACACAGTATGGATACACATATTTAAAGTTCGCGCGGTCATCAATTGAGGACCCTAGATCTAAAAGGGGGTTAAGTCACATGGAGTGCATTTTGAGAAAAATGGCAAAAACTGGGTTTCATTGTTTTTCCTGATGCAGTGCCCATAATGGATGCATTATTATTTCTTGCATTACAGAGACTAACTTTAAAATAGTTGTTGTTATGAAAAAAATTGTAAAGTAGTTGTTTTTGCCATTTTCAAATACTGTTAATCTAAGAAGGGGGTTAAGTCCAAATGGACTTGACCTCCTTCTTAGATTAACACAGTATGTTTAGCATAGTACTATCTTTATTTTCAAGTTTTTAATAATAATAGCTTTAGTACTGGTTAAAAATAATTAATTAATTCGATTCAGTTATCTTCTGCGCATTTTGACACCTCTTTTGTTGCGCTACGATGTTGTTTGGCGGGTTTATGGGCACTTGAGTGGCTTAAGGTCGAATTTCAAAGTTGCCAAAGCCCCTATTCAAGCAAAAGCGTTGTACTGTGACGAATAAGATCAGCATTAATTTTGCCCGGCTTTTATAAATGATTTGTTTGTCGCGTGTTGGATAAATCGATTGCAATGAACATCAGCATTATTTGTCAATAATAAAACAAAAGGGTCAGATATGGGAGGCATATTAATTGTCAATAACAAAACAAAAGGGTCAGAGATGGGAGGCATAAATCAAATTGGTGTATTTTGTCTTGGTTTGGTCTGTGTGTGATGCTTGTGTGAGTTCCCTTCTGGAATTGGGGTGAATAGGAGCTTTTGCAACTTTGAAATTCGACCTTAAAAGAGGTGTCAAAATGCGCAGAAGATAACTGAATCGAATTAATTAATTATTGTTTTACATACTATTTCAGGTTCCGATAATCTGACCATTTGTAAGTGTTTAGATACTTTATTGGCGCAGTTTACATGTACATGTAGTCTCTTATAAATAGTGTTAATACTAAAAGGGAGTCAAGTCCAGAATTTGTAATGCCTTTAAAATATCCTAGTCACAATGAAAACTTGTCTTGAAACAATAATCTTTCTTTAGAGATAGCTTACTTACCTATTTGGGACTTTTTAATGACTGATTCTTGTGATATTCACCTGGGTTTAGCAGAGGTTTCGTCTGATGTCTTAATACAGGACGCCATCTGGGAATATGTAGTTTCAATGCAAGAAAGTGGTCATGTCCATGTAGTTTCAATGCAAGAAAGTGGTCATGTCCATGTAGTTTCAATGCAAGAAAGTGGTCATGTCCATGTAGTTTCAATGCAAGAAAGTGGTCATGTCCATGTAGTTTCAATGCAAGAAGGTGGTTATGTCCATGTGTGGACTTGACCCACTCGGGTTGTACCTCCCATGGACTCTTACACATGCTTTACCACATGACTTAACTATAAAATTTGAACAGAGGGTGCAGAGATCCTCCTTGTAGCAGAAAATGATACTAACTACAATTTCACAAGATTGTGACTTAACCCCCTTTTAGATCTAGCGTCCTCAATTGTTCAGCGAGGCATGATGATGGGAAGAGGCTAACGTAGCATGCATTGTAAAGAGTGTGTGTAGACATATAGACCCTGTCACAATTTTACACTAGTGCATTGTTTGCTAACTATGATTTCTCCTCTGTGTTGCCTGGTAGAGCGGGTTTTTCAAAATACGAAGATCGTTTTTAACACGGATTTTGGGCGCATTTATTATTTTGTAAGTTTCTTCTTTCCCTATAATGGATCGTTCATAAAATATTTATTTTCGAAATCCTTGTGATTTTGTCTTTATTTTGATATATAATACATTTACACTTCGGTGGATCTTTAACAGTGGCTTCCTTTGTTCAACACAATACCGTATAATTATATATAATCCAGATCACAGATTTCGCAGCGCCGCTTAATGTGTTGTGTTTTGCGTGTGTGTCTTAATTATTTGTTTACAGTTGCTTCCTATGTTCAACACACTGTATACTCCAGATCACAGTTTCTACATAATATTATAAGTACAGACGATACAGGGTCCTGTGATGATAGACTACACATCACATAGTGGTAAGAGGGAATTCCATTTTTTCTTAAACTCGAAATGAAAAGAGTTGCTTCCTTTCAGAACTAAGCGAAAAATCGCTCTAGCGAATAATAGTAGCCCCTTTTCATGATCATATATATAAAGGCGACATAGCAGGAACAGTGCTTTTAAGGCAATCATATTATGGTTGACGTAGGGCCACTAAGGTGCGGGATCGTACACTATCGCAAATAGCCGTGTAAATAGCAAATTAGCGAAGGCTAATGTATAGTGTATAATTGATAGTGATAATGAAGCTATTAAGGTGTATACTTGGCAAATTCGCTAATAGAAAGCAAAATAGCCCGATAGCGTTATAGCGTGCAAATAGCCTAATATCTTATGATTAGCGGCGGCTATTGTATAATGCATTTTTCAAGTAGCTTGCGCTAATGTATAATGTATAATTCAAGGTGCTAATGTGGCTAATTCCTTTTTCAAAATTGATATATCGCAATAGCGTAAGTAGCCAAAATATCTTACGAGTAGCGGCGGCTATTGTATAATGCATTTTTCAAGTAGCTTGTGCTAATGTATAATGTATAATTCAAGGGGCTAATGTGGCTAATTCCTTTTTCAAAATTGATATATCGCAATAGCGTAATTAGCTTAAATATATTACTATTAGCGTCGGCAATTGTATAATGCATTTTGCGAGTAGCTTTTGCTAATGTATAATGTATATTTCAAGGTGCTAATGTGGCTAATTCTCTTTTTAAAATCCAAATATCGCAATAGCATAAATAGCCTAAATATATTACTATTAGCGGAAGCTATTGTATAATCGATATTTACATTAGCGTTAGCTATTGTATAATGTATAATTCAAGGGGCTAATGTGGATAATTTGCTATCAAGAGCTAATACGCTATAGTGATAATGAAGCTATTAAGGTGTATAATTGGCAAATTCGCTAATAGAAAGCAAAATAGCCCGATAGCGTTATAGCGTGCAAATAGCCTAATATCTTATGATTAGCGACGGCTATTGTATAATGCATTTTTCAAGTAGCTTGCGCTAATGTATAATGTATAATTCAAGGTGCTAATGTGGCTAATTCCTTTTTCAAAATTGATATATCGCAATAGCGTAAGTAGCCAAAATATCTTACGAGTAGCGGCGGCTATTGTATAATGCATTTTTCAAGTAGCTTGTGCTATTGTATAATGTATAATTCAAGGTGCTAATGTGGCTAATTCTCTTTTTAAAATCCAAATATCGCAATAGCGTAAGTAGCCTAAATATATTACTATTAGCGTCGGCAATTGTATAATGCATTTTGCGAGTAGCTTTTGCTAATGTATAATGTATATTTCAAGGTGCTAATGTGGCTAATTCTCTTTTTAAAATTCAAATATCGCAATTTAAAATCCAAATATCGCAATAGCGTAAATAGCCTAAATATATTACTATTAGCGGAAGCTATTGTATAATCGATATTTACATTAGCGTTAGCTATTGTATAATGTATAATTCAAGGGGCTAATGTGGATAATTTGCTATCAAGAGCTAATACGCTAATTTGCTTTTTGGTAAGTATTATCTGAATATCCTCGACCAGGGAGATAATGTACAGCAAATTCGCTATTTTAAAATTTATAGCGAAGGCTAATGTATAGTGTATAATTGAGAGTGATAATGAAGCTATTAATGATTAAGGTGTATAATTGGCAAATTCGCTAATAGAAACCTAAAAATACCTTGATAGCGTTATAGCGTGGATATACATGTAGCCTAATATCTTACGATTAGCGGCGGCTAATTGTATAATGCATTTTCAAGTAGCTTGTATTAATGTATAATGTATAATTCAAGGTGCTAATGTGGCTAATTCCCTTTTCAAAATTCATATATGGGTTAATGTGGCTAATTTGCTATCAAGAGCTAATACGCTAATTTGCTTTTTGGCAAGTATTATCTGAATATCCTCGACCAGAGAGATAATGTGGCAAATTCGCTATTTCAAAATTTATATCGTAATTGCGTAATTGCGTAAATAACAAGATATCAAGAGCTATTACGCTAATGTGCTTGTTGGCCTGTAGGCCTAATATCTAAATACCACAAACATGGAGATAATGTAGCTAATTCGCTATCAAAATATCATTATTTCAGAATGAAAAAAGTGGGTTTTTAACTACGGGGCATCCGGCTATTTGGCTAATTGGCTATTTAGCTAATTGGCTATTTGGCTAATTGTCTATTTTGGTCTGCTACTGTTAATTTCTAATTTGTTCTAGGTGGCGCAAATTAGCCAACATTTTACCAAACGTTGGTAATTATTTACCCAACAACGGGGTTGTTCATAGTTGAACCAACGTTGGGTAAATTGTTTGCCCAACGTTCTCTTAATGTTAAAGGTTCTTTATAGAACCTTAAGAGCTCTAGGGTTCTAGTAGGATGCGTCGTTATTAAAGGCGCCCGCCCCTTCTTAAAAGCGTAAATTTAAGAATATTCCAAGGGCCCGGCCGCCCCGACTTTTTTTTTTAGAATAAATTATTAAGGGCCTAAAAATATTCCAAGGCCCCGCCCCCGACCTTTTTTTTTAGAATAAATTATTAAGGGCCTTTGTATGTTTGAGGTATAGGCAAAGGAATTTGTAGAATACATCCGAGGGGTGGGGGTTGTTGAACTTAAAAGGCGGTAAAACCGGTCTTTTTTAGTGTTTTATCCGAGGGGGGGGGGGGGGGGGGGGTCCTTAACCTGCTTTACTAAATGACATGACAGATGATGTTGCGTCGTTCTTAAAAGCGTAAATTTAAGAATATTCCAAGGCCCCTCCGACTTTTTTTTTAGAATAAAATAATATAGGGCCTTTGTATGTTTGAGGTATATGCTAAGGAATTTAACCCATAAAGAAAGTCCCTAGAGAACAGAATGCACCAACACCCAAGATATTTATTTTCAGTTCATAAATCATAATAATCCAAATTCACCTACTTTACTAAATGACATGACAGAGGATGTTGCGTCGTTCTTAAAAGCGTAAATTTCAGAATTCCAAGGCCCCTCCCCCGACTTTTTTTAGAATAAATTAATATAGGGCCTTTGTATGTTTGAGGTATAGGCTAAGGAATTTGTAGGTTACATCCGATGGGTGGGGATTGTTGAATTAAAAATGCGGTAAAACAGGTTTTGTTTAGTGTTTTAGTGAACAAGAATTTGTTGATCCGAAGGAGGGGGGGGGGGGGGGCGGTCCTTTACCTACTTTACTAAATGACATGACAGATGATGTTAAAGCGTAAATTTATGAATATTCCAATTACAAGAATGTGTTTATCAGGAGGGGGAGGGGGTTCTTTACCTACTTTACTAAATGACATGACAGAGGATGTTGCGTTGTTCTTAAAAGCGTAAATTTATGAATATTCCAAAAAAGGGTTTATTAGATGTTTGGAGGTTTTTTTTACTTAGGTGGTAAATACAGATACAGGGTGAGTCAAAAAGACTGCAATAATGGAAAGAAGCCATTTTGTTTTCAAAACCAAAATGAATTTTAAAACTTTTTAAACGTTGCAAGAATTATGTATTTAATCCTAACTTTGTGTGAAAAAATGAAGTCGATCGCATTTTTCGTTTGTCTTTGGTGACCCTCTTTGCTGCACAAACAAATTTACCTGTTTGTCCACGAGCACAGTGATTTTCATTTGAAATGGCACACATTGCATTTTCATATTTGAATATCCCGCCAACAAAAAAAATGGAAAATGTCAGTTTTTTATTAACATTTATAACATTATACGCTTTCATAGCATGAGTATGATTATAATTGATTATGTTAACTCACATGTAAACACGAAAGGATGCATCAAATTCCAATAACATCACAAATGGGGGGGGGGGGGGGTCCTTTACTTTACCTGCTTTACTAAATGACTTGACAGAGGATGTTGCGTCGTTCTTAAAAGCGTAAATTTATGATTATTCCAAGAACAAGAATTTGTTGATCAGGGGGGGGGGGGGGGGGGGGGGTGCTTTACCTACTTTACTAAATGACATGACAGAGGATGTTGCGTCGTTCTTAAAAGCGTAAATTTAAGAATATTCCAAGGCCCCTCCCCCGATTTTTTTTAGAATAAATCAATATAGGGCCTTTGTATGTTTGAGGTAGGAAATGCTAAGGAATTTGTAGGTTACATGCGAGGGGTGGGGGTTGTTGAACTTAAAAGGCGGTGAAACCGGTCTTTTTTAGTATTTTAGTGAACAAGAATATGTTGAATGTTTTTCACTCTTTTATTATGACGAGCCCATAAAGAGAGTCCCTAGAGAACAGAATGCACCAACACAAGATATTTATTTTCAGTTCATAAATCATAATAATCCAAATTCACCTACTATACTAAATGACATGACAGTGGCATTTTTATGCTCGTTCTGGTTCTGGTTGGGACGCGTTTTTTTGTGTCAAACATTTCGATACTAATGCTGCAATATCATATTATATTTTCTTTGGTATCCTAAACAACTAGTATACAATTGTTTCAATTGATAGCTGCAATAAACGTGGATTAAAAAGCTGATAGACAAAAACTATATTAACAAGTTGTATGCTCGTTCTGGTACGGGTTTGGAACGTATTGTTTATTAACAAACAATTAGATACAGAGTATATTTCTTCATTTGTTGACATGAATTTGCCAAACATTAAAGTTGATCGCACTACATTTGAAAGTATCTATTTTGTTGATTTTGTATGCATAAATATGTATTCCTGGTGCGTTGACGTATTGGTTAAAAGCGTATGGTGCCTTAGAAAGAAAAGACGATAGATACAAACTATATGCACAATATTTTTATGCGCGTTCTGGTTCGGGATTGGAACGTGTTTTTTATTGTCATCATTTCGATACAAATTATACAAATGCTGCAATATCATATCATATTTTCTTTGTATCTTAAACAACTAATTGAGTATACAATTGTTTCGACTGATAGCTGCAATAAACGTGATGATCAATGGATAGTGTAGGCCTACACTATAAACCTTTAACAAAATAAATAGTACACATATGAACGTCCAAAAAAGGTGGCTATTTCATTAACTAAACTTACCCCCTCTAAAATAAAAGGTTGTTCCATCAAATAAGCTTACCCCTAAAAATGGCTATTCCATCAATAAAACTTACCCCTTCTTTATTTCAGAGGTAGTAAGATTATTAAATGGAAATTCATAGGGAGTAAGTTTATTTCATGTAACATCCTTTTACTTCAGAGGGAGTAAGTGTAGAACAGCCTTTTATTTCAGAGCGAGTAAGTGATATTAAGAGAAAGCCTTTTTAATCCAATCAATAAACTTACCCCTCTGAAATAGAAGGCTGTATAATCAAACAAACTTCCCCCCCCCCCCCCTCTGAAATGACTATTCAATCAATTAAAGTTACTTCCTCTGTAATAAAAGGCTTCCCCATCAAATAAACTTATCCCCGCCTTTATTTCGGCTATAGACATTTCAATAGATGGAATTTCAGAGGGAGTAAGTTTATTTGGTGTCACCTCCTTTTATTTCAGAGGGAGTAAGTGTGAAACAACCTTTTATTTGAGAGGGGGTAAGTTTATTGATGGAAATAAAAAGCTGTTCCATCAAAACCCCTCTGAAGTAAGAGGCTGTTACATCAAATAAAATTACTCCCTCTGAAATGCCATCAAAAAAACTTACTTCCCCTGAAATAAAAAAGAGGGTAAGTTTATTTAATGACATAGCCATTCCAGGGGTCAGTTAATTTCAGGAGTTCATCAAACGCCTACAATAATTGAGTCCGATGAAAGTGTGTCAATGTGTCTGATAAAGTATGTTAGGTTACGGAAACACCCGCCAAATAGCGCGCTAGCAATGCATCCCTGTGCAATGACATCAGCAATAGGTATATTCATTCAAAAGCTAAATAGCCTAATAGCGCGATGACCACGTAACCCTGTACAATAATATCATCATTTGATCAATCCTACAATAGCAAAATAGCCTCACAGCGCAGTAGCCACGCGACCCAATAAATAATATTATCATTTGTTAAATTCCTTCAACAGCTAAATAGCAAAATAGCGCATTAGCCACGCGACCCTGTGCAATGATATAATAATTTGTTAAATTCCATCAATAGCTAAATAACCTAATAGCCACGCAACCCAAAGCAATGATAGCACCATTTCAAAAAGGCCTTAAACTGCTTAATAGCCTAATAGCGCGGTACACACCCGACCCAGTGCAATAATATCATCAATTGCTAAAATCAGTCAATAGCTACACAGCCAAATAACGCGTTAGCCACGATACCCTGTGCCATAATATCATCAAATGTTAAATTCTTTAAATAGCTAAATAGCTAAATAACCCTGTGCAATGATATCATCATTTGATAAAAATCCTTCAATAGCTAAATAGCCAAATAGCGCATTAGCCACATGACCCTGTGCCATAATATTATAAATTATTAAATGCCTTAAATAGCTAAATAACCTAATAGCGCGGTAGCCACGCAACCCTGTGAAATAATATCATCATTTGTTAAACTCAACACCAAAATAGCGTAATAGCGCATTAGCCACGCGACCCTGTGCAATAATATCATCATTTGATAAATTCCTTCTATAGCTAAATAGCGCGGTAGCCACGCGACCCGGTGCAATATACTATCATTCGATAATTTCTTAAATAGCTAAATAGCCTAATAGCGCGATAGCCACGCGACTCTGTGCAATTATATTCTCATTCGATAAATTCCTTCAATAGCTAAATATCCTAATAGCGCGGTAGCCCCGCGACCCTGTGTAATAATACAATTATTGGTTAAACTTCTACAATAGCTAAATAGCCTAATAGCGCGTTAGCCACGGGACCATGTCCAATTCATCATCATTTGATAAATTCTTCAATAGCTAAATATCCTAATAGCGTAATAGCCCCGTGACCCTGTGTAATAATACAACCATTGGTTAAACTTTTTCAATAGCTAAATAGCCTAATAGTAATAGCGCGTTAGCCAGGGGACCCAGTCCAATAATATCATCATTTGTTAAATTCCTTCAATAGCTAAATATCCTAATAGCGTAAAAGCCCCGCGACCCTGTGTAATAATACAACTATTGGTTACACTTCTTCAATAGCTAAATAGCCTAATAGCGCGTTAGCCACGGGACCCTGTCCAATAACATCATCATTTTTTAAATTCCTTCAATAGCTAAATAGCCTAATAGCGCGATAGCAACGCGACTCTGTGCCAAATTTTATCGTTTGATAAATTCCTTCAATAGCTAAATATCCTAATAGCGTAATAGCCCCGCGACCCTGTGTAATAATACAATCATTGGTTAACTTCTTCAATAGCTAAATAGCCTAATAGCGCGTTAGCTACAGGACCCTGTCCAATAATATCATCATTTGTTAAATTCCTTCAATAGCTAAATAGCCTAATAGCGCGATAGACACGCGACTCTGTGCAAAATTATATCGTTTAATAAATTCCTTCAATAGCTAAATATCCAAATAGCGCGTTAGCCACGGGACCCTGTCGAATAATATCATCATTTGTTAAATTCCTATCATAGCTAAATAGCCTAATAGCGCGATAGCCACGCGACTCTGTGCAAAATTTTATCGTTTGATAAATTCCTTCAATAGCTAAATATCCAAATAGCGTAATAGCCCCGCGACCCTGTGTAATAATACAATCATTGGTTAACTTCTTCAATAGCTAAATAGCCTAATAGCGCGTTAGCTACAAGACCCTGTCCAATAATATCATCTTTTGTTAAATTCCTTCAATAGCTAAATAGCCTAATAGCGCGATAGACACGCGACACTGTGCAAAATATTATCATTTAATAAATTCCTTCAATAGCTAAATATCCAAATAGCGCGTTAGCCACGGGACCCTGTCCAATAATATCGTCATTTGTTAAATTCCTTCCATAGCTAAATAGCCTAATAGCGCGATAGCCACGCGACTCTGTGCAAAATTTTATCGTTTGATAAATTCCTTCAATAGCTAAATATCCAAATAGCGTAATAGCCCCGCGACCCTGTGTAATAATACAATCATTGGTTAACTTCTTCAATAGCTAAATAGCCTAATAGCGCGTTAGCTACAAGACCCTGTCCAATAATATCATCTTTTGTTAAATTCCTTCAATAGCTAAATAGCCTAATAGCGCGATAGACACGCGACACTGTGCAAAATATTATCATTTAATAAATTCCTTCAATAGCTAAATATCCAAATAGCGCGTTAGCCACGGGACCCTGCCCAATAATATCATCATTTGTTAAATTCCTTCAATAGCTAAATAGCCTAATAGCGCGATAGCCACGCGACTCTGTGCAAAATGTTATGATTTGATAAATTCCTTCAATAGCTAAATATCCAAATAGCGCGGTAGCCACGCGTCCCTGTCCAATTGATAAATCCATTCAATAGCTAAATATCCTAATAGCGCGATAGCTCCGCGACCCTGTGCAATAATGCAATGATTGGTTACACTCCATCAATAGCCAGATAGCGTAATAGCGCAGTAGCCACGCGACCCTTTGCAACTATATCATCCTTTGATAAAATTCCATCAGTAGCTAAATAGCCTAATAGCGCGATAGCCCCGTGACACAGTGCAATAACACCATCATTTGTAAAATTCCTTTAATAGCTAAATAGCCTAATATCGCGGTAGCATCGCGACCACAATTAAATATAAACACAGACAAACAACTCATAAACAAAAAATACACAAAACCCTCTAAGTACCAAATTAGCAACTAGCGCCCTAGTCTCCGATAATTAGGATATTGCTCTTACGAATAGCGAATTAGCCATGTAACTGTTGGAAAAGGGATTTCCCTCCATAGGCGAAGTACAGTAGATAGCGTCGATATCTTGCAAATAGCTCTAAAAGTGTCGATCCCGCACCATACTCCGTAGGGCGAGCCCAAAAAAACTGAATCTGTTTATCCATAATGATGGGTGTCTACTAACCTAAGACCTAAGACCTAAGACCTAAGACCCAAAACCTAAGACCCAAAACCTAAGACCCAAAAACTAAGACCCAAAACCTAAGACCCAAAACCTAAGACCCAAAAACTAAGACCCAAAACCTAAGACCCAAAAACTAAGACCCCCTCCCAAATGTCCTAAAAATCAGTTTTAAATACACGAGGATAGTTGATAAGTTGTTTAGAGAGGATGACGGATCATTTGAATCCATTTTGGCGCCAAAAATCCAAGGGTCTTAGGTTAGTAGTTGAGAGGGGGGTAAACTACTAACCTAAGACCCCCTCCCAAATGTCCTAAAAATCAGTTTTATATACACGAGGATAGTTGATAAGTTGTTTGGAGAGGATGACGGATCATTTGAATCCATTTTGGCGCCAAGGGTCTTAGGTTAGTAGTTGAGAGGGGGGTAAACTACTAACCTAAGACCCCCTCCCAAATGTCCTAAAAATCAGTTTTATATACACGAGGATAGTTGATAAGTTGTTTAGAGAGGATGACGGATCATTTGAATCCATTTTGGCGCCAAAAATCCAAGGGTCTTAGGTTAGTAGTTGAGAGGGGGGTAAACTACTAACCTAAGACCCCCTCCCAAATGTCCTAAAAATCAGTTTTATATACACGAGGATAGTTGATAAGTTGTTTGGAGAGGATGACGGATCATTTGAATCCATTTTGGCGCCAAAAATCCAAGGGTCTTAGGTTAGTAGTTGAGAGGGGGGTAAACTACTAACCTAAGACCCCCTCCCAAATGTCCTAAAAATCAGTTTTATATACACGAGGATAGTTGATAAGTTGTTTAGAGAGGATGACGGATCATTTTAATCCATTTTGGCGCCAAAAATCCAAGGGTCTTAGGTTAGTAGTTGAGAGGGGGGTAAACTACTAACCTAAGACCCCCTCCCAAATGTCCTAAAAATCAGTTTTATATACACGAGGATTGTTGATAAGTTGTTTGGAGAGGATGACGGATCATTTGAATCCATTTTGGCGCCAAAAATCCAAGGGTCTTAGGTTAGTAGTTGAGAGGGGGGTAAACTACTAACCTAAGACCCCCTCCCAAATGTCCTAAAAATCAGTTTTATATACACGAGGATAGTTGATAAGTTGTTTGGAGAGGATGACGGATCATTTGAATCCATTTTGGCGCCAAAAATCCAAGGGTCTTAGGTTAGTAGTTGAGAGGGGGGGGGGGGGGGGGGGGTAAACTACTAACCTAAGACCCCCTCCCAAATGTCCTAAAAATCAGTTTTATATACACGAGGATAGTTGTTTAGAGAGGATGACGGATCATTTGAATCCATTTTGGCGCCAAAAATCCAAGGGTCTTAGGTTAGTAGTTGAGAGGGGGGTAAACTACTAACCTAAGACCCCCTCCCAAATGTCCTAAAAATCAGTTTTATATACACGAGGATAGTTGATAAGTTGTTTGGAGAGGATGACGGATCATTTGAATCCATTTTGGAGCCAAAAATCCAAGGGTCTTAGGTTAGTAGTTGAGAGGGGGGTAAACTACTAACCTAAGACCCCCTCCCAAATGTCCTAAAAATCAGTTTTATGTACACGAGGATAGTTGATAAGTTGTTTGGAGAGGATGACGGATCATTTGAATCCATTTTGGCGCCAAAAATCCAAGGGTCTTAGGTTAGTAGTTGAGAAGGGGGTAAACTACTAACCTATGACCCCCTCCTAAATGTCCTAAAAATCAGTTTTAGATACACGAGGATAGTTGAAAGTTGTTTAGAGAGGATAAGAGATCATTTGAATCCAGTTAATTGTTTGAATTCAATTTGCAGCATGCTATTCAATTGTTTATTTGCTGTCCATGATGTCCAGGGCAGCCCTCATGGGACATGTGTTTATTGACTATCTTTGGTTTATTTGATTCAATTAACCGGGAATTAACCCTGTGGTCATTTGTCAAACTTCAGTTACACCTGTTTTGTTATGATAGTAAATTGGTCAGTGCCTAAGTGCCTGTAAAACTGGAACATGCGGTGATTCATGTGTGTTCAGATCAATTTTCAAAAAACAACTAGTCATTTAAAAGTCAATCATTAGGGACGCACCATTAGATTTTCAGGGGGGTAGGAAGTTGTGTTCGGGGGTGATTTTTTTTTTTTTGCCATCGTAAGGGGGGAATTTTTTTTTGCGCCGCCTAAGGCGGTGAATTTTTTTATTTATTGTATTCATTCATATTGAGTTGGGTGGGGTAGAATTTTTTGGGTTTTTTTACTCATCAGGGGGTGAATTTCTTTTTTTGGCCTGCATAGAGGGTGAATTTTCTTTCTTCCGAAAACTTCCTACCCCCCCCCCCCCCCCCTGAAAATCTAATGGTGCGTCCCTTACCACAACATTATACTATAGCCAAATTCTAAAATTCCAAACTCTTTTTGATCGGGCAAAAAAAGTCATTGAAATTTCAGGCAAAAAATACAAGTAATAATAAATATTCATATTACTAATTAATATTCATTACAAAACAGATTATCATAATTTATTCATCTTGTAACAAGTACAAAACTATATTCAATATATTTACCCCGAATGGGCGCCCATAAACGTCATTCTGTCGAGTGGAAATCATCGTCTTCCGATGATTACTATAGTCCAATTAATATTGAACAAAAAACACACACACAGCACAAAAAGATGATCACGCCCGAAATTATCACGCTTAGGCCACAATTTTTTTTTTTTTGATTGTCCATAGATCACTTTCAGAAACTGGGTAGGTCGGTCGGGAAAAGGTGTCTTTTAAATGTTTATAAATCACATTCAAAAGATGCATAATTAACTTTAAAATAGGTACTGATATATTTGAATGGGTTATTTAATTAGGTCATTCATGTTTTAAACAGTTTAAAAGACTAAAGAAACTGTGAAAATTATATTTTAGCATATTTCCAGGAAGCAAAATTCTGGAAGAAAAAAAAAAAATTCTGGAAATATTAGGGTCGATATTCATTTGTCAAAGCAAAAAAAAAGAAGTTTTTCTCAGTTTTCAAAATTAGGGTCAGTCGGAAGAGGACAATCAAACAACTTTTTTTTACGCAATGTACTGAACTTCAAGGTGTTCGTTCAATTATAAATCCGACTATAATAAATACTGCCAACATGTTACAGTCAACACTTCTCTTCCCCTATTTAATGATTATTTACTGAATTTAGGTATTTTTTCAAATGTTAGAAATAATTCAAAACTGCATGTATGACTGTGTCTTGATCGTCGTTTAAAATTATTTCAACAAACCAAGATAATATTATACTTAGGGGTGATATAGGTGACTCGAGTAGTCAGGTAGGGGTCAATCGATGCTGTTTAGGGGACCAATTAAAGCTATGAAAATTAAAAAGTTTTAAAAAAAGTTTAAAAAAACAACTTTTTTAAAATAAAGAAAAGAAGGCAGCGGCTAAAACAGAGGCGGGCGGGGACGGGAAACATGTAACTTTTTTTTACTAGGCCTAAAGCAGCAATGTCGCAAACTTATGACAAAGAGTTCTAAACTGTCAAAGTGATGTGTTTTTAAAATTAAAATTAAAAAATCCGGCCTACCGACCCCTATCATTTAAGGACCCTCAAAGGACAAACAAACAATTATTTTTTTTGCCTAACTAAACAAGGTTAATATGTCGAATTTCAAAAAGCCGATAGGAGCCTTTAGAAGCTAGTTCGACAATTCAGAACAGAGTGCATTCTGGGGGGAAAAAACGATCGCGAGAATTCGGGATAAACATGGCCATATCGGGCTAATACACAGAGACCTTACAAATTCTTAGCTTTTCGTGAATTTATTAAAGCAGTGTTAGTCGATTATAGCTTGTGTATCTAAAACTGATTTTTAGGACATTTGGGAGGGGGTAGTTTACCCCCTCTCAACTACTAACCTAAGACCCTTGGATTGTTGGCGCCAAAATGGATTAAAATGATCCGTCATCCTCTCTAAATAACTTATCCACTATCCTCGTGTATATAAAACTGATTTTTAGGACATTTGGAAGGGGATCTTAGGTTAGTAGTTTACCCCCCTCTCAACTACTAACCTAAGACCCTTGGATTTTTGGCGCCAAAATGGATTCAAATGATCTCTCATCCTCTCTAAACAACTTATCAACTATCCTCGTGTATATAAAACTGATTTTTAGGACATTTGGGAGGGGGTCTTAGGTTAGTAGTTTACCCCCTCTCAACTACTAACCTAAGACCCTTGGATTTTTGGCGCCAAAATGGATTCAAATGATCCGTCATCCTCTCTAAACAACTTATCAACTATCCTCGTGTATATAAAACTGATTTTTAGGACATTTGGGAGGGGGTCTTAGGTTAGTAGTTTACCCCCCTCTCAACTACTAACCTAAGACCCTTGGATTTTTGGCTCCAAAATGGATTCAAATGATCCGTCATCCTCTCCAAACAACTTATCAACTATCCTCGTGTATATAATACTGATTTTTAGGACATTTGGGAGGGGGTCTTAGGTTAGTAGTTTACCCCCCTCTCAACTACTAACCTAAGACCCTTGGATTTTTGGCGCCAAAATGGATTCAAATGATCCGTCATCCTCTCTAAACAACTTATCAACTATCCTCGTGTATATAAAACTGATTTTTAGGACATTTGGGAGGGGGTCTTAGGTTAGTAGTTTACCCCCCTCTCAACTACTAACCTAAGACCCTTGGATTTTTGGCGCCAAAATGGATTCAAATGATCCGTCATCCTCTCTAAACAACTTATCAACTATCCTCGTGTATATAAAACTGATTTTTAGGACATTTGGGAGGGGGTCTTAGGTTAGTAGTTTACCCCCCTCTCAACTACTAACCTAAGACCCTTGGATTTTTGGCTCCAAAATGGATTCAAATGATCCGTCATCCTCTCCAAACAACTTATCAACTATCCTCGTGTATATAAAACTGATTTTTAGGACATTTGGGAGGGGGTCTTAGGTTAGTAGTTTACCCCCCTCTCAACTACTAACCTAAGACCCTTGGATTTTTGGCGCCAAAATGGATTCAAATGATCCGTCATCCTCTCCAAACAACTTATCAACTATCCTCGTGTATATAAAACTGATTTTTAGGACATTTGGGAGGGGGTCTTAGGTTAGTAGTTTACCCCCCTCTCAACTACTAACCTAAGACCCTTGGATTTTTGGCACCAAAATGGATTCAAATGATCCGTCATCCTCTCCAAACAACTTATCAACTATCCTCGTGTATATAAAACTGATTTTTAGGACATTTGGGAGGGGGTCTTAGGTTAGTAGTTTACCCCCCTCTCAACTACTAACCTAAGACCCTTGGATTTTTGGCGCCAAAATGGATTCAAATGATCCGTCATCCTCTCCAAACAACTTATCAACTATCCTCGTGTATATAAAACTGATTTTTAGGACATTTGGGAGGGGGTCTTAGGTTAGTAGTTTACCCCCCTCTCAACTACTAACCTAAGACCCTTGGATTTTTGGCGCCAAAATGGATTCAAATGATCCGTCATCCTCTCCAAACAACTTATCAACTATCCTCGTGTATATAAAACTGATTTTTAGGACATTTGGGAGGGGGTCTTAGGTTAGTAGTTTACCCCCCTCTCAACTACTAACCTAAGACCCTTGGATTTTTGGCGCCAAAATGGATTCAAATGATCCGTCATCCTCTCTAAACAACTTATCAACTATCCTCGTGTATATAAAACTGATTTTTAGGACATTTGGGAGGGGGTCTTAGGTTAGTAGTTTACCCCCCTCTCAACTACTAACCTAAGACCCTTGGAATTTTGGCGCCAAAATGGATTCAAATGATCCGTCATCCTCTCTAAACAACTTATCAACTATCCTCGTGTATTTAAAACAGATTTTTAGGACATTTGGGAGGGGGTCTTAGTTTTTGGGTCTTAGGTTTTGGGTCTTTGTTTTTGGGTCTTAGGTTTTGGGTCTTAGGTTTTGGGTCTTAGTTTTTGGGTCTTAGGTTTTGGGTCTTAGGTTTTGGGTCTTAGGTCTTAGGTCTTAGGTCTTAGGTCTTAGGTCTTAGGTTAGTAGACACCCCATAATGATAGCTATAGTCGTCTTTTTTAATTCATTTAATTAATAACATTTTACGGCATTAACATTTTTCCGTTTTGCCTCCCTGAATTAATTAATTAAGCATTTTGCTTTAAAACATATCAAACCTCACTGTCAAAATTTATGAGCCTTGGTCAGAACTTAGAAAATTATTTTCTGAGCATGATTTATCAAAAACCGTGATTCCCTAACTTAAAATGAAGACTCCAGACTACTTAATTTTGCGATCTATTTAATTTTGCGAATATATTACAGGCTCAAAATCGCAAAAATAAATAACACAAATTTTGCAATTTATGCTTTATAATAAGTGGTTGTGATTTTGACTTGATTAAATTATTAAGTAACCGCTTAACTGAACATGGAAAAGTAGTTTTTCAATCCACAAAAATAACCAATTGCAAAAAGAGCAATTTGGCCTGATTTTGCAATATGTTTCCAGATTCGGAAACATATTACAGATTGCCCGATTTGGACATTTGCCCTGACTAGACCAGCTCCCTAGTATGTGCTTCTTGACATCCATTTAGGTCTTTATAAATTGAAGATGTGTACTCAGCTGTGAAATCAAGGTCGGTTTAAAGCTAGCTTCTAGTTGTCTTGGCCCTATACAGTTGTGAATGGTGGGTACAGAAGCAAAGACCAATTAAAAAAGAGGTTTAATAGAAATGTATTACAACATTAAAACTCACATACGGAGAGTAAATTATTTATTTGAACTTGAGTCATTTAAAAGTATTTGGATCACATGCTGAATTGGTTTAATTTTCATTTTTCATGGACCAAAAGGAGGTGGTGTATAACCAATTGAAATAAAGGGCGTTTATGGTAAGTTGCACTGTATAAAATTAATGTGTGTTTTCCCAGATCTTCCACAGCTTCGCCCCTTAAACCCCATCAGGGCTTTGCCCCTGAACAATAATACCAAGGACTCTTTCTGTTCCTGATCTCGCTTTGGGTCGAAAGGTACACCTTCGAAAAATTCGCATCCCTAGACAATATTTCCTGGCTACGTTGTGATACTTGAGATGCTAATCCATACCTTCTGTACATGATTTCTATATATGGCCATATGTCTGGAAAGTGTGCCTCCTAAGCTTCTCGAAATATCATGAACTAAACATAAATTCAATATATATACATGTAGGCCTACATACACCGGCTGCAAATTTTGTACTTTCTTTTTCAAGAACAGCGCCCCCATTGCATTTGCGATCATGAAATAATTTACTTGTGAGAATGCAGTCAGTGTGTGGTATGGCGTGCTTCCAAAATATGAATCAAACCCGCCTTCCGTATTTCTCCATAGGGTTTTTACGGAGAAGTATTGAAATGTGGACTACAGTGCAACTTACCATAAATGCCCTTTTATATCAAATTAACTTATATGACTATAAAAACAGTAATTAACCTAATCAGATACGTTGTGCATAAACTTAGTCCCAACATTTTTGTATGATCAAAATGGACCATTTCTTTGTATTTATCCATTTATTTCATTAATTTGCATAATGTACTAACAATATTCTATAATTAATTTGAAGATAACCATACCTTTAATTTGGGGTTGTGACCTATCAAAATAAAGCGTCAGACGTACACAACAAAATGGTAAAGCGATATAAATGCATAATCATTTTAGAAATCTATCACGGTCTCTATGTCAGTAGCCATCTCATGCTAAAGTGTGTCCAGATTATTTAAAAAGTGAAATGCTCACTCAAATAATAAGGTCGTGCTACAAATTAAACTGAATGATGATTATCGATTGGCCATCAACTAAACACTGCACAAAAAGAAAGTATCCACTTTTTTCGAGGCGCCCTGTGTTTAATTCTTAGGACCCTAAATAAATTCAACAAGTGGGAAAGAGCAGGCTTTTTCTTCCGCGCATTTGGACACCTCATTTGTCACAATAGCACCAATATTGATGAAGCAGTGGCCATTTGAATAAAAAATGATGCAGTTTCCATTATTGCAGTCGAACCCTATACCCACGAAAAGAGCATAAACAAAACAGTAAATCTAAAGTGTTCCTCTTCTTTCTCTCTCTCCATAAAAAGACAATCATAATCCGAACATCTGACATCGTCAATTGTTTCCAACACCTCACTGTATCTACTGGCATGACTGGTGTGAGAGTCATCCTTTACAATGACCAGGATCATTTATGATGTTTGTAAAATGTAAGCAAACACCTGTCTCTCCATTTCCGTGCAACCGTCCTTGTAACTCTAAATCGACGAGCAACTTCAATTCAGAAACTCCAGAAATTTTTCATTGAGAGAAAGAAGCGGTACATTTACTGTTTTATTTACGCTCTTTTCACGGGTATAGGGTTAAGAACAACAATGAAAACTGCATCATTTTTTTATATTCAAATGCACTTTACCCTAATACCCATGAAAAGAGCGTAACAAAACAGTAAATCTTAAGTGTACCACTTCTTTCTCTCCATGAAAAGTTTCATTCTGTAGTTTCTATAACTGAAGTTGCTCTTCGATTTGTAGTTACAAGGAAGGTTGCACGGAAATGGAGAGACAGGTGTGTTGGCTTACAAACATCATGAATGATACTGGTCATTGTAAAGGATGATTCACACACCAGAGATACAAGTGTGGGAAACGATTGATGATGTGAGATGTTCGGATTATGATTGTCTTTTCATGGAGAGAAAGAAGAGGTACACTTTAGATTTATACTGTTTTGTTAACGCTCTTTCCATGGGTACACTCTCAGCAAAAAAATGGTTCGGAAAGGGTTCTTTGAGTAAGCTCGGGGTTCGATGTAGAACCTTCTGCACTCAAGGAACCTTTAATGGTTCTAAAGAAGGATACAAATGGTTCCAAACCCAGAATGAAAGGTTCTTTCTGATTCAATGGTTCCTTATAGAACCCTAAAATACGAAAAAAGGGTTCCATGAAAAGCTGTGATGAAAAACATCGATCGTTGGCCCATGGTGGGCCCTCATGGGACCCTTAATATTTTGACCACTTTGGCCTGTATACGAGACAAAGTGGACGGGCCAAAGTGGACACAATATTAAGGGTCCCATGAGGGCCCACTGTGGGCCCGCGGTCGATGTTGGCTGGGGTGTGCATCTGCTTCTTTAAAATTAACACCATGGAAAGTAGATTTCGTAAGGATGTATATCCATTTTATTAACATGATTAATTCAAGACTTCACTCACTTAGTGATTGTTCACAAACCAGATACATGCATAAATTAGAAAAGTATGCAAACAGCAAAATAAAATGGTGCTTGGAACAATCTATTTCTTAATATTTCTGAAGAATCCTAAGGGTTCTATAATAACAAAACTGAAGAACTTTTTGGGGTCTTTAAAGAACCTTTCAAGAGGGATCTTTAACCCTGAAGAACCCTCAGGGTTCCATAAAGAGGACAAAACTGAAGAACCTGTTTTGATTCTTTAAAGAACCTTTCAAGAGGGTTCTTTAACCCTGAAGAACCCTCAGGGTTCCATATAGAGGACAAAACTGAAGAACCTTTTTTGGTTCTTTAAAGAACCTTTCAAGAGGGTTCTTTAATGAAATGGTTCTTGGGAAGAACCCATGAGGGTTCCATGTGGAGGACAACGTCAGGAACCATTTATGGTTCTAAGTTGAACCTTTTTTTACTGAGAGTGTACAGGGTTAAGTGCAACAATGGAAACTGCATCAATGGTTATTTAAATGACCACTGCTTCATCAATATTGATGCTATTGTGACAAATGAGGTGTCAAAATGCGCGGGAGGAAATGCCTCTTCTTTCCCATTTGTTGAATTTATTTTGGGTCCTAAGAATCAAACACGTGGCGCTTCGAAAAAAGTGGATACTTTCTTTTTGTGCAGTGTTTATAACAATATCCAAAACAAAATCGCCTGTAATGTCATTGGACTGGCTTATATATCTGCCAATGACCCTCGGATAACGCCTACATTTCATAAATATTTTTACCCAAAAAGTGAATCGCTCAAATGGGGTTCATATATAAGGCCCTGTCACACCATAGCGTATGGCCTGAGCGTGGCCTGAACGTATGCCGACGTATTAAAAAAAAAAGCTCGAAAATTGTCAGAGTCCAACTTCCCAACGAATTGCGTAGGAAAAGTCGACATCGGTGATGGAATGGACGTATCCATAGCGTATACATAGCGTATTAAACGTATACATATTATTATTATTATTAAGGATACTTATAGCGTATGACTAACGTATTGATAGCGTATCACTAACTTATAACAAACTTATGACAGCGTATCACAGCGTATGCGATCGGCGAGCGTATGACCAACGTATGCTTAACGTATTCGTAGCGTATGTCTGCCGTGTTCGACGTATCCTCAGCGTATCCTCGGCGTACAACGAACACGTGACTTATGCCGCTGCAGAAATTGAGTTTCGTACACGGCGGGACAAGTGTTGCCAGTTCAAGTAAACACAGCCTAAATAACTATTAAAATATCTAGAAGGGTAAATCTATAGGTCCAACCTATAACTTACGACGAGTAACGTACCTCTAACGTATGTCAGCGTATATCAACGTATGTCCAACGAATGTCAGCGTTTGTAAACGTATGTCTAACGTACCACGAACCTATCGGGAACTTATGCAGAACGTAAGTTAAGCACACGTTGAGTACGTCGAGAAATTTTGAACATGCTCAATATTTTTTCGCGGGCTCGACGTGTTCCAAATTTTCACGACGTATCACAGCGTGCTCTTAACGTAAACGACGTATCCCCAACTTACCCCTAACTTGTATCAGCGTACACCAACGTATTTTTCGATATTTCGCATACGTTCAGGCGATACGCCATGGTGTGACAGGGCCTTCCTGTCACACCATGCATAGCGTATCGCCTGAACGTATGCCGACGTATACAAAAAATAGCTCGAAAATTGTCAGAGTCCAAGAACGTCCAACTTCCCAACGAATTGTAATATTTTGGTTTATCAATGCTAGATAGCTATATATTTTCAGCCGACGTACATCAACGTATACAAACTTACGAGTAACGTACCTCTAACGTATGTCAGCGTATGTCAACGTATGTCTAACGTACCACGAACGTACAGGGAACTTATGCAGAACGTATTAAGCACACGTTGAGTACGCCGAATTTTTTTGAACATGCTCAATCATTTTTCGCGGGCTCGACGTGTTCCAAATGTTCACAGCGTATCACAGCGTGCTCTTAACGTAAACGACGTATCCCCAACTTACCCCTAACTTATATCAGCGTACACCAACATATTTTTGATATTTTCGCATACGTTGGCATACGTTCAGGCGATACGCCATGGTGTGACAGGGCCTTTAAACAGTGACTATACATTTCAAATAATAGAACCCGAGGTTAACAACAAAAGGCATTGTTAGCCTAGACAAAGAACTTGTTCAAATCCCTGTTAGTTAAGCACGGTACCCTACCTAACGTTTCAATTCAACGCCAATATATTTTAATAAAATTATTTTAAACATTCAATTTATCTATGAATTAAAGCTGGGTGACTCGATAACTTAAATAACAAGGTATTTACCAAAAAAACTGGTCAACGTCCTAAAATGAAATTAACAGACGACAAAGGAAATATGAAAAAGAAGATTTAGACAGTGTATGATGTATTTTAACAAAAATTCTTTGTTTTAATGCTGAGCCCACTATTCTCTCTTCGGAAAATATAGCAGCTTCCAAGAAATATCCAACCATCCCTTAGTAATCGCGACTTTCCACCACGTTGTTATCCCATAATAATCACCCTTGGACCCAGGTAGTTACATTTAATACATAACTCTCTATTCAGAACTGAGCACCAGCGAAATAACGAGGTAAAATATTGCGCAATAAATATCCCATAATAATCGCAGACGTGCTAGGCATGCGCATTATAACATGATTAAT
Organism: Ophiura sarsii; assembly: GCA_035610835.1. Lineage (NCBI taxonomy): Eukaryota > Metazoa > Echinodermata > Ophiuroidea > Amphilepidida > Ophiuridae > Ophiura > Ophiura sarsii. Next base: position 23,330,259 of record CM069443.1, read on the forward strand.
TGAGAACTCCAGGGTTTTATTTTAATTATCATTTAATTAATTCGCAGGGAAAAAATGATTTGTACACTTTTAACCGCCATTAATGTGAAACTAAATGAATAATATAATTGATATAAAAATTTATAGAAAAACAAGAAAAGTACACGCTCCAGACCGGGCTCGAACTCCCGTAAATGTTTCCAAAAGAACGTGAGTCCAGCGCCTTAAGGGGGGACTTAAGGAAGTTTTTGATTTGATTTTTTGAATTTTGTGAGTGCTGTAATTATTGAACTATTAATCAAATGTATATAAAAGTATACATTTTTGGAAAGGAAATGGATCAGAGAATCCAAATTTTGCGTCAATTTTGACCAAAAGAGTAGATTTTTTGAGAAAATCACAAAATTCACTTTTTTGACCCAATATTTTTTGAACAAAGCTAACAAAAAATAATTTTTGGTAAAAAAAAGCCAAATCACTTTATAATGATGTTAAGACACTAATGAAGGGACGATTTTTTTTTTAAAAACCTAATCTATTATTTTTGAAAATTTTGACCAAAAAGTGCCAAAAAACGAGAAAAAAATTGATTTTTAATTTTTTTTAACACTTTTTTGTCAAAATTTCAAAAAATGTTGGATTAGATTTAAAATTTAAAAAATCGTCCCTTCAGTAGTGTCTTAACATCATCATCAAGTGATTTGGGCATTTTTAACTCAAAATTATGTTTGTTAGCTTTGTTCAAAAAAATTGGGTCAAAATTGATGCCAAATTTGGATTCTCTGATCCATTTCCTTTCCAAAAAGGTATACTTTTATATACATTTGAGTCATGGTTCAATAATTACAGCACTAACAATATTCAACAAAAAACTTCCTTAAGTCCCCCCTTAACCACTCGGCCACCACTACATACAGAAATGGAGAGTGGAAAATTATTTATATACCAAACAGAATATAGTAAACACGACGAATGTCGCAGATTTTGCAAAACTCTATCATTTGTTTTATATTATTTAAACCATTTCTCCACAATTGTAACAGCATATGTGTTCCTATTTTCATATCCAAATATAATATACATTTTAAAGACATCTGGGTACAAATACTGATTCAAGATACATGAAAGCAATTCATAGACTCTACCACAAGGCCTGAATCTGAATTCAAATGTCAACGTCCCAGGTCGTTGACAAAAAAGGTGTGGTTAACCACCCACATGTTTATGTATTCTTTGGGAGAAAATTATAAGTGAACGTTTGCTTCTATCATGAAATCATTGGAGTATATTAACACTAAAATTTAACAGCTCAGATCATTTTCATAATATACCCTTATAATACACCTTTAGTACACTAGCAACCAAAATTATTAGGACACTTGGTTAGGGAGCACGTCAAAACTCGACCGCGCGGCAACCGCCGGTTCCGCCCGGTTGGACCGCATATCATTGTTTAGAACAATAGAAACCGGCTGCAACCGCACGGAACCCCACGGAACCGGCGGTTGCCGGGCGGTCGAGTTTTGATGTGCTCCCTTATGGTGACAAAATTATCCCATATCGAGGGTTGAGCGCCAGAAGGCCGTAACTCAACTTTTGGGCAAATTGATATTTTGGTACAAAAATAATCCATATAACCTAGATTTTTAGAACCATTAGAGATATCTCATAAACACTCAAATTAGAGTTATAAGTCGGGTGCTACAGTGTATTATAATGAGTCCCAAATGTTTGAAAGTCGATTATCTCAAAATAGCATTTCTTGAGTTACGGCCTTCTGGCGCTCAACCCTCGATATATTCAATTTGGAGTGCAATATTTCACTACGAGTTGAGAAATGTGTTGTTGAATCTCTTCTCATTAATAAATTCATGTTTCCTACAACATCTGCTAATTCAATTCCATGGAATTGAAGATAACATGTGCCTTCTTAAAATCCTAATATTGTCACTAGTCTTTAAAATCTCTCACATATATTGACACCTGATCTCTTTATTCATCTTCAAAATAAGATATTTGGGAAGGAAATTTAGTTTCATTTTAACACTTTTACTTTCATATTTTAAATTGAAACCAACCAAATTCTCTGTATTTTCTAATAGCACCCACATGACCTGTACACACTATAATACAGTGCTATCATTACATCATGACTTAAGAATTTTTGTCAAGCTATTTGACTCAAATTAACTAAATATACATGTACATGTATCAATGCAAAAAACCTTAATCACTGAAATATTGTGACAAATGTTTTCCTTTTAAATATTATCCAGGGTTGCACAAAATAATGAGCAGAATTGGGGAAATAATGCCAAGTGGAAAAAGAAAACGTAAAACTTTGGGTTATGAGCTGTGGTTGCACAGGTATACCAACTAGTGTTTATTGTATTATTGCTTTTCCCCAGTGGCGGCATTACAGGGGGCAAGGGGGCAGAGCATTCACCCCCCTCCCGTCCCAAAACATTTCAATTTAGTTAAAATTAGAACAAAATTGACAATGTTAGCATAAAACGGCAAATATTTTGTTTCGCGCTTCGCGCACATTTTCTTACTAAATTAGGTTGAATAAGATAAAATGTTGACAATTTTAGCATAAAACAGCTACATTTTGCGCGCTAGCGCGCATTTTAAGACCAAATTAGTTGGTATTAGACAAAATTTGATAATTTTAGCGTAAAAAGGCACATTAAACTGATACAACACTATAGCTAATGTATTGTAATCTGATTTTTAAGTGTAGGTGGGGAAATGTTAAGCTCAAAACCTTGCTCCTGGGGAAGAAACAACTTTATGCAACCCTGATCATCCCAAATTGATTGTAACAAACTTTTAAGAAATTTTCATTCATTTTATAACCCTATAATATCAAAAAGCTAACACAGTAGTTCAATAGATTCCCAGTGTTTTCTCTCAATTTGCAGCTTGCAAGGTGTCCTAATACTTTTGGTTGCTAGTGTACAATACATTGAAATCATATGATAAAAACATGAAAAATTAAACATTTACATGTGACTTCAAAAAACAAGAATAAGATGTACATATGGAATATGAACATAGTGAAAAAGCAAAAGCACCATGAGAAATAACATACAAATACAATTAGGCATGATATGCAATAAGACGGTTCATTGATTGAAACACTGACAACATTCTATAAATTGGGAAACCGAACGTAGTTTTGAGCGAAAATGTATCAACAGAGCATAATATGACAATGTTACATTGGTTTAAAAACAGGTGAACTTTCCATTTTTTTTGGAAAGAGTCAATTGAGTGCCACAAAGTCCTATGTGTAATGGCTGCCATGTTTTAGATTGGAGATAATAATTTGTCGGATATTTCGTGATATATTAATATTGTGTTTCATATCAATTAAAAGCTGATGTGTTCCTCTTTCCAACGATACCTCATTCGTAGCAACTAGCAATCCCTTGTTTTAGTGCTAATACTATAGCCACCTCCCCTGGCTTGAGAACGTGGGTCTCATTCAAAATGTGTCAAATTCACCCCTATCTCGTGCTCAAAACAACAACTCTGTCGTCTGATCAATGAAGTGTCATTTGTTACATTGACACTACAGTGCTGAGTGATGTGCTATTGACTATTTTAGTACATTCATATTGAGTGACCTTTTATCATTATTATTATTATTATTAATATTATACAAGGCATTTATATAGCGCTCTTACGCAATGAGGTACCACAGCGCTTTACAGAATAAAATACATACAGAATTAATACATACACGGTAAAAGGTAAAAAATACATACACGGTAAAAGGTAAAAAATGCATACACGGTAAAAGGTTAAAATACATATATGGTAAAAGGTAAAAATACATGCACAATATATTGTTTTTAAATACAAACACATTTAAAACAAGTTAATGAGAAGAACAACCAAACAGATTACAAATTACGCAAGAAAAGATGTGTTTTTAATAGTTTTCTGAACTGGGTAACAGAAGAAGCGTGACGAATATTATGTGGGAGCTTGTTCCAGAGCATAGGAACGTTGGCAGAGAAACCTTTACTTGCGGAAACAAGGCGTGTTTTAGGTGTACTAAGAAGTCTAGTGTCAGAGCTTGAGCAAAGCCCACTCCTGCCAGGCATATAAGTGAATTAAATCCGTTCCATCACAGGAAGCCAGTGTAATTCTTGCAAGTATGGAGAAGTATGATCATATTTAGAGGCTTTGAAAATAAGTTTGGCAGCGCGATTCTGAAGACGCTGAAGACGTTTAATTTCTTTTGCGGTAGTACCAAATATAAGAGAGTTTGAATGATCAAGGCGTGATGTAATCAGTGAGAGCCCGAAGTGCATGGTGACATGTGTTTTTATCAATGAACATCCGAACACGAGATAAATTCCTCAAATGGAAATTCAAACTGCGACACAATATGGACACATGCTGGGACATTTTCAGGGAACTATCAAATTTAACACCGTGATTGCGAACATGAGGACTAGATTTGATATGAACAATGTATGTCACCAACACGAAGTGACATGCCAAAGAGTGAGTTTAAGTTTTTGGAACTTGCGGCAATGAAAAATTCAGTTTTATCATTATTCAGACACAGCATATTTTGTGACATCCAATTCCTGACTTCATCAATACACTCACTTTAAAGAGATAGGGTACGTTCAGCCTCACCCGGTATACGAGGATCGAAAGATATATCGTCAGCCTACTTCGATAATTGCCTAACTCATTTTTTCTAGTTCTTAGAAAACAACAAAAGTATGAAACCTGTTACCTGTGTACCTGTTACTCATTTTGCATTATTGATGAATGGATATTCATTTTGTGGAATGTGACTTGTATTGTTGATGCCTGGATATTCATTTTGTGGAATGTGACTTGTATTGTTGATGCCTCAATTGGCGTGCATGGATGCACTAATCCAAGTCATATAGAAACAGATGAACACAGCCATACAATAATTTGATTAATTCCATGGATTTGTCAATGCAAATTCAATAATGCAAAATGAGTAACATGTTGGAGTGGTCTGGTGGCCCTTTTGCAACAAAGCTCTTCATTTATCAACACTTTTGATTGGTCAATGACTTAGTTATTATAACAGCATGTGCATAATGTAATGAAGTCATGATTTATGCAAAAAACTCAATTTTGCTGAAAAGTGAGTTAGGCAATTATCGAAGCAGGCTGACGATATACAGTTGGGTGTCGTCCGCATAAAAATGAAAATTAATACCATTATAATAATGTCCTTGCAAGTTCACGGGTATTTCGATTCCCGGGTACCCGACCTATTTTTCGGGCGGGTACCCGGGTACCCGAAATTGGGTACCAAAAAAAGAAGAAGAAAAAAAAAAGAAAAAAATTGTCTTCTTTTCAATTTTCATTTTTTTCAATTTTCATTTTTTCTTCTTCATTTTCAGAGTAAAAACTGGTCATTTAAACGACATCGAGTGACTCCTTACCTGACCATCAAGTAACACCATATCATGCTCTAACAATAAAAAAAAATACCTTAATTCAGTAACTTATTATTTAATATGGGAAGAAAAGTGTTGCCTGTAACATATTAAAACACTAGCAAGATTTGTTATTGTTAGTATAATTTATTTTGATTTTAAAAAATGTCATGTTTAAAAAAATGATTACTGTTGTTAATATGCATGTGATGTTGTAATAAAAATTGTAAGTCTGTGTATTAAAGAATTTGAAATGCATTCAAAACCTATCTGTCATTATATCCATCATACACAAATGAAACATCTTTCTCTACCAGATCACAGGCATATAAACAACATTTATAATTTGATTCGACTCAAAATGAGTTATTATGTTTTTAATTTAAATACATTATACAAACATTTACTAAGTATATCCTGTGGTAATAGGGTCACTTTTTGGTAAAATATGGGTCATTCAATACCTAAAAAGACTTTCGGAAAAAATATTTGAAGAAAAAAAAATTGGGATTTTTTTTTTTAAATTTCGGGAATCCGGGTACCCAATTTGGTACCCGGGTACCCGAGACAACGGGCGGGTACCCGGGAATTACTTGCAACCTTAGTCTGAAGATGTCAGCAATTTGGTGAATATAAAATGTGAACATTTTTGGACCCACACAAGAGCCTTGAGGCAAACCATAATCATGAATATGGGGATCAGAGTATTCATTACCCACCTTTACTCTACAAGTGCGTTTATGATGGTACGATTGAAACCAGTTAAGAACATTACCTTTAAACCCAAATACATTTGATAATCTCCCTATATTCTCAAGCTTATTTTAAAATTTGATTTTGAAGTAATTAGTAAACGTATATTCCTCTGTAATTTATAACATTACTTTCATGGTTATCAATGTAATTTGACAACAAAAATGCATTTCTCGGAAAAATTCACAGATAGGCCTAGAGGGCGTTCCATGAAAAAGATTGCATAATATGCCTTAATAACATCATAAGACCGTATAACTACACAAAACAAGATGCTGTTATTTTATATAGTTCATAAATAAATTGTTCAGCATGTAGCCTTAACCTATACCCTGTATTAACAATCGGTAGCTATTGGAGACAGGTCTCTTACATCAGTAGCCTACAGTTACTATTTTTTGTGAATTCGCACGTGTCTCGTCAGATTGCTCCTCCGTCCAAAGCATTTCTGACAATATTCGCATTGAGAAAGGTTTTCTTTTGTGTGAGTCCGTATATGAGATTTCAGATCACCATTCTGAGCATAGCATTTCTGACAATATTCACACTGATAGGGTTTCTCTTTTGTATGTGTCCGAATGTGCCGTGTCAGATTAACTTTATATGCAAACCTCATCTGACAATAATCACACTGATACAGTGTCTCTTCATTATGAATCATCCCAATGTGTGATGTTAGTTGACTCTTCCATGTGAAGCATTTCTGACAATACTCACACTCATGGGGTTTCTCGCCAGTGTGAATCCTGCTATGTGTTATCAAATGACCTTTATTTGTAAAACATTTGTTACAGGCAGCACACTGAAAAGGTTTCTCTTTGGTGTGAGTCTGAATGTGTGTTGTCAAAGTACTCTTTTTCGCAAAGCATTTCTGACAATGTTCACAATGAAAAGGTTTCTCTTTGGCATGTTCAGTGTGAATCCGTTTGTGTGATGACAGGTAGCTCTTCAATGCAAACCATTTCTGACAAATATCGCACTGGAACGGTTTCTCTTTAGTGTGTGTCTGTATGTGTGATGTCAAGTAATTCTTATGAGCATAACATTTCTGACAAAATTCACACCGATAGGGTTTCTCTTTTGTATGAGTCCGAATGTGTCGTGTCAGATTGGTTTTATTTGCAAAGTATTTCTGACAATATTCACAGTGATATGGCTTCTCTTTTGTGTGAGTCCGCTTGTGTGATATCAGTAAACTATTCCATGCAAAGCATTTCTGACAAACATCACACTGAAAAGGTTTCTCTCTAGTGTGAGTCCGTTGATGTGAAATCAGAAGACTCGCCTGGCTGAAGTATTTCTCACAAAGTGAACACTTATATGGCTTCTTTTTATCGTGTGTCCGTTGGTGGTGTGCTATCAGATGACTCACCCGGGTAAAGAATTTCTGACAAAATCCACATTGATAAGGTTTCTCTATAGTGTTAATGTATGCTGTAATGCAACTGCTTTTTTCAAAATATTTATGAAAATATGTGAATTGATATGGACCATGTCTGTATATTCTCTGATCAGACCTTTTTTTACCATATTTGTGCGTCTCAGCATGGCGTCTAAATCCGTCATGTGAATGGAAATACTTTTCACAATACCAACAATTGAAAGGCTTCAATGTCCGTTTCAATGAATTCATTGTAGTGTAGATATTCTACTAGATAGGCATGTGTAACGAAATAGGCTTTAAAGGTAAATAAATATATACACACCTCAAAGCGGCTTGTGTCGAATACTCATGTCACGTCACATCACACGTTGAACACACTTCACGTTCGTGTTTAAAAACAGTTGATGTTAGTCAACTTTGTATACCTTGTATAATTTCACTGTCACACAAGAACAACACCCTCTGATATACTTCCCATCCGAGAACCGACCAAATCGACTTTGTATACGTATAATTTCACTGTCACACAATCGAACAACGCCCTCTGATACTTTCCATCCGAGAACCGACCAAATCGACTTAGTTACTAAGTTAGTATACCTTGTATGTATATAATGTATTATTCACTGTCACACAATCGAACAACACGTTCTGATACTGTTTTCGCAAGGCGAAGTATCAGAGGGTGTTGTTCGATTGTGTGACAGTAAAATACGAAACGGACTACGTGTTGTTAAAAACGCTTGTTAAAAACATACATGTTTAAACATCCTACAGATTAGTGCAATATTGGTTTCTCATGTTCAGTTTACTCTGCTTGACAAGTGCATATTGTTGACACCTCGCGATGTGATGACTTTTTAAATACTATAAATGATGTCTTTTAAATATGTTGTGCCTTTTAATTTTTATCTGTATTCTACCGGATTCATTGCCGGATTTTCCATATTATGACCAGTTGCTGGTTCACTGGATTTTTACTGGCTTGTGGTTCAATGTCTGTAGTTTTAAGTTTTTATAACATATTTTGTGGAAAATTGTGTATTTTATCATGTAATTACCTATTGTATTTATATTGTAAAGCGCTTGGAGATCTTACGTATCAAGCGCTTGAATAAATGCTGTGTATTATTATTATTATTATTATTATTGGTCGGTTCTCATCCGGGAGCGGTTTTCGCAAGGCGAAGTATGATCAGAGGGTGTTGTTCGATTGTGTGGCAGTAAAATACCCGGTATGTTGATGTATGCGATCTCTTCCATATGACGCCCTCTATCCATTCCTTGATATTTTTTAAAGTAGATTTTTTTGTGTGCAGATTTACGTTACATTTCTGATCCTGAGTTTACAGAGCGATACGATTCCAAATTACTTCAAAATAGAGGTTGAAAATAGATTGTCTATTTTGGCTTTTGAGCACAAAATAGTGATGATTTTGGCACATTCAGATTGTGACCTCACCAAGTATTCAAGCAGGTTGATGGGCACTGAAATAAGTAATTGCTATACAAATGAGGTATCGTTGGAAAGAAGAACATATCAGCTTTCCATAGAGAGGAAACACAATATGAATACATTACGAAATATTCCGATAATTGTGTGAAAACACTTGAGTAAATCTTAACATAATTTGCGTGATTGCCTGAGACAAATACTCAACAGTTGCCCAATTGAAACAATTAACGCAATATTTTAGCAACAAAATTAGTTTTGACCGGGGGTTTCCCCAACTTGTTACTAATTTGTTTTGCTCAACGTTGGGTAGTTTTTACTGTTATACAACACCTAGATTTCTACATGTTGAATAAAATGTAATCAACCATTTACCCAACAGATGATTAAACGCAATTAAGAATCAAGGAGATACATATTTGTAAATATAAATATTGAAAATCTGTTGCTTAAATCATCGATTCTAATGGCGTCCGTGATGGATCTTCTCAGAATTTGGGGAATGGTTGATACGGCATATATCTTATCCCGTCCGCAACTTATGTTCCAGGACCACAATTAGATTTATTCTGTCTTGGCACCCATAACGGAATAAAGCGCAAACACTGACAAAATAGTTTATGATTGCCTTCCTTGTTTGACATACATTTGTTTATGAATATCATTTCAGCGGTGTCGAAATATATGCAATTGTGGTCCTGGGACATAAGTTGCGGACGGGAGACGTTCACCCCGTACGTCACTAGCGATGAATAGTCGATTTTTATAGCCAAAAAAAATACACGACAGGACATATACTGTATAGTTCATGTCATGTGATCTATTCTCCACCAATAGAATCACATAAATATGTGTATGTATTATATAATATTGACTATTTATACCTTCATACCCAGATAGCAAGACTACATTAAAAACACCAATGATAAGAGTTGTAAGATATCATGTATATAGTTAAATAACATGTTAAAAGAAATTACAGATTCACTACCGACAGGGAGTGATGTATGTCGCCCAGAATTCCCATAACAAGTTACCGGTTCACTACCTAGAGGAAGTGATGTATGTAGCTCTGCTGCATCGCCCAGCATTCCCATTTTTTGCCCACCGTGTTGCAATACAAAAATGCACAATATATAATAAAAACTTGTCACAAATAAGCAACAATTTGCATAAAAACTCCCAACATATGGGTAGGCCTACATTTGATAAATTAAGCAACAGTTGATATACAAAAATGCTCAATATAATATAATATAATGAAAACAATTCACAAATTAAGCAACAGTTGGTTTTAAAATGCCCAACAAATGGTTAATTAATAATACCCAACTGTTGTGTAATTAGAATTGTGCAACTGTTGAGTAACTGGTATTGTTCAACTGTTGGTGAAAACATGTTATCCAACGGTGTTGGGTAAATATTTACGCAACTGTTTAGCGGTTGCAGGGTTGCACAAAAATGTTTCTTCCCCAGGATCAAGGTTTTGAGCTTAAAATTTCCCCATCTACACTTACAGGTTTGATAAAAATCAGATTACAATAGGCCTATGTTCGCTATAGGTGTTGCTTAGATGTACCAGTAGGCTACCATCCCAGCCAACACGTATGCATGCCCCACGTGGGCTACATGTGGGCAATCAGGGCTAATGAGGGCAAGGGCTATGTGCGGGCAAACCACATGGGTCCCATATGGGTTTTACAAGGGTCATAATGGGCTACGTTCAATTCAAGGTTTAATAAACATATCATTATGGCAGCAAAATGCTGAATTACAACAATATTTACAATATGTAATATATAGAACAATAGAAACAATATATATTCATAGAAATAACTAAGCATGCATAACACAACAACCCACCCCCGATTGGAAACAGAACTATAATGTATGATTTAAGAGTTTGAACATGTATGGAATTGAGCTTCGAGCGTAACTCAGGGTACGTGTTTTAGGAACAGTTATTTTGTGAGCACTACGGAGAGTCATATTATGCACTTGTTCATCTCTAGATTTTGGTAACCAACCACGGAATTCATTAGATTTTAAAAGGGATTTAGCAAAGTTTAAACAAATTTGGTCTCTACGCTTCCTGAGTTCCGGAATAGCATACGTTTGGGTAAACCTATCAGGGTCCCATATAGGCTGACCACATGGGCCCCATGTGGGTTTTACAAGGGCCATAATGGGCTGCGTTTGGGTAAACCTATCAGCGTCCCATATAGGCTGACCACATATGGGCCCCATGTGGGTTTTACAAGGGCCATATTGGGCTACGTTTGGGTAAACCTATCAGGGTCCCATATGGGCTGACCACATGGGACCCCCATGGGTTACATCAGGGCAAATCCACGCATGCGTACTGACCCTGGTTATATTGGTTTTGTAACACTGGATTTCATATTTATAAATTTTGATAAATGATTTAATCCACATCATACATACATACATACAATAAGCTTTTATATACCGCCATTTCATTTAGATCACAGCGGTTTGTGATGATACAAAGAACATAATATACAACCTAGCAAAGTAAACAACATGATAAAAACAAAACGTTATATATACAAAGAGCAATATCAATAAGGAAATAGGTGAGTTTTCACTTGTTTTTTGAAAACATTAACAGAGACCGCAGAACGAAGAGTACGTGGGACATTGTTCCAGAGAGTAGGTGCAGCAAAAGAGAATGAACTGTCAGCAGCAGATTTAAGGTTTCTGGCAAAAATTCTGTGCTGCTGTAGCCGAGTAGAGTCTGTTGAAGAGCGAAGGCCAGCACGTGCAGGAGCATACAGAGACAGCGTTGAAGCAAGATATGATGGAGCAATGTCATTAATACACTTAAACACGATGAGAAGTATTTTGAAATGAATCCGTTCCTTGATTGGTAGCCAGTGCAGTTCTTTTAAGTATGGTGTTGCATGATCATGTTTTTTAGCACAAAATATAAGTTTGGCAGCCCAGTTCTGTAAGCGCTAAGCGTTGAAGCCGACTTAGATTAGTCTTAGTGATACCGAGGAATAGAGCATTGCCATAGTCGAGACGAGAAAGCACTAAAGATCTTATGATTTGATTACATGTGTCCGTGTCGAGAAAACGCCGAATGCGAGAAATATTGCGAAGTTGAAATGAGAGTGCTTTGCACAGTCCAGTTACGTGTGGAGACATAGTCATTTGGCTGTCGAATATGATGCCCAAGTTGCGGACATTACCAGATGGTGCAATGAAATCAGTTCCAATTTGCAAGTGCATAGGAGCCAGCTTTTGTTTGTTATGAGATGAAGTGGCAATGCACTATATCATAATTTAATGGCAAGTAAGAACATAACTTCACACAAAACTGTTAACACATGAACAATTTTGTTGGAGAATGTTAATAAAAAGCCAAATGACTGAATTGTTCTTGCAATTGCCAGTCATTTATACGGATATGTAAATAATTCAATTAACAATTACCTAATATAGGCTGTTTTATAAGGGCAAGCCCATTTAAAACCCTGATTTGACCCTAATTAAACCCATGTTAACCACCCCCCCCCCCCCACATTTTTTTTTTTGTGGCATTTTAAATTGTCAAATGTTGTCTAATTGAACCTAATTGAATAAAAAAAATGTGCGCGAAGCGCGAATTTTTCGGTCAATTTTGTTCTAATTTTAACTAAATTGGTTGGGGGCGGGGGCAAAGTGGGGGCGGGGGCAAAGTGGGGGAGGGGGGGGGGATGGGGCACAACAATATTTTTGGGGAAATGCCCCCTTCCCCCTGTAGTGCCGCCACTGGGGAAAAGCAATAAAACAATAAACACGTTAGTATACCTGACCTGTGCAACCACAGCTCATATTAACCCCCAAAGTTGCATTTTTTTTCTTCATCTATTTTCGCCCCTTTTCCCCAATACTTTTTCTTTTTCCACTTGGATTTATTTCCCCAATTCTGCTCATTATTTCCCGGGAGCGGTGCTCCCTGCTCCCGCACTTTGTGCAACCCTGAGCGGTTGCATACTTCAACAACGTTGTGTAAAATGTTGAGTAAATATTTAAGCAACCTTTTTGCATTGTATAGAATATCATATCAGTGCGACAATTGAAATCCATTTGATGAGTCAGAAGACCTGAAGTGAAACATCCATTGCCGATGCCAGCCGGTGCCTCGCCTTATTTCAAATAAATACATTTTTGTCACGTACGATTTCAAATAAATCTATTTAAGTCTATTATCCCCTTGAATTTGAAGACAAACATCCTTTAGCTCTTAGCTTTACAGACTTAAAAAAACACCTTACAATTATAAATTAAACCTTATTTGAAATATTTGTCATTTAAATATTATTTTGTATTATCTTACTAGTAAACAATATCAAATAGTAAATGATTATTTCTAAAGGGGAAAAGGTGATAAACAACAACATACTTTGCTTTTTCTTCAAACCAATCATTTCAAGTACTTCAAACTGACAAATACACTTTTATTGCTCAAAAGTGTGAGACTGTCCCAACTCATTAAAAACATCAAAATAACTCCGAGGTGCTGATCATTCGGTCAATTCTAAGAGACAATTACGCTTAGCAATACATTCTAGTTATTGTACTATTTTTAAGCCTATACAAAAGTTGAAGCTGCTTACAATCTTGTTTATCATGTTTATACATGATACTACCGTGTTATATTCAGATATTAATCATCCATTGTTTTCAATTTTCAGTATTAAAATCGTGCTCTTATATCGAGCATATAATACGATACGGAGAAAAAGGAAAACAAATGTATTTATTGGGAGGATAATTTTCTGTTTCCTTTGTCCATATCTCTCTCAGGTTTTGACCGCATCAGAACAAAATTGAAACATATATCATTTATCGTTTGCTATAAATGTGTAGCTATCCGGGGCTATTATCCACGACAAATGTCATGAAACTGACATTCATATTTTGCGATGTTATGAGGGAGGAGGTAGAACTTATTGAATGGCGCTCGTAATTATTGTACTCTCAAAATGTAAAAGAGTCGAGTGAAAAAACACTCAAAAAGAGTGAATTATTCACCCCCTTGGAGCCATAGGATAGGAGGGACAGCTCCTCTTGAAGTGAAATTCACTCTTCAGAAGGAGTGAAGTATTTCACTCCTCAAAAAGAGCGGGACCATTCACTCTTTTGAAAGAGTGACTTTCACTCTACAAAAGCTGTCTCTCCTAGAGCTCCAAGAGGAGTGAAGAATTCACTCATTTTAAGTGGTTTTTCACTCTTTTACATTTAGAGTAGTAGACCTGATGATCATATCTAAGGTCCAATTGGACCCAATATAAACCAGGTACCTTTCGTAATTTCGTGAATACTCAAGCACGGGAAACTGCCGAATTTGGAAGACTAAAATGCAGCCGACTATCAATTCTGGGCCTTATTTTACGAAAACTAGACACTTTTGCTTGGGGGACAAGCAGAATATTAACAAGTTTATATTCCTCTGTTGAATTCTGAAAAAGAAAGGTATCTCTACGGAGGTCGTCACCTAAGTGAGTTTCTGAACGGATTCGGCGTTGGGAAGCTGGACTATAATGAGTGTGTAGGCCTAGTACAACACATATCATACTTAGTGATATTTGTCATCAGTTGGTATTATTCATCATAGGGTATTTTGCATGTTTCACTATCTGTCCCCATCCTAAGTATGACTCCTTCTAAATATGATTTTTGTGGTAATTTCTGTATCGCTTACCAGAGCTCAAAACACACTTCTTTGTGCTTGTTCTTATCTACTCTTTCTCATCTATCTTGCCATTCGTTTAACATTTTGTACAAATGCACTATTCCCTTGAAATTTAAGGTGAAATTCTAAGCCCATTCACTTAACGGTACTAGCGATGTTTATCGAAATCGGCGCCATGTTTAATTAATAAATAGACTCGTTTTAATACATTCGTAAGTTCGTAAGTGATGTGCGTAGCGTATATAGACGTTTGTTACTTTGCGATGGGGGACGAGACTAAATCTTGACCGCGTTGCCTAGTACTGGGATAAACTGGGATATTCGCGAAATGTCTCCAAAAAATTCTGCCATTGCGTTTACACGGCGGAGAATTATGATTAAATATGGAATAATTTAGCATTTTCATGTTTTAAAAAGTGGCTGGAAAGAAAGATGAGGACTTTGTGAAGGTGCGTAGCTAGTATGAAAATCAACGGGAATGCATTTTTGCTGTAATTCCCCCACCAATCATTCGAGAGCCACACCATTCACTTTGTACAGCAAATCAAATTGACAGTTTCTAGCAATACAATTTCCCCATACGTTGGTAGGGGGAAAAACAACAACCCACCAACGTATGGGTTTCCTGTTGGTAGGGGGAAAAAACAACCCACCAACGTATGGATTTCCTGTACTAGTGTAGGCCTAGGCCCGGGCCTAGGCCTATGCCAAACTCAACAACAACAGAAAATATAACATCTGCATGTAGGCTTAACTTCCAGGAGGACAGTACACATGCATACAATTACACTTAACATGGATAGCATATGATTACAGTTACTCACCTTTAAACATATATATCTATGATGTCTAGCTCAAAACCGGCTGCTTTCAACCATTTAACAAATACGGGTTCATCCTCCATCGTGAACGACCTAATGCCGCGCTGCGCTAACGATAAGAACTTTATTTGCGACCAGGCCAGGGATACTATTAATTTTGGGATAGGAAAGTCCTATACTAACACACGTAGCAAAAACGGTGCCGTTTGCATAAATTACATAAATTATGGTAATCATCGGAATGTGTCGGTGACCGGCGTTTAACGCGTTTAACAGTGTTTAACCAGGTTTAACGTAATATTTGGTCAGCATAGGTTTGAGGGCGTTGTGGATTTACACAGACGACGGTGGCCACGCGAAACCTAAATGTTGAATACGTAATGAATAAGGTGAATAACACGTAATCGCGAATGTTTATCTTATCATTTTGACAAATTCATCATAATTAGAAGAATTGTCATCGTTAACCGGGCGATGACTGTTAAAAATAATTCAAAATAGTGCACTCCCGTTGACATATTGGGTCGTCTGAGAGACGCGTGGCCAGCGTCGTGTCGTCTGCTACAATCACGCCAGACGACGCTGGACATAGGCGTATTCACGAGTATTCAGGTTAAAATATGCGAACGAGGTTACCTGATCAAGTGAATGGGACGACCGCTTAACAACGGTTTAAATTCAAAAAATAGCATTTACAAAAAAAATTGGGATGATTAGCCATCCCGAACGGTTTTGGATTGGAAAAATTTTCTTCTAACCTATGATGAATTTTATGGGGTCATATAATCAAAATCCATTGTTACATTGAAACCAACGGAAATTCAAAATTAACGGCCGTTCGTAGCCACCGTCGTCTGAATCACGCCTGATTAGTATAGCGCCACCAGTTCTATGCTGACCAAATTTTAATTTAAAAGTGGACCCGATCGGCAAGCTCAGTGGCACACCCCTGGACCAGGCCACAGGCGTGTGCAAGTTGCAATATTTAAATCATCACGATTAGTCAAATTAGGTCACATGATTTTGAGAGATCGATCCTGGACGAACGAGTGGGTACCTTCGCTCCCGTATAGAGTGAATTCTAAACCGATCGAAAAATGTTCGCTTTCACAAAGAGTGAACTTCACTCTAAACGAGCGACTTGTACCCATAAACAGCAGTCACAGTCACTCCAAGATATCGAGCTGTAGGGCTGTATTTGGGGCCGCTCTGACCAGAGTGAAAATTCAAAGATGAACGAGTGAACAGTTTGGTCTTTAAGAGTGAATTCCAGGTCAAAGCTGAAACAGATTACTCCGAGAGAGTATATTCATGATTAAATCATGTTCCAGCGTATATGTATCACTAATCTAAAACGGTGTTCGCGTCGTCTGCTTGGTTTATTTCACGAGGGCAACGCTCGAGTGAAATAAATACGCAGACGCGCAGAACGCAAGTTGTAGATTGGTGATGCACATACGCTGAAACATGATTTAATTCCTTTCAACAACGACCAAAGATTTGAAAATGTAAATAACAACATAATTTAAATGTACTTCATTTTTAACAATTTCATTAAAACTATTTTAACTCTAAAATGATCAAATTAATATTATAGTCAAGTTCCTTTAAGTTTTAAAAGTTGATGTAAACAGCGTATCCACGATCATTCCAAAACAACACACACTTCGGCTGCAATCGCGTAGCGCGTAAACACATTACATGCATTATCCGCGTGGTGCGGTTCGATCGGCGTGCTGGTTTCCCATGGCAGCGTGGTTTATCTCAACAACTCTTTGCTACATGTACTGTACATAACCCTAACCCCGGTTTAGGATTTTTGACCGGGATCACAATTTTCGAGGAAAAAACACCAACTAAATCTCCGGGAACCTGCCGGGATTCGATCCGGGGACCCTCCGTTCTCAAGCCCCACCTTCCAACCACTAAGCCACGGCCCTCAGCTACACATTCGCGCAGTATATTGCGCTCATTATATAGGCTCGGTTGACTACGTCATCGAAAACCGACGGCGCGTGCGTTTGGAGAGGGACTTTGGATTAGCATTTTTTAGCACTCAGGGGGTTACGGTTAATAGAACAACAAAAACAAAACAAAAAATGTTACCATAACCCTAACCCCGGTTTAGGATTTTTGACCGGGATCACAATTTTCGAGGAAAAAACACCAACTAAATCTCCGGGAACCTGCCGGGATTCGATCCGGGGACTCTCCGTTCTCAAGCCCCACCTTCCAACCACTAAGCCACGGCCCTCAGCTACACATTCGCGCAGTATATTGCGCTCATTATATAGGCGTTTGGAGAGGGACTTTGGATTAGCATTTTTTAGCACTCAGCACTATATATATATATATATATTAATACAAAAATAAGTAATCAGTACAGGGTCCCACTACTACGTAGTTTCGTACAAGGCACTTGTACATGTATGTTGTTACTGCATTGCACTCGTCAGGTGGAAGCCTATTATGTTCCAGACTGTATCTATATGAAGAGATGTATTTATATTGCTTATTGATTTAGATCAAATTTAGATATACCTGTTCTATTTCAAACATAGTACATACCGTATATAGGTCGCTTGAGCATTTCTCTTTGATTTATTTATTGTTGAAGATATATTATTTCTGCTATCTTCCAAACCCAAATCTTTAAAGTTCATACACAATGTTTCCAAATTTCAAAAAGAAATTTTATAAACTTCATAGATTGCCAAATATTTGGTAGGCAAGGTTAATAAGGCAAAAAGTGTTTATTCTCGTCGACCTCTCTTTCAATTCATTTACCTATAACTAAGTAGCCTAAAACGAAAATGACAATATGTATCCCGATTTTGGGCAGTGAAATTCACTCATCATTAGAATTAGGACGAACACAACACTAATTTAATTTAGATTTGATCGCCAGGTTATAAACAATGTTTTCGTCTATTGTTATCATAGTAACGTATCTAATGCACGTACAACGTCATTGACCCCTGCCGTTCACGCATTCCCAAGTAATCATATTGACACCGCTCCCTATTGTTATGTCTTGTCAAACACAACAGGTTCGTATACTAACTGCTGATATTCAAAGGGATTTGATCGTCTGGCTTATTGTTTTACAGGCTTGTTGTTTGAATCTCCTCTCTTATAGACATAATACTTTTGTTTTGCTCACAAAATATCCGCAAAGTTCTACCTAATATCAATTCAAATCACGCAACAATGCGTGATCACTTAATTAATAATGCACGTGTCAATGTGATGAGGTCGTGATACTCCCGAGCAAATCGTGGCAGGAATCGTGGGCGTTTCGTTCTAAAAATATGTCGCAAGAATACAGGACGCCCCGATGATAGTTTATATCCTCATTTTATGGAAATTCGAATAGCAGTACTAGTTTAGGAGGAGTATTAACGTGACACTCACGATTTCTTGAGACATAACTTCTTGCGGTGTCACTCGGCAATAGAAGTGTGACAATATCTACATCTGCTGCGCTGGGCGTACATTTTTTCGTGGATTCTTATTTTAAGGCGTGAAAAGAACAAAAGAGGCTTGAGACAACACAATAAACTTGTTCACCGCTCTGTGTGCTTTGTAACATCCTCAAGTGCCTATAATTCTGAGGTAAGTGTATTCAAGCTCTTTTATTGGGTTCGTAGTTTATTATTAAAGGCAGTAGGTAGCAAACTAGTAACAATATTACACTTTTTACCACATATACGAGTTACGACGTGACAAAAAAGGTTAAATTGGTAGCAAATTCAAATCTAATTTTGAAATGTTTATGTTTTTAGTGAAACATGTCAAAGGGACCCCTGTATTTCAATCACCAAATTTGTAAAACAAATTTGATATACAATGGGTTTGTCACATTATGGATGTAAACTGTCTGACCAGAGAGATGTTAATACTAATCTATTACACCTCCCTGGTCTGACAGTGTGCGTCTGTGATATCGAACTTAACTACATGTATGCCTATTATATGGGGGAGTCAATAAATGCTACCTCCCACCGCACCCCCCCCCCCCCACCCCCCCCCCCCCCCCCCCCCACCCCACCCCAGATTTTGCTGGTGCAGTGCACAGCCGATTGTTTAGAGTTCGCAGATTTTCAAACGCTTGAATATGGTTGATGTAAGATAGACACAGTTTGGATAAATACCCTTTTTATGATTTGTCGCCACTGTGTGGACGAATGGGCAACTTTTCGGGTATTCTTGCGACTCGGTGGATTTCAATAACACTTTTATGTGTGTTACAAAATGTCAGTTATTATTATTATAATTTAAAAAACATGGATTAATTTCGCATCTTCAATTTAAGATATTGTTCACGATGATAGGTTTATATACAATAAAATAACGGTACACCGAAAAGAATGAGACAAAGGGTAATTTTCATTTTTGCACGCAGGAGTATTACAGGTACGGGTATAGTCTCTAATGGCCCTGTCACACCTACGGCGATCAGGCCAGCGATTGCACTGCGCTGAAAAAACCACAATATAAATAACACGCAGAGAGCGCGTAAAACTGTCCGAAATTATCAATTTTTAATTCAAGGTCACTAAAACCCTTTCACATTCTGTTGCGATTAAGCTGGCGCTTGCACTACGCTGAAAAAGTATCTAAACGCCAAGCCAAGCGCATCAAGGTCTCCAAGGCACATCGGTGACGCAGTGGGAACTGGCTGGGACGTGAGAGGGTCCCTACATGGTCGCCCTTGAGCGCAAGTGCACCGCGTTTGTTTTGTGCCTGCACAACAAGCGCGGAGGTTCGGCGTTCTGTTCAGAGCGCTGTAATGACTCAGTAGTGTCGCCGTGGCAGCGCAAAGCGAGCGACGTGAGCGTCCCGTAGACGTAGCAAGGACGCTCTCTCCCGACCTTATTACGCTCAATACATCTCTCTCCCGTCCTCATGCGCTGTTACTGCGCTGTCAGGAGACGTTATGGATTGCCACTGGCACTCGCTAACGTCCAAGCGTGACGAATGGCGTTCGTCTGCCGTATGAAGCAGAGGTTTACAGTAGGATCTCATTTTGAAATTCTGTTTTGAGTTTTAATGGTGTACGAGAGAATTTTCTTAGCTTTCGAACAAGCTTTTATTCATGACAATCGATTGTCGGTAAGCAGATATATGATCAATTGTCTAAAGTAGTCATGAAATCACCTGGGCCACTTTGGTTTAATCAATGGTTAAACCACTGGGATGAATATGAATGGAATCGAACCAGGAACATAGCAGTAGAGCGGTAGGTTCATTTCAAGTGGTTAAAAGTATTACAAAGAAGGCAAGGTCTTTACAAATATCTGTAATGTGGGGTAGAATTAAAACCATCCCTTACTAAGAAAAGAGCATGGCTGACGCTCAACAAGTGCCCCAATTCACATTGGAAGGACGAGTTTTCATGGTTGTAAACAGAACTTTAGAATGACAATGATTGAGACAGTCTTTGTGTTTACCGTTTGCTCAGGAGGAATAATGAGCTATTTTATTTATGAACTCCAAATAAATTTGTCAAGATATCATTTTTTTGAATTTATTTATTCAAATGAAATAAAACTATTTGAAAAATAATTATATTGTATGATACCCTAACCATTTAATTTATACAGTGTGTATCAAAAAAAACCGCGACACTTTCTGCCAAGAGCAGTCCGTTTACAGCAAATCACATATCGCCCTGCAACTTAGATATTCTGTTGAGGCTACTTCTTGGCTATCAAATAGTCAAATTACAGCAATATCGATTATGAATTGGCTGAGATACTCAGAATATAAGAAGGGAAGTGCAAAACACGTTTTACATCGTTTTACATCGTATTCCTGATTTTCTTGTCAGGTTAATATTAGCAAGACACTTTAATAACCCATTGTAAGTAGTTCAGTAAAGGTAGGAATTGTTTTGTATGAATCATGCATTGTTAGTTTGTGATGGTGAAATGGTGCAGCTCGACACTCAAAATGCTGTCCTTGCTTCAAGACGCATCATTAGGCTACAAGGCCCGCTTAGCAGCGCTATAAATTGGTGCCCTAAAAACCGTCTCCAAATTTAAATATTCGCCTTCCATCAAATTTGGTTTGCTATATGACATAATTCTCGTGTGCAACCAACCAGCTGTTTTGCAACGCCCATTGAGTAGTTTAAACGCATGAGCGTGGATGCAATTTGCAACATAATGGAAACTCACCCATGCAGTTAGCAGTTAGCAAGTAGTACCGCTCGTACACGCCCCAAATTTAAATACATGTACTGGGCAATCCTCTCGTAGTAATTGATAACAATAGGTTTACCAGACCGAATTAATAGCGCTCCTAAGCGGGCAATTTATGTCATGATCGACGAGCACATTCCCGCATGAGAAGCACTAATCGACGTGTCATCCGTGTGCACCTTATTCCCTAAACAGCGTTAGAGATGCAGTTCCTAGATCTTGGAGATTAGATGGTGTTGTCTGGAAGGCTTGAGACTTAACATAACCCCCAAAGAAAAGGGTTAATGGTATAAGGTCTAGAGAGCGAGCAGGCCACTCCGTAGCATGTCCAAGACCAACCACTCTGTTTATAGGACGAACGATGTAAATCGTGTTTTGCACTTGTCTACTTATATCTTTAATATCTCAGCGAATTCGTAATCGTTATCGTTGTCATTTAACTATGTGATAGCCAAGAAGTATTCCTAACAGAATATATATAAGTTTTAGGGCGATATGTGATTTGCTGTAGTCGTACAGCTCTCGGCAAAAAGGGTTGCGTGTTTTTTTGGATACACCCTGTACACGCAAGATTGTATGATATTGTGAAAGTGGCCCAACCCGATTTCTAGACGACTTAGTAGATTAGTCATCAATTTTAAACGCAAGTAGTTAAAAAGACCAAATAAAATGATTCTGGTAGCCAAAACGGAACTTAACACAGAATGTAAAAGATTTTGACATTGCATGATTTTAACATTGGGTTAAAAATAAAATTGCGATTGTATAACTTTTTTTGTTACAGTCTGTAAGTATTAAGTCTATGATAGCAAGCACATTGTGCACCAATGCGTGACGCGTGCGTGCGAACAATACCTCGCGCGTATGGTCATACTCACGCCCGTATACTTGGATTACTTTTGCTCGCGGAGAGATAAAACCGAATATTTCTCGCCAATTTTGAACTAATAAACCTATAGCAAAGTGTCTTCCCATTGTGGGTATGTCGGTTATAGCCGTTAAAACCTTACATACCAAAAGTTGCCAAATCTCGAGAACACATTGAAGTGCGTCGTTGGCGCAGGGCTACGAAATACGCGGGAGCCGCGGTTCCCAGAAAGGAATCATGAGTCGCAGAATAAAATACAAGGCATAACCAATCTAACTAAGGGTCCATATCCAAACTCTCAGTGCTTTTAAAGCATTTTTCTAGCGATTTAAAAGCGCTTTTCCAACGGTATTTCGTTCTATTGTTAAAAGCATCGGAAAAAGATCGGTGATTAACTAGAAACCTCTCTACTTATCTGGCGTTAACAATATAACTATTGTAGTACTCTCGATGGCTGCATTAGTGAAGCAGGCAGATCAAAGGCGCAAGGAAGGTTGTGTTATATTCTTTAAGAAATACTATATTATATCGCTAGAAAAATGCTTTAAAAGCACTGAGAGTTTGGATATGGACCCTAATATTGCTTGATCTGCACATTTATTAGGTCACTCCAGAAAACATATTTTACTTGCCACTACATATACGTCCATCTGGTGTCTCAGAATGTTTAAAACGTCGGATAGATGACCAAGGGATCTGCAATCAACTCCGATGGCCCTTTTCCCCATACCTGGTTATTGGGAGTCGGCTTCCAGTACCTTATTAAAATTGAACGGTACAAATTGTCTTTTTTTGCCTTTATTTATACTTGCGTGTACGTCTAAATGAATTTATATAGTGTTTTACAAGGTGCAACTATTTACGGTTCCTTTTCTAAATTTCCCAAAACACGTCCATTTAGAGTGCCTTAGATTGCGAATTTCGACTTTTAAAAGGCAGAATCTACCCAGAGCACAATGCAAGTCTTTGATCATGTCATGGTCCCCAACACTACATGTACCACTAAGGTAGCTCCGGGTATTGTTTAAAGACATGGCAAGCTGTGGTGAGCGGAATAATCTCGAGATTTTCAGTGTCATCATTATCATGATTATCAGGGTATCCGTCCGGATGTTAAATTCTAATCACAATTTGACAATAATTCTTCTCTCAATCTCAAGAATTATTGTGAAAGATTGAGAGAAGAATGATTGTGAATTGAACTATGGATGGTTGATGACTTATTGACAACCTATTGGCGGCCTCGGAATTGGTCAATTGGGATTTATCGGAGTAAAACAATCTTCACACGCTCGGTAGGGCAAGGGCATTTTTTAATAATTAAGGCAAGACGATGTAGTTTTAATTAAAATGATACAGTGACGGCCAACAATATTATGACTCACTTGTCGATTCATATGGAAATTTAATTGAAAATTAATCGCCTGTGAATGTGAGTGGGATGCTTAAATGAAATCAACATGGATGGAATGAACGGACTGCGAATCATCATATCAATATAGAAATTGGCCTCTCCATATCATCGGACTTCATCACCCACATCACACATGGTGACGTTAGTGTTGTCATTTCGACGCCTTCCCTTCTTTTTGCGTCCAGAATTAATCCTCCCTCTCTTGTACATAGTTTGCAATCGTTGTACCGATTCTTTTGAGCTGCAGACTTATTGCAGGAAGGAGCAAGGGGAGTTTATTCAGCTGAAAAGGTTTGATGATCTGATTAAGTTAATAGTTAGGGCCAAGAATCAACATTTTGTATTGCTGCCGGATTACATCATGATCGGTGGCCTCTATCAAAGGACAAAGTTTATATAGGGGTCAAATTGCAAAAATGCTCAGAGTAGGCCTATGTCGTATTAACTTTTTGACCAGAAAAATGACGATCAGGTCTAAATTGAAAAGAAGAAGAAGAAAAAAACCGCTGACCGCATTAGATTTTCAGTCTCTCATGTCATTTGAGACAAACCTTTTTTTGGTGCCTAATATACAATTGTGAGCAAGTTTGCGACCTCTTTGATTTTAACAATCCCATAGTGCATTTCGTTAAAACAGTGTAAATTGTTTTTTCAACTATACGTATCACGTGATAACCACAAAACCGCAAAATGGCGTTGTACCCCACCCACCTAGACGCCGGCCACACAAATCCATAGCGGCAAGACCCCGCATGTGAAACAAAAGTGATCATAACGGGGCTCGTACTCACAACCTTCGCTCCCCATGTCAAGGTTCCATCCACTACACCAACCGTACTAATTTAACAACATTTTGGCGAAAATGTATTAAAGGGACATTTTAATGTCCCTTTTATGATAAAAACTGACATTTTAATGTCACTTAAAAGTGGTGTTGACGTTTTTAGATTTTTAAAAATTTACTTCAGAATTCAAGATGAACATTAAAAATTGCCATTATTGTTGTTTCCACTAACAAAAACACAGCAAAACTTGATTAAAACAATACCATCTCTATTTATTGAAAAACGCCCTCTATGCAAATATGGTTCGCGTTATTTATTACGCGTACTGCAGGGGATACTGTCTGACGTAAAATGCTGATCGGGCCCGATCAGCATTTTTTGAATCGACGTTTTGTTGTACAAAGAGGGCTGATTTTTCTTAATCCTTTATAGGTGTAAGTTCATACATGTAATACCATTGTATAAATATACTAATCCCAGTTTTTATCATAATTGAGGGCGCAGCCTCCAACACATCTCTTAGTGCCCCTTTAATATCTAATTTTATTAATTGGACATTTGAACTTGAAAAAATATTGAAAATAGGACACTTAGACTATCGGTTTTAGGATTATTTACTGTAGTTATACGTAGAAAAGTGTTTTTAGACTTTTGCGATGGGTATTCTCGATTACGTATTAAGCCAATACGAACTGTCAAAGTTCGGAATTCGTGTCCAGCATCGTCTGCACACATAGATGCCATGAACGATTTATCGTCTTAAATGTGACTTTTGGCTTATTTTGTGCATCGATTTACACGAAAAAAACGTATAATGTAAAGTATATAAACTGGGATATAGTTTTCAATGTTAATTAAGTTTACTTTAAAAATGAAAAATAGGCCTGAAATAATGCCTAAAATTGCTCAAATAAAAATGTGGGCATAATGTGGGTTAATGCCACACATTTTTATTTGAGCAATTTTAGGCAATATTTCAGGCCTATTTTTCATAAAATTCCATTCCCACAGAAAAGACACACTTCTCATTTACCGTTGACATTGTTCTTATTTCAGTGCATACATATTAATTTAATAATATTTATTTCCGTCTTATCAAAAAACAATTATAATTAATGCTAATTTCTCCAAACGATAACAAACACTTTTATACATTGTTTACATTTACATGTTGGTGTGTACCTATATACATTTGAAGTATACATTTCCGACTTATTAACTATAACAAATATGATTTGTGTTGTTTCTGTATATAGGCCTGATGGTTTCCTTTTTTACTTCATTGCTCCATGATTCAATATTTATTAATTTTTATAAAGCTTAAGATAATTTGTAGTTCCGAAGGTTAAATACTACTTATGCGCTTGACGGGTTTTTTTCTCGCGAAGTTAGATATGAAACCGAATTGATATAAAGGTCGTGTCACGTACACTACACTGAAAGCCAAACTGGAGTCAAGTGACTCTTGAAATGGAGTAAATCGGCCATGACTCTCCAAAGGAGTCGTCCTGACTCTCCAAAAGAGTCATCCTGACTCTACAAAGGAGTCATCCTGACTTACAAAGGAGTCATCCTATCCGTCGGAAAGAGTCATCGGCCATGACTCTCCAAAGGAGTCACTCTGACTCTCCAAAGGAGTCACCCTAACTCTCCAAAGGAGTCATCCTGACTCTCCAAAGGAGTCATCCTGAATGACTCCTTTGGAGAGTCAGGATTCCTGACTCTCCAAAGGAGTCATACTATACCGTCGCGTCGGAAAGAGTCATGAGAGACTCTAGGGCGCACACAACTAATTCAGTCTAGAAATCCACTTCCGGCAAAAAATTGAGTACAGCAATAGTTCCTATCAAGCACAAAAAGTGTGCGAAATCGATACATTAGCTGGTGCTGTCCTCTCGAATGTTGCATGTATGTGTTGTGTGGAATATGTACGTGAAGTTTGTAAAAGAAACGGGATGATTTGAGCTTTATTATAATTTTATCCGGCGATTTACCGCCACTGTGCATCCCAGCCTGAGGACTGAAAATTAGGTGATGAAATTAATACCTCCAAATTAAGCGGCATTTACTGAAAAATGTGACTAATAACTTTTCTTTATATTCTGATATGTTATAAATAAGCATTGATGGCATAAGATTGCAAATTTTCACAAACATTGACCGTGGAATTTTTGAAATAGAGAGGTTTTAATAGGCCGACATTTGTATGTAAAGCCTATGGGGATCGAATTAGTTGCGTGCTCCCTTGAAGCGCACATCCCTAGTTCCCTAGTTCCCGGTGGTTTCACTCGCCGAGGGAATGTGCATGGTCAATGCGTTGAAAATTAACGAGTACCAACAAAATTACATGCAGTCTTGGGCGGTTTTTTAATCACAAACTCGCAAATAATGGCCGTAGGCCTACTTCAAAGAACCCGTGTGAGCCAAATTTCTTTACTTTTTCCCCCATTTTGCCCATGAGATAGACAACGGACCATTATAAAAAGAAGTTGGATGTAGGGAAATTGAATATATTCGACTTCTTTTTGATTAAAACAATCTTTTGGTTTCACAAAAATTCATATTTTTGCAGTATAAAAACGTAAACCCGCCTTTTATTAATAGGAAAATGCGACATTATTTGAAATACGGTGGGGGGGGGGGGGGGGGGGGGGGCTTTCGACTCAGATATGGTGTAGAGGTCTATAAGATTAAAAGTTTCTTTAATCATCATAGTGCTGCAACAATGTAGTAAATTTCTGTCTGATGATGTCCGCCCAACACCGTTTGACAACTCGATCAAAGGGTGACGGACGATAGCTATCGCGGATATCGACATTTACTAGATTTAGGCGAATTGCATTATGTCGACAGAGTAATTTATCACTTAAAATGCTTATCCTTTCGGGCAAAATGTGTTTATATTCTTATATTGTTCATTTTTTGAAAAGTTTCAATGACTTTATACAGTATAAAATCACAAAACTTGCCAATGCACGGGATGCTATCTACTGAAGACAGTACTTCGTGTGCACTCCACGCGGCACGTAGATAGTTTTAAAAAAACACGCGAAAAATACAAATTTACATATGGCGATGCGCTGTTTCAAATGACCACATCTCTAAAACGGGATATCAAAATTCTATAAGATTTTGCATTTATACTTAAAATTTAACAATGAAAACAATGGTATATGATTTATATGATTTTGAACAAACATGTGTTCTTAAAGGGCGCACACAACTAATTCAGTCTAGAAATCCACTTCCGGCAAAAAATTGAGTACAGCAATAGTTCCTATCAAGCACAAAAAGTGTGCGAAATCGATACATTAGCTGTACGTGCTGTCCTCTCGAATGTTGCATGTATGTGTTGTGTGGAATATGTACGTGAAGTTTGTAAAAGAAACGGGATGATTTGAGCTTTATTATAATTTTATCCGGCGATTTACCGCCACTGTGCATCCCAGCCTGAGGACTGAAAATTAGGTGATGAAATTAATACCTCCAAATTAAGCGGCATTTACTGAAAAATGTGACGGATAACTTTTCTTTATATTCTGATATGTTATAAATAAGCATTGATGGCATAAGATTGCAAATTTTCACAAACATTGACCGTGGAATTTTTGAAATAGAGAGGTTTTAATAGGCCGACATTTGTATGTAAAGCCTATGGGGATCGAATTAGTTGCGTGCTCCCTCTACATACAGAATCAGGTTCATTAGTTACGGACTTTCTCCCAGAATTCAGTGCGTTTCTCCGGCGGTGCTATGCAGACGGCCATTACGCATCGTGCGGTAGCAAGTGAATGGTGGTGTCGACAAGACGACAATTATCAGGTAAATCATACAATTTAGCCTTAACCATTGTTAAAAAGATCGGCTTTTATCAACTTGATTCAGTATAGAGGAATATTCAGCGTATTGTGGGCCCGATTGTGGGTATGTGGTGTATAGAATTGGATGATGTGTAATTCTAATTGGGGAAAATTGGGTATGGACATGATGCATTCCCAATCGGTACCGTAGTGCAAGTGTATCTTCGATACACGGTACCACTACCCTCCATGGCATAGACTCACGACGTCGCGAAATTCACATTGAGTGTCAGCACTGCCGTTTTTTCACCTCAATATTTCCGCCAAAATGAGGATGCTTGAGCAAAATTAATGAACTCAATGTATTACTAAGAGTTCTAGGAACAACATGTGAGTGAATTGATTGATTTCAGTTATATTTGATGTGAAAATCTTGATTTCAAAATGTGGTTTTCGCGACGTCGTGTGTCTAACTAAGAGGCGAGGGTGTTGTGGCTATAGTATAGTGAAGCGGAACAGTGAAGCATGAACGATAGTATAGCCACCATTGGGTCTAGACATGATGATGGATGACTATCCGATCTATCGTTCATGCTTTAGGCTACACGACGTCGCGAAAATCACAATTTGAAATCAGATTTTCACATCAGGCCTACCTAATTGAAATCAATAAAAATGCATTCACAGTTCCTAGAACTCTAGTCTTAGTAATACATTGAGTTAATTTATTTTGATCAAGCATCCTCATTTTGGGGAAAATATTGAGGTGAAAAATCGACAGTGCTGACATTTTACTCGATCAATGATTAGGCCTAAATGTGAATTTCGCGACGTGAAAAGTCAATAGGGAGTTGTGCGATATCAAATTTTGAGTTGCGTATAACATTATTATGACTAACCGGTGAAACCGAAACATTTGACGACTAAAAATTCTCTCGCGTTGAAATGTTAGTAGGCCTAGGGAAGAACAATATTCGACTCCAGCTTATTGATTGACTAGGCTAGGGCAGACCTAGGGCTAGGCTAGGTAGGCCAAATTGGCTACGTAGTACAATCCATAATTGTGCTCACATATTACTTTTATTTGGATGCGATATCAGATTTTAAGTTACGTACCTATGACATTATGACATTATTATGACTAACCTGTGGAACCGAAACATATTTGATGACTAAAAATCTTCTATGAAGTTCTAGGCCAAATTGGCTACAAGCTACAATCCATAATTGTGCTCATATTATTTTTATTTGGATGCGATATCAGATTTTGAGTAGGCCTAGGCCTAAACGTATTTTATAACATGACCAACCGGTGAAACCGAAACATATTTGATGACTAAAAATTCTCTCGCGTTGAAATGGTAGGGAAGAACAGTAGTCCTAGGCCTATATTCCAGCTTTCAACTTAGGCCAAATTAGCTACAATCCATAATTGTGCTCATATTATTTTTATTTGGATGCGATATCAGATTTTGAGTTCCGTATAACATTATTATGACTAACCGGTGAAACCGAAACATATTTGACAACTACAATGTCTCTCGCGTTGAAATGGTAGGCAAGACCTAATGCAGGCGTCAATCAATGTGCAGAGGGTTGCACAAAGTGCGGGAGAATAATGAGCAGAATTGGGGAAATAATGCCAAGTGGAAAAAGAAAAAGTATTGGGGAAATGGGTGAAAAAAGATGAAGCAAAAAAATGCAAACTTTGATTTGAGCTGTGGTACAGGTATACTAACATGTTTTATTGCTTTTCCGCAGTGGCGACGCTACAGGGGGCAAGGGGAGGGCAATTCCCAAAAAGATATTTTTGTGCCCCACCCCCTCAAAAAAATTCGATTTAGTTAAAACTAGGGAAAAAATTGACAATTTTAGCATAAGGCTAATGAAATATGATTCCCAGTTTCCCGTTTCCCTACCGATCCAACTTTTCAGTTTTACCAAAACTTTCATTATTTTGTGCAAAATTACATTTTCTGACAAACTTGAATAAAATTCAAAACTTTTAGTGGCTCAAAATACCAGGCATATCTTCCTGTTGATTTTAAGGGATTTTTATGGCAGTGGTGTCATGGTATATGGTTGATAATGAAATTTTTTGCATTACCTACCCAGATTTCAGATGTAATTGACGTTGCAATATTTCAAACAGATTTGTTGACATTTTCAATAACACATCTGCAAATGCTTCCTTAATTGTTTTTCAAAGTGTTAGAGTGTTAATTAAGGTGTAATATATACAAATCAATTGGTAGTTGTAGTTAACACCCCTTTCAGATGCAATAATGAAATTGAGTGGAATAATGAATAATGAAATAGACACCTACCCACTCTTTTAAAAATATGAAACGGGAAACTGGGAATCATATTTCATTAGGCCACATAAAAAAAATTATTCGATTCCCGTCCCACAGGTTTTCAAAAAGTGAGGAGGGCGGGAGGCTTTTTTTTTTTTTTTTTTTTTTCCTGTTCGAAATGCAACAAAGTCGGGACCACCTACGGCCTGCTGCTTCCCCCCTAGCCCGACCCTACCACCCCAGGATTAATATTGCCTTTAGATGTACCCCTCATATACATGTATGCAATGAAAACGCATGAAAATCGATCAACCAATCCGGTTTTTACAATACATTTTCAGCTGACATGACGACAGTGTACGTGTGTTGTCAATGTCATGCATGTGGAATTCTGCATCCATTTCACGTGCGTAATATTTATCTTTATAAATGCCTAAAGCATTGAATCTCTTTTTCATGATGTATTCCTTTATAGATGCAAAGCAAGCTCAAAGATGAAAAGAAGGATGGTGAAAAGATCAAAAGGAGGATGGATAGCACATTTGCTGACCGTAGGCAGGCTATTGTTGTGCAGGGCCTACCTTTGAAATCAATAAAGGAAATCTACCCAATACTGTATAGTGAGCGTGAGGTAGGTGCTACCTGCAATGATATATTATGTAAAGTGATTAGTAAAGAAGAATAATGCATTTTCATTTGCCACATATATTTTGAATTGTGTGAACTATGAATGTGTGAAGATCTTGTTTTGAAAGCATGTCATATTCAGAATATCTTTTTAAAGAAATTTAACTGTACTTATATAGTGCAGAGAGACCTAGGCTAGGGAATTATGGCGATGGCAAACTCTACTAAATTATATATTTTCTACCCCCGGTTTGCTCTGTAGATGCATTTCGGAATATACCTATTACATGAACAAACATGATTTTTACTAGTGCAAACATGATAATTTTCAGATTTAAATCTGAATTTTATCTAAATGTATGCATTTTTATTTATTTTCAGCCCAAAGTATATTTAGTTACCCAGATTGGTGTCAAAATGTAGCTGCAAACAATGTTTCACTCAAAAATATATTGTATGACAAATAATGTAAATTAATGTGCTGGTAAATTAAAGTAAATTTAAATTCATGTCTTATAACTTTTCTGTTAACAGATATCAAGAGAGTTCTTTCGGTTAGCAGGAATCAAGCTCACAGTATTTAATGAAAGGGTTGAAAAGGTTGCAGGCAGGATTGTTACAGTGAAGACCAAGAACAAGTTTCCGGACTTGGTGGACAAATTGAAGAAGATAGCTCGGGAGTCAGAAACACAGGCTGCAAAAAATGGTAAGTTTGACTTGGGAGCTGGAGAAATTTTCGGAACTCTATATGTATTATTTTATTGAGACGCAAGAGTTTTTAGATTATTTGACATGGATGTGCATGGAATTAAAGAAGTACGCCAAGTTGTGATGATATGCATGAAGGTTTTTTTTAGAAGTGTCTCAAAAATTACTGGCACACATCTTTTAAACTGCGCTTGGGTAAAATTATATAAGGAAACACCAGTGCATCTCAAAAACACTTGGTGGATATCTTTTAAACTGGGAGCGGGAAAAATCCACCTGCATCTCAAAACCCTGGACACCCTTAAAACATCCATAAGTCTATTAAAGACCCTGGCGCACATCCACAACCCGGCTCACATGTCGGATTATCTCGGAAAACCATTGGCCATTTAAAAAACAAACCTGGCATACATTTGCAACCCCGCGAGTGCATCACATAATCTCACATACATCCCACCACCCTAACGCTAATTTTACATGAAACGCACAGACAGTACACAGCAAATACTAGTGGATGTAGTGGTATTTGAATGCTTCTGTTCTTCGATGTAATTTTCTTCCTAATTTCAACAACCAAAACAAATGGGATTTGGATCTTGGAAGAGGCATTCCAAATAACTCATATTGCATTCAAGTTTAAAGTTATTTTTAGGTCAAGTGGTTCTTGAGTTAAAGAAAAAATATTGATTTTGGTACACTTAGCTTTTCTTACAATGTAACTCAAGAACCATGGACCTACTGTAACAGATCTGCAGTAAATTCTTGGACAATGTTGTATCATTTACTTATAATGAATACCAAATTGGTTCTAATTTTTGGGAGAATATTGCCCAAAATATTTACAATAAGTTGCATTTAACTTTTTGGCTTTGATATACTTATCTTTTCCCCATTTTCCACTTTGTATAGATGCAGTAAACATGCAAGCAGTGGGTACAATACCAGCTCTGCTGAATGAGAATTTACAGGCAATCCTAAAACAACATGAGGATGATGAGTGTGCGACACCTTATGTCTTGACAACTGATCCACTATCTGGTGCATTTAGCATCTTTGCAGATGGAGAGGAAGTGTGTAGTACCACCAGCTTGTTGAAAGCAAGTTTTCACCTGGAACTATTTAGAGGTGTGCTACCTTGATAGTGCCGGATTACTAGTAATAGTATTATGCTATTGCTGTTTGATTGCAAATTTAAACAAGCATGTTGTTAGTGATAGTGTTGAATGCCTGTTTTGATATAAAAGTAGACAATTTATAGAGTGTTCGGTATTTTAGGCTTTATACGTATCACCACATCATTGTATACCACAACAATCAATGATTTGCATACGACGACGACGCACAATTCCCTA
The DNA here is from genome assembly GCA_035610835.1 of Ophiura sarsii. Classification (NCBI taxonomy): domain Eukaryota; kingdom Metazoa; phylum Echinodermata; class Ophiuroidea; order Amphilepidida; family Ophiuridae; genus Ophiura; species Ophiura sarsii. The sequence goes on from CM069443.1 coordinate 23,363,857, forward strand.
TCGCAATATATGTGGCGTACATGATGTCATAATATGTGATAAAGTCAAAATAGTGGTCGCTTATAAATTGTGTGCTGGAACAGGTGTGATTAACATTTATGTACCAATGCAATTTAATAATAATTATTGCTCCTTGGAATTGAAAAGTTAAAGTTAAAACTGTTGAAAATTTGATATGTTATCCATTAAAAAAATTGTAGCAAATGCTTTTTAAAGTCCTAGTCTACGATTTCTGGCGAAAATAAAATAGTCATTTTTATTCGCAAAATTATAAATATTAACTGTCAGAAACCCTGGAAGAATATATACAGCTTAAATTTACTCTTTCCCCAAAAGAGGAGGGAGTAGGGTCACTATAGTTGGATTTTGTATTGGGAATCGGCCAAGATTCTCACGTCGCCCATTTGATTTGTATGTGTAAATTTAGTAAACTTCATCATTAATGTCTTAGTACAGAAATGTTTTGAGTCTAGCATTCTGTATTAAACGCTTACGTAGCTAAGGGAATTTCGATCTATATCATGTACTAGTAGATCGAAATTAAAATGGAAGGAATTCACTGTTTTACCACTAAAACGTTCGAATTTGCCCAGGTTTGTGTGTGAATCCAACAAGTTTTGTGTAAACTTTATGAATATGCTAAAACATAATGGTATATTCCAAAGTAAGATCGTGGACTAGTACTTTAAGAAGTTAGTTGTTTGATATCCTTGCAAGTTATGACAATTTGTATTTCATAGATTTATTTGGGGAAAAGTGTAAAGCTTATTTTATAGTTCTAATCTCCGAAGATTTTGTCTTCGTTAGGCATGCGTAAAACGCTACATGTGATTGACTGCAGACAAAATCGCAGGGGACAAAATCGCCAGAGATGGGTACTATAATTCCAGCTTTACAAGTTATAAAATTGAATTATTAAAGGTAGGTAAATTTGTTACCAGAGCATTTTGAATGCAGTATTGATTCTTGAATTTTAAGATTGAACAAAGTTTATATAATTTGTATTGATGGGTTACTTACTGTATAAGTAGAATTTTTTGCGAGGTATTTATTTTCGTGAATGGATCCACAAACATGAAAATAAAAACACATAAAATGTTAAATAATGCATTGAACTTATGGGGCAGGATTGAGCAACCGCAAAATTAACAATTCACCATATTATGTTGTTATTGCTTCAAATCACGAAAATATCTTCTTGTGAAAATATTGACTTATACAGTAAAGTTGGTCCATATAGTTGGTCTAAATGGTTTCACACCCCTTCAGAAATGCAGTCCCTTGAATAGTAGTATGAAATTTAAACCCCCGATACATTGCTCTTGTAACTCTGAATTTGGACCTTTGTAAGGTGTCGGACACTCTGATAAGTTGGCAAGTTTTGTTTGTTTAAGCGAGTTTAATAACTCAAAATATTGGTCAAAAACTTGGATTTTTGACTTTCCAGGATTACGTTATAAGAAGGAAGGGGGTTGGGGGGGGGGGCACCTTCTAACAAAATTCGTTGGCATATAACAAGTTCATATTTTAAATTCCATAATGCCATGAATTTTGCACTATATTGTTTTATGTTTAATAGCATTTTATTCAAACTTATACATGTGTTTTGCTATTGAATTTCTGAACAACATGACACACAAATGATATCTGTAGGCTGTACCATTGGGAAATTTAGGTAATTTGAAGTCCAAATTAGCTGTGAAACTCAAATTTTACATACCATTTTGTAACAATTTCAAGAAGCTCTCAAAGAGGTAGTGTTATTGTAGAGTCATTCCATGTCAACTCCCAGGATGCGCACCGCAGCACATAGAAATTTGAGCTTGATACTCCTTTTCATTTTCCCGCTAGAGCAATTTTAAATTTAGGTGGTGTGGGGGGGGGGGGGGGGGAGCCCGGGAGGTGGTGGTGGGGGTCAGCAAAAGACAACAAGGGGGTCATAAATAAACAATAATATTCTCCACATCGTTCAAAATGATATCTAGGGGTACTGTTTGGTGTAGAATCTTTATTTGGCAACAGAAAACATGTAGCTCTTTTCATTTTGAAGCTATAGGGTCCTCAATATGCCACTTTGTCCGTCCGAGGCAATGCGCGTCACGCGTCAGCATATGCGGCCATGTTTGGGGTGTCAGAACTCTAAAAGTAAAAATATTTTTAGAGTCCAGTTTTTTGTCAGTCAGAGCACTTCATTAGATCTACCTACTAGTGCATAAGACATTAAAACTGTTTTTTGCTGAATGGCCTCTGCAAAACACAAGACTTCACATTCAATGTCGTTATTATGCACTAGTAGATACATCTAATGAAGTGCTCTGACTGACAAAAAACTGGACTCTAAAAATATTTTTACTTTTAGAGTTCTGACACCCCAAACATGGCCGCATATGCTGACGCGTGACAAGTAATATAAAGCTCTGACTGACAACAAATTGGACTATAAAAATATTTTTACTTTTGGAGTTCTGACCCCTTAAACATGGCCGTGTATGCCGACACGCATGGATGGCCCCGGACAGACAAACTGGCATATTGAGGACCATATTCAAAATGAAAAGAGCTGCATGTTTTCTGTTGCCAAATTTGGATTGTACACCAAATAGTTCCCCTAGATATGACATTTCGAACGCTGTGGAGGGTCTCTTTGTTTATTTATGACCCCCTTATCATTGTCTTTTGTTGACCCCCTAAATTTCAAATTGCTCTATAGCGGGAAAACGAAATGGAGTATCAAGCTCAAATTTGTTACACGTTTCGTATTTCATCAATATCTATCACCACACAGAAAAAGAAGACAAAATCTATGACATGCTGCGGTGCACATCCCGGGGTTTGACATGGAATGACTCTGTAAAAATATGGGACTATTTTAACATTTAGAGTAATAAGTAACAACTGTTCTTATTTTTGTTGTAGATATGGTCCTTCCAAATGGCTTACTGTATTTTGTGAAACGAAATAGCATATGTTTATACACTCGCTTTATTCTGTTGACGGAGTAAAGCGTATGCAGTAAGCCCTTTCAAATAGACCATGTCAAAAATGTTGTCACTCAAAAAAGCAGATTTGTTTGCCAAAATTGGTCAAAAAATGAATTTTATCTCAAAAGATGTGCAATTTTCACCATTTTATGTGCCAAAATAAAAAGCAAACTATGTATTTATTATTATTTATTATTTAACCGCATTGACTTTGAAAGTGATATGGGGCCAAAGACTTAAAATGTACATTTTTAAAATGATATGAAGTTTTACAGAATTTGAATTATTAAATACTGTAATTAAAATGATCTTGGTGCAATGTGTATAATTATTTTGTGTTCATTTTCTGTATCTTGACATTTTAGAGAAGTCCTCAGTGTTTTATCCCTACCTGGAGTCATGGTGACTCTATTTAGCCAGTTGGAGCCAGGGTTACTCTATAAAGGGAGTCAGGGTTACTCTATAAAGGGAGTCCAGCCTACATGTGACTCTATGTCAATATTGACTCCATTTGAAGAGTCACAAGACTCCCTTGAAGAGTCATGCATCATGACTTTCCAAAGGAGTCAGTAAATTTTGACTCCCTTGAAGAGTCATGTATCATGACTCTCCAAAGGAGTCAGTAAATGTTGACTCTCCAAGGGAGTCATGTGACTCTCTAAACGGAGTCAATATTGACATAGAGTCACATGTAGGCTGGACTCCCTTTATAGAGTAACCCTGACTCCAGTTTGGCTTTCAGTGTATGTACATAAACTCCTCACAAAAAGTATCGAAACACTTAAAAATGATCCAATATGTAACGGTTCGAAAGGGTATGCATTAATCGAAGCAAATAACCAAGTGCATAATTTTGTCCTGCGTATTTTGACACCTCGATCGATGAGATGCAATGTTGCGGAGCGGAGTTATTGTCATTTCAATGGTCGTGGGTCCAGTTTCAAAAGTGACGATCATTGGGGAGGGTTGTGGGTCCCAACCGTGTTACAAACACTTTTGTCTTGCATCTAATCCAAAACACGAAAGGTCTCTATTAGGCCTACATGGATGGTCAGTGAAACAAAATTCACTGACTGTCATTTATGATGTATGGTTACCAAACACTTCTAAAGAGCGTTCATCAGATTCCACACTAAAAAACAATGGCAGTAATTGGTAATACTATAATATCAATATTGAAAATTTTGACTACTACATTCAGACTCAGAGACTAACCTCTTTCCAAATTCATACATTTCAGACCATTCATGTACATCAGGCTCATTGTCAATTCCGTAAATAGGTAAACCACAGGCCAAATTACATGTCTCATCAACATGATCAATACCGGGTGGTTCAAAAAAAAGTTGACCCAAGTTCAAAGTAAATTTTCAACCACATTTAAAGTTTCTGAGAATTTGTGTTTACTTAGTCTTAATCAGCAGTACGTTTTGAAATTATCATGAAAAGATGGCACGTTTAGCTTGTTTAGTTCTTCAGATGTGGTTCATTACAGACAACATGTACAAAACTGACTTGTCCACGGGAGCGTCATTTAGTTTTGTCTTCAACAAAACAGTATGCTCTAGTTTCAGAATTGAAAAGCCCGCCCTGACAAAGTATCCCAATCTCTATTCTTATGTGCCATTCACATTCAACAAATAAACGTAGATTTGTGCATGCTTTCTGTAATGAACCATATCTGAAGAACCAACCAAGATAAATGTACCATTTTATCAGGATAATTTCAAAACTTACTGCTGATCATGACTAAGTAAACAGAAATTCTCTGAAACCTTGAACTTGGGTCAACTTTCTTTTGAACCACCCGGTATAAACAGAAATTACAATGGCCCTATGTGTAAAAAAGCACTCCGTGTGCATGCATTGGCGTTTTTACTACTCGGCAGAGGGGGGGGGGGGGGGGGGGGACGGGGGGGACATAAAACTGATAGAAATATCCACCTACACCGATGACTACCATGCAACCTTTGGAGTGTGCAAAATATTCGTCCGCCACGGAATTGCCCTCATCACAAAACAATACCCCCCCCCCCCCCCCCAAAAAAAAAAAAAGTGGGGTGTGGGGGGGGGGGGGGGGCATAAAACTGATAGAAATATCCACCTACACCGATGACTACCATCATGCAACCTTTGAAGTCTGCAAAATATTCGTCCGCCACGGAATTGCCCTCATCACAAAACAATACCCCACAAAAGGGTATTATCATGATTATCAGCGTTTCGAGTTTTATTGCGAGGAGTATAGCTTTATGCGTGATGATTGACCAGTTTTCAGAAAAAAAGTGTATAATAATATTCCAAGGATAAGGATGAGAGCACACCAGAGCGAGCGCACTCTGTAAGTGCCACTCTATACATGCTATACCACAATTCCACTTAACCTATCAGTATCATCAATTCAACAAAGTGCGGCACGGATTTCCATTTCTTCAACTAGATACCTTAATGATCTGTGACCATTAAATCATATGTTAGCAGTACTTGCTACTTTAGTGGGACAGAAGAAGCCTCTCAAACGTGACATGTTTGAGCCATATTGATAATAAAAAAAACCGAGTCGCGACATTTTTCTTCCTCTTTCTAGATTTGCTTTCTTTTTGGACTTCAATATACTACATGTTAAAAGTTAAATCCTAGGTTAAACATATTCAAAGAATTGACATTCTAAATTAAGAAATATTTGGCATGCGGCAGTAGCTAAAGCAAATTTAAAAGCAAAATATAAAAGTAAAACAGAACAATGGCAAGCCAAGTATTTATGGCAACGAGTAGCGAATGATCGACAGCATGAGAGTATAAGGATGAGAGATAACGCTACAAGTGCCACTCCCTATCATAACGGCACGGATTTCCATTTCTTCAAATGGAAACCGTTCTTCTTCAAGGGCGTATTCAGCAGTGTTTTCACAGATGGGCCAATTTGAGGTTCAGGGGGTGCCCACTCGAAACCCATCGATTTCATATCTCATGGCCACATTTTTTCCCGATTTTCTTTCTTTTTCTTTTCCTTTTTTCTTTCTTCAATCTTTGGGCGTCAGCCAATGGGAGGGGAGACGGTATTGCCGGCTTGTTCCCCCTGGATATGCCCCTAATGATCTGTGACCTTACACCCACTTGTTGGCAGTTCTTTGTTGATTGTGGCACAGAAGATGCTTCTGAAAGTAGTAACACATTATTAATGAAAAATCAGTTATGACTCTCAATATTTTCTTCCTCTATCTTTATTTGATACCTTTTGGTCTTCATACTACGGGTTATATGTTTGTCATAACAGTAAGCATGGAACAACGAATATTAAACAATTGTGAAAGTTTAGGATGTGACTTTCTATAGACTCACCAAATAGGCCTACAGCGACAACAAAATGATTAAAAACATTACTGCAAATCAATTTGGAACCAATACGTTCGATTCAGAGACATTGTTTCTTTTTTAAGAATTTCAGACAATTCATAAAAATGATTGTGTCAACATTTCATTTTTGTACTCACAAAGTCTAAGCTTTTGTGGTAACGAGTATAATGCTAAGCGAATGATTGACAGTATGAGGAATTAGGATGAGAGTGAACGCCGCCTTTAAGTGCCACTCTATATCATAACTCCACTTAACCTATCATCAATTCAACGAATTTCCATTTCCTCAAATGGATGCTTTAATGATCTCAGTACTTCTAACTTCATGGTAGCACAGAATATGAATCTCAAATTTGATCCATATTGACGATGAAAAATCTGTCGCGATCGCATTTTTGTAACCTCTTTGCTTTCTTTAAGAATACTATACAAGCTAAAGGTCGTTAAGCATGTGGCAAGCATGTCAAGAGTTCAATTGAAATTCACATAGAAAGAAGACTGAACTTCATTCTCCAATATTTAGTGAAAGCTTATCACGGACTTTCACAAACACACTTAAGATATAGAATGTCCTCGGTTTTGGTATGATTTTTTTCTGACTTATCATGCTCACAAAAAATGTAAATGTTTTAGAAAATATATTCAGGATTTACGCAAATTAAAACCATGTTGATTAGGTGCTTTCATTTCGTCAGTCCCTCACTGTATCCAATTCCGAAAGTATACACAACACTAAGATGAATGCTGTTTGTCCTCGGTTTACACGTGGCAAAACAGTGAATTCGCTTCTGCTACTATAGTACTAGCCATTCAATCGGTTGTTGATGGACAGGCATCATAATTACTCTACTACCATTATCTGTGGGGACTGGTATCGAGGTACAAAGATGGGGCATTGGAAAATGGCTGTGCACTGCCCCTCAGTCAACTATTAATATTACACTGTAATATAAGGGGTAGAGTATGTGCGTTGTGAGTGTAATCGTTAAGGGGATCTACACTTGACTATACAAAAAATATGGTACATTCTTCAAAATCATGGCGTTTTTTACCCAAATCGATGAGAAAACAACGCAAAATCAATATTTTATGATGAATTTTATGATGCAGCAGCCATACGCGTTTAGGAGGTGTTTGGAAATTCTTTGGTCACATAATACGCTTACCACTTACAGCATAATACTAGTTTTATCTGTTTATAGGGTTCACACCACTAAAAACAATCGCCTATATGCTTACTGTGTAAAATGGACCATAATTATACGCCAATTTCTCGCTTATAAAGCAACTTGTTGCTTCAACTTAGGATTTTGTGTGAAGATCATGGTCTTGGCTTTCCTGCAAATAGCAAAAAATATAAGGTCAAGGCAACATTTTCGAGATATGCACCGTCGAAGATACGCATGTTTGTAGACTGCCCATGCCTAGCCTAGGTCTAAGCAATTCTAATCAATTATTTGAGGTCTCGAAATGGCTATAAAATCATACAAAATTGGTCAAAAAAAGAAAATTTGCACTGATATTGTTTGATAATCTTCATTTAATAATCATCCGATCAAACGTTTGGCCAACAACAATATAGTTCACTTAGTGGAGGGTCATCCCAACCAATTCAACGGGCCTTTTACGGACTGTTCCATTATTTATTTAGTGGTGTGAATCCTTAATGGACCCCAAGGGGTGTGCTGTACCAACGTGTGGGATGTCGCTACTACGTCACAGCCAGCGTGTCATGCTACGAAGGTGTTGGGTTAAGGATAATTATTATTGTCAACTCCAATTTACAATTAACAGTAGAGAGGAAAGGGCAAAGTATTTTTCTGGTTGCCTATGACGTCATACTTCAGGTTCAAGTTGATAAGCTCATGGTTAGCATGGTTAGTAGCCATACGTATAATGGTGTGCCTTATTTATCCTATATAAACACTTCATTGCAAGATGTGAGGAAATTGTCAAATCTATTTCCCATCGGAAGAAGTACACGATGTGGGAATTTCCCAATGGATTGACGTGATTAGTGTCATGAATATCTATGAAGTGTAATAATTAATTGCTGTTATAATTAGCCCCTATGTCAACGGTGTTGTAACATGTAAGAAGCGTTGGTAATGGTAATGACGTGAGAAGCGCTTTACATAGAGCCGTTAAAGAAGAACAAATTAGCGATACAATTAGTATTTTAACTCAACTCCTAGAGAACTGAAAACTACGGTATTATGCTAATGTTTAGGAATTGAACATGGGACCTCTGTACCCACCACAGTACTATAGGGCCATATCCAGTGATCTCGTGATCTCAGAACAAAGGAAGATTTCATGATGGATTCTGGTACTTGTAGAGTATTTTAGACAATATAAGCTCATATACCTCTTGCAAATGTTTGGAAAAACTTCAGGAAGGGGGTAAATAGTTAATACAAGGACCAAAGGTCAAAATCTCAGATTTATTCAGTTGAAAAGTATCTAATTTTGTTTGCATGACTGCAAGGAACAACAAAGTTAATCCTATCAAATGTATCCAATGTTTAGTTTTTAAGATAAAGTTGAAAGATCATGCGACCTTTTGGATATGTTTATGTCTGTATGTTTAACATTCAAATTAGTCAAAATTGTCTCCAAAGATCTTTACACTATCATTATCTAGCAAATAAACTCAGATATTTCCATTAAAGATAGATGTTCTAAATGCTGGCCCGATTTTCAACTTGATGTTGTCTTATTTTTTACATGAAAGGTCATCCTTAAAATTGTCGCATTCCAAAGTTTGAGTTACATAAGTCCAATGGTTGTTATTTTAGAAGCACAAGATCCCAAGAAATTTTCCCATTGAGTAGTACACAAGCTGGCAGTGGGTGGTTAACCACCTTTGGAAGAAATTCACCACATTTTAGCCTATAATTTCTGAAAGGAACATTTCTGGCCCCTAAGATTTTACAGACATAATGAGAACAATATGAGGATTCTTCTGATATCAAAATATCTTGATGTGAAAAAAAAATCATAGCCAAAAAAGTGATCAGAACATACACATTTAAAGATCAATTAAAATGGACATTTAACCTGAAATATAACCTGAATATGATTTTGAATACTGTTGAACCTAACCGCAATCTCACTGAACTTTAAAGAATAATGTCCCAGCAATTTGTTTTCTCATGACTGGACGAAGAATTTTAGACTATTTTGAACACATTCGGATATGAAATAATGAAAAAAGAAAATCCAAAATGTCTTTAGACCCCGGGGGGGGGGGGTACTCGGATTTGGTTTGGTCGGGGGTGTGCCGCTGGAGATTCAAAACCCATACCCATTTTTAGGGGTGATTTGGGGAAAATCGGTACCCATTTTTAGGGGTTTTGCTTCATTTTAGACCAAATTTTCGCAAATTTTCGGGAAAATATACCTAATTTTTGCAAATTTTCGCGAAATTAGACAAAATTTGGCGAAAATAGACACAAATTTCGCGGAAATGGACATAAATTTCGCGAAAATAGACCCATTTGTAAAAAGTGACCCCATTATTAGGGATTTCCAGCACAAAATCATACCCCATGTTTAGGGATTTTGTGCCCAAAAAGCTACCCATTAGAGCGGCACACCCCCGTATACCGTCTTGGGTGAGTACCCCCCCCCCCCCCCCGGGCTTTAGACCTTTTAAGTTATATCTCAAGAAATAAACGTCTCATGAATTGAAATGATTGACTTTTTTTCGTAAGATATAGAGCCATACAAACAATTCTAGCTATTTTCAAATTGATTTGAAACCAGTTTGACTTTTGACCCCTGTAAAAAACGACCCCCCCCCCCCCCCCCCCCCCCCATCCCCTGGCCAAACTTTTGTGAGGGGCACAGGATGTTATTTTGTGGTAAATGCCATAAAGAATCGATATGCACCATCAAACAGTCCGTAGCTCTAGAAAGAACCCTACTATATCGAAATGGGATTTTATTATCAACGGGTCTTCAATCCAACACCTATCTTCATACATCTTTTCCGTTTATAGTGTTACTGAGAGCACTGAGAGGTATATACTTGCAATGTATTTGGGACAGGTCAGGTCGTGGAAGCCTGGCGGCACTTGATATCCTCCATCTACAGGGTGTCTAAAACAAAATTACAACGCACCTCATGTATAGGTCTTGATCGTAACTTCCTAAATGAGTGTCGGAATAGAAAAGTTCAAACGCCTGGTCCGAGCATTTGCTTGAGCCTGGTCCCTTCAGGACCCAAGCGTGTGTCCGTACGGACCGACCCCACAAACAAAGAAACAAACAAACCCTGTAAATGGGGAAAAAAGTGCCGCCAGGCGTTTGAATTTTTCTATTCCGACACTTATTATAGGAAGTTACGATCACCTACAAATGCGTTCTAATTTTTTTGCGACACCCTGTATACCCTCACCTTTCTTTTTTGATGCTGATGCTCCCAGTATACCACACACCAGGTGTGGCTTTAATAATGAGGTTACAGTCCCAAGTGCTAAGATACGTGGCAATAATTGACTCCGATGTGCCACAAATTATGATAAAAAACAAGGTGGTTATCCCTCAAATTCATTATCCAGTTTTTAACTATTGTTCAACCTCTCGAGACAAGGTGTGAATACAAGGATATACGTTACAATGTATTGGATATCGAGCACGATAATTGGATCCCTATCACGAAATAACACAATCAATTATGCCTTTAGGGTATGTTGTAAGCATCGAGTTGGAGTTAACTAATTTTTATATGTAACGTCTTCTTTTACAAGCGATGAAATAAAATCTGGCAATCTTTTTGCGCGAATCCGTGTTTACTGTTTGATCATCATGATGATAGTACGCTATAGTTGTCGTTATGTGGTTGCATGATAAAAAGAAATCCTTGTTGACAAGATTCACTCAATTCGGAAGTTCACAAGACTGATCCAAAACGTAAACCCGTTGTGTAGGTTTCAGCAACCACTGTTGCCTTTGTCGGCATATGTTTGATTCTGGTGAGTTATCTACTTTGCTTTTTCCACCGACGCTATAGACTTTAGAGGGCGATTTAGAGGGCTTGTATTTTAGCAGCGAACATGTAAGTCCAAAATCGTTTTTAAACTCCAAATAGGCATATAGTATACGATAACATATCAAAAGTAACGACATGAAACTGTGAGTGCAATAATAGTTTCCAAAAGGACAGTCAAATTGCAAAACAGGCCATTAAAGGGAATAGCGCATGGTGAGGAAAAGAAACCGCTGACGACGATTTTGTACCAGCTAAACCTTAGCTCATAACTAATACATCACTTACATCATACGATAGAAAATGCGTTCAATCAAATGAAGGATGGTTGATTGAGCGCGCCGTCCACATTGGGTTAAGAGATTGTTGTAGAGTCGCACACAATACCGCTTGCATGTAAACAAACGTAGAACAATTACAGACTGCGCCAATGTCCAACTTGTTTAGATTCAAATAGTCGCCGCGCGCTGTTCAATTTTCGTTAGAATCCTCCTCATGACCGCAGCCAATTCACTGAAAAAGAATTTAATAAAGTCGCCTCAGTAAATGCTCTATTTGACCAATCTTATAAACGAAATGATCCATTTAGGTCCAATTCGATCATGAAACGTTGAACTTTTCCACCAAATAAAAACAAAATGGATAAAGGAAAAAGAATACGAGTATCACGTCGTCAATCGATGACTACCCATCTGCAAAACGCGTGCACTAACACTGACTAACAGGAGTTGAATGGCGAATATTGAACTTGAAGTACACTATTATAGGTCAAGCACGCTATCCTTCCTTTGATATGCTCTTTTTCTAGAAAATACCAGATTTATTACCGAGGGAATATGCATACAGGTGTGGAAACAACATCCTGTTATCATTATTACAATCCATATCTAATTCATGAATTATTTAAATTAAAAAATCTTCAACACTATTGTGTACCCCTGTCTCTCATACTATGTTATAATAAACTGCTCAAAAAAGTTCGAAAATTTGTTTTCAATCACCAATTTGTCTAATATTTCGTAATATATTCATATTGTGTTTCATATTTATGAAAAGCTGATGTGTTCCGCTTTCCAACAATGCCTCATTTATAGCAATCACTTGTGTCAGTGCTTAGCCACCTGCTTGTGAATGTGGAAGGGTCTCATTCAAAATGTGCCAAATTCACCACACTATTTCTAACAACTCTGTCAATGAAGTGTTACATATAACATGTATAATGCAAAAAGCTGTTTTACCAACTATTAATGTTGTTCAAGTAACCTACTCAAACGAATGTTTCAATACACTAAACTTATCTTATTCTAAGCCGGGTACTTAAAGAACCCTCGCTGTTTAAAAACTATTACAGACCTTTTTTTGCTGTGTTGCAAAGCTAGCTAGAGAGATGATCTTTTGACTTAATTCTGATGACAAAATACGAGGATGATGATTTTGGCACATTCAGATAGAGATCTCCCCATATTCTCAAGTACGTGGCTGAGCTGGGACATGTTCATATTGTGTTGCATACTATTCGAAAGCTGATGTGTTTATCTTTCCAGTGCTAGTGATACCTAATTTATAGCAATTACTTGTTTCAGAGCTCAGCCACGTGCTTGGGAATATCGGGAGGTCTCAATCTGAATGCCAAAATCATTACTTTGTCCTCAAAAGTCAATAGAGTATCTCTCTACAACATAGCAAAAAAAAATTAAACAGCAGTGGTGTATCAAGTACCCTGCTTAAACAGGTTTTGCGTAAACATTCGTTTAAGCATGATATTTAAACAACTAGTGTTGTTTAAAGGTTTTAAACAGTGATTTACAGTGTATCTGTCAATGATCACTTTAAAGGTAGATGTTCCGATTTTCAACTTGAAGTTTTCTATTCTACATGAAAGGTCATCCTTAAAAAAGTCGTGTTCCAAAGTTTGAGTTGCATAGCTCTAATGGTTCTTATTTTAGACGCTCAAGAGGCTGTGAACTGTACCCATTGAGTAGTACACAAACTATATCGGTGGTTACCACCATTCGCGGTAATTCGACGTTATTTCATCGATTTCTCCGTAATTATACCGATTTAGGCCGTCAAATTTCAGTATGATGATGAGAAAAATACTAGCTTTCATATGATATGAAAATCTCTGTATGTTTGAAATAATTCTGTGTTACGAAAATGTGATCGGGTCATCTACCTTTAATGGAGAGTTGTTCTTTTGAGTACAAAATAATGGTGAATTTTGGACATTTTAAAAGAGCCCCTCCCCATATTCACAAGCAGATGGCTAAGCACTAGAAAAAGCAATTGCTACTAATGAGGTATCATAGGAATGAAAAACACATCAGCTTTACCTTAATATAAAACACAATATGACTATATCACAACATATTTGACAATTTGACAATTCAAATCAAATTTCTTAACTTTTTTTGAGCACTTGCCTTTTAATGCACGCGTTTATTTGATAGCTGTCAAAGACAGGAATTGTAATCGTAACTATCGTTGTGTGATAATTCAGGTTATATATGGCCGACGGGCTAAACAACCTAATTATTTAATAAAGTCACATTTGTCTGTCTTATAATCAGACATTTACAAATCCTTGATATAAAGTAAGAACGAAGTCTATGCCAGAAGCGTCAATACATCTGTGGCAAAAAGAAACGGTTTATAATGCGTAATGCTAAATCTCGACAAAGAACAATCAGTGTCACTTTGATGACGTCTCAACGCTGAGGTTGGCAAACCTCACTGATTTGATACTTATTTCTTAGTTTGCCGATCGGATCTAGATTTGGGTAACGGTAGTACGGTACGGTGTAGAAGCAGAGTTTTAAAAATCACCAAGAAGTGAAGGAGCCGGAAACTTAATTTTGATATGTGATCCTTCAGACATCTTTATTAAGTCACTGCGCAAAGTCACACATTTCTCCCATTATTTATTACCTGTCCATAGACCGCCATTGTAGAGATCCTCAGATTGACCACCATTGATTGATCCTCAGATTGCCTCAGATTGCGTTATTCCCCAAACAACAACAAATAGTTTAAAGCATTGACAGAAAGGGGTCAAAGGTGATGTAGGGGTCATAAGAGGTCAATCTGTGTACACCACATGTTACCCATAAGATTATTGTCACCAAGCTTGTTTGTAATGACCTTTGACCCCTTTCTGTCAATACTTTAAACTATTTATTGCTGTTTTTGGGAATAACACAATCTGAGACAATCTGGGGATCAATCAATGGCGGTCAATCTGAGGATCTCTACAATGGCGGTCTGTGGACAGGTAATAAATAGTGGTAGAAATGTGTGACTTTGCACAATGACTTTATAAAGATGTCTTAAGTATCACATAACGAAATGAAGTTTCTGGCTCCTTCACTTAATACTCCACGGGGGGCATGGGGGCATCCAAAAAAAAAAATTCAACAAGGTTAAAATTTGACCAAATTTGACAATTTTAGCATAAAATATAAAATGTTGGCGCGCTGCGCGCGCACATTTTATCACCATATTAGCTATAATACAAAATTGTGCAATTTTCTTACCAAATTAGTTAAAATGGGACCCAATTCGACAGTTTGTAAAATGGCAAAACATTTTTTTCTTCTTCTAATTCTTGCCCCCCCCCCCCCCCTCCCCCTAAATTGTTTCTCCCCCCCCCCCCCCCCCCACTCCAATTTATGATGCTGGTGCCGCCACTGAATATATTATTGTTATGCTGTACGACACATCTAACACAGTTCATGTTGACAACGGAATAAATCTCATAATCCTCATTTGCATACTATCGAACTTCTATACCCTTATATCCAGTGGTGTATCCAGGGGGCAGCAGGCCATGTCCCCTCCTGACAAATGAGTATAAAATAATACCCCCCACCTAAACATCGAGTATGACGTTAACAGTCTCTGCCTCTAAGGGCGTACCATGTGGTGATTCATGGGTCCTCAGATCAACTTTTTAAAAAAACTAGTGATACATTACCATAACATTATACTACTTCTGCCAAATTTAAAATTCCTAAAAGTTTTGGTTCGGTCGTAAAAAATCACCGAAATTTTAGGAACAAATCCCAGTAAAATGATTACTACGTTCCCTATAAGTATAACTATGCGCACCTTGCACATCCCAACGAAAGGAAAACATATTTTGAAACCTCCAGTTGGGTACACAACAAAAGTGAAACCAAATCATTGGGATCTCGTTGGCGCGTCACATTACGCTGACCTTGAAACCGTGACGAACAGCGTCCTTAGCAGTTTTCAAGCCCTTATAGTTTGACGCGCCAACGAGATCCCATTACATAAACAAGTTCATATGGAAGAACTCAGAGCCTTAACATATTCAAAAGTAAAAACTGTCAGGATCTCGTTGGCGAACGGAGATAATCCAGGTCAAAGGTCAAGTTTGACCATTTTGAGCCATTTTCGCACCACCGGTAAATCCGTGCGCCATCTTTAAAACACCTTGGAAATGACATCTACTTGCAAAAATGGTTTACCTTGAATAAAAAATGAAGAAACTGGTTGAACAAATGTATGTGGGGCTATTACTGACTCGCATGCACTGTAAGTTGACCTTAAGCAAATTTTTAAAAATCGTTTTAAAAAAAATCTTAAAGATCCCAAGCTGGAATCTTCATTTTTGATTTAAGGTAAACCATCTTTGCAACTGGAGATCATTTCCAAGGTGTTTTAAAGATGGCGCACAGATGTACGGAGGTGCAAAAATGGCTCAAAATAGTAACATTTGACCTTTGACCTTGATTATCTCCATGCGCCAACGAGATCCCAACAATGTTTCCTTTTGAATTTGTTAAAGGCTCCAAGTTCTTTCATATGCACTTATTTATTGAATGGGATCTTGTTGGCGCATCGAATTATAAGGTCTTGAAACTGCATAAGAGCGCTGTTCGTCAAGGGTTCAAGGTCAGCGTAATATGACACGCCAACGAGATCCCAACGATTTTGTTTCATTTTTGTTATGTACCTAACTGGAGGTTTCAAAATATGTTTTCCATTCGTTGGGATGTACGTAGCGCGCATAGATATACTTATGGGGAACGTAGTAATCGTTTTACTGGGTTTTTTTCCTGAAATTTCAGTGATTTTTAACGACCGAACCAAAAAAAAAAAAAAAATTAATCTACAGAATTTCAAAAAAAATGGCTTCAAAAAACTGTCAACGTTTTATTGAACCACTCTGTATACAAGTTGAAGATAATGACTATTTCTAACGAAATGGGATGATTGAAATGCAGTCAGTATGCAGCCCCGCTCAAAGCCGTTGTTTTTCTAACCCACTCACAGCGACCGGAAGTACTCACCCGTAGCGATACCGCTTCGTTTTTACAGTTGACCTCATGATAGCACGATGTAAATGAGCTCTTTTCATGATTATAATCACACATTTCAAAAACATTTGCCATGAAATTGTAAAATAAAAAGGCATGTGATGCATATAATATATCTAATATTATCTGTGAACTTCATGACATGTTGTATTTTCGGTGCAAATTATTGCAATCGCACAGACCGAATTCAAGAAAAACTTGACGAAAATAAAGCCAAATCCAATGTAAAAAAGTCACTTCTGAAGAATCAGGCACCAATTTTATCCATGGTATCATAATATTCATAATCTTTTGTAACTAGAAACATGCTTAAAATATTATAGAATTATTTAGTCTGATCTGGTCAAGTGAATGATTATTTATAATATAGCTCCTCGAATCTTGTCTCGAGCTAAATTCATTTCGTACCGTCGTTGGGTTGTTGATGAAGTGTTTAAATCTCACGGATATAACTAGTTTCGCTTGATAGCTCAGATGGTAAAGAGTTCGCTTGGAGAACGAGAGGTCCGGGGTTCGGAATCGATCCTTCTGCTCTACACAATTTCACATGATTTTTTTTTCTCGTCAAAATCATTTTTCACAATTCCATCACACAAAATGCATGAATTCGGACGTTTTCATTGCAAAAACGGTATTTTTTTCCAAAATTTCAAAAATAAATTCAAACGCGGGCATGAAAATGAAGCGCGGGCGGGTTACGGGAAACTAAAAATCAAGTTGGCGAGGCCTAACGGGGGATCGTAAGTTTCGTTTTTTGACCGAAAATCGGTGAAAATCAGACTCGGTTTTTCTTATCAAAAAAGAAATCGGGCATCAATGTTTTTGATATGAAATTAAAGCTTAAAATTCCGTTAGTACGGAAATTGCTCTTAAAATATCGCACGAATTTTAGTCCGGTCAAGTGAATGGTTACAAGAAGCAAAGTCACGAAAATGGTTAAATTCTAAAATTAGCGATAAAATCACTGTTTGTGGACCAAATATGTCAGATTTGGCATCATATTATAGAGAAAATTACGAACAATCCACCTACTTCGCCATCATGTCTGCCAGCTAACCCTACCTCAATTAATTCAGGGAAAACAAACTTCTCGTAAGGTTTTAGCGCGAGGTTGACATCCTGAAATCGATCTTTGCGTGGGTTAGAAATCGGCAAGGTCACTCATTGAAAGCGATACCTGCGTGCTGACTGAAATGAGGCCACGGAATGTAACTACCGGATTGTGGTGGTAGGATTATAAGGCCATTGTCCTGCTTAAGACAGATTTATGATCTCTTTAATATAAACACAATTAAACTCTTTAATTTCAATTTCAACATTAGCATATTTATGAATCTATACTATAATAATCGTATACTAAAACAATAATCTCATTCTGTTTGCCTCATTAAATCAGTCATGGTGATTATTATATATAGGTCAAAATATATAACAAAATGATATTCTATAGGTATATTAGAATATCATTTGATCCAGGCGGATAAATACCGCAAGTTCCACTCAAACAAACATCATTATGTATGAAATAATTGATGAAGCTAATAATGGTTAATATGTCAATTGTAAAGTAGTAAAGAATTGTTAAGTGGTAAAGAAATTCCACTTAGTGTTATTCTTACTAATGCCACAGCCACTTAATATACGGTTTTCAAGAACTATTTCCTTCTTAATGTTCTTTCGGTATACTTGTAGTAGGCCTACTAGTTTTTAATTGTACATTTGTTGTTGCTGCCAGCGCCGTGATCTATGAAATAGCTCTTTATAAAATCTCGTATGTATGTATTTATATACTGTGTTTAATTGTGCGGAAGAGACATGAGCGCGATAGAAGTATCATTGTTGCCAATTACACTACTCAAATGTAGTTTCCACATTGCGTATAAAGGCGACGAAAAACAATGTCAAAAAAAGATTTTCTCAAAAATATTGCCAAATATCTTTCTTCAAAATGTTTCAAATTAGAAAACAAATCTCAGGAATTGACTTTTAGTGAAATATTTTTAATAATGTTTAAATAATACATTTCTCAAAACTTAAAAGTAGCCTTGCATTAGTATAAACTCCTGGGTAATCTCTTTTTGTTAATCGTGCATTACTTCAATTTGATATTAATTCGAGTTGACTAATTTCATATCTTGTATCCGGAAATTAGTATTTACATCGCACTAAAGGGCTTCAAGAGTTCTTCAGCAATAACAACGGTCGTATTTCCCAACTCCCGATACACCGACGAAACCGTCGATACTATCAGGGGGTTTGTGTGTTTAATACTTAGTCTGTAAGCATCAATGATCATGATGATGAGAATAAGAAAATAGTTATTTAGAAATAAGATTTATTTCATCTTGTATTATAATACAATCAAATCATATCTGGTAACTGATGTCTCGTCCGGATTTCTTGACCATTAGCTGTTATACTAACGAAACCGCCAGTTCTATTCAATCGCAATATAAGCATCGATAAATTTGGCTGCAATCACCTAATAGCCTATATAGTTCCGGGTTTGAAATATATTTCTTTCCGGTGAACTGACGGTCGTAGATGCCATTGGAATTGTTAATTCTCGGATCTAATTCTCTAAATTAGTCAGGCGAGTGGCTGTTACAATTCATAAACACTCCTACATTTTCCAGAATATCAGAACTTCCAAATGCAGCAATTGATGGAAAATGCAAGAGTATAAGGCATAAATGGGAGTTTCATGGCACATAAAGTATTTACACATTAAAAAAAAACAGTCAATAAAGGCCAGAAAATGCATTTCCAGTCGAAAATAATATCAGCAATCTACTGTTTTCCTAATAATTGAAAATCAATTGTCAGTTTGGTTTATTTCCATTTTTCCTTGAAATATTACATGGGATGCATTCCATTTAATATGTTTTCTCTCCAGAAGGAGAGAAAAACTTATAAATTGCACGCTCTAGGTGGATTTCAACCCTTTTTTTCTCCAAAATGAGATTTTTTAAAATCAGTATCCCAAGAAAACAAATATATATATATATATAAAAATTCTGTTTTGTATAAAATGATTTTTGTGATGTCTAGTTTCATTTTTTGCAGTACATCTTTACTGTAAACTTGAAGAATCCACAGGCCTTTCAGAACGACCATGAAAATGTAGTATTTCCCCAAAATCAACATATAAAGAAAAACTCTGAAAAAATCCTCTTGTACAATTGTTAGATATCATGTTCAGCCACAATGTCTGAAGAAATCATTGAAAAATATTTAATAGCATTGATATATATGATAGGGCCAAAATGACTTTTAGAATATTTCAACTTAAAACAATATGCATATTAGTTACAAATCAAAAATGTCTTTAAAACAACCACAAACTGGTAGATGTTGATCATCAACATTTTAATAATGGCCTAAAATATGAATGTATATTATAAGCCTAGTTTGTATTCATTTTTGCTGAATAAATTGAATTGAATTGAATTGAATTGAGTGTTTATGGCCTGTTGTACTGTACTGATATCAGATATTTTACAAACAACCAGGTTACTATTGATCTACATGTATAATACTTTCCATTCTCCTGCGTAAAAAAATCTGGACAATGGTTGTCTGATTCCCGCGAGATGAACCCTAGATTTGGCGGGAAAATTACCATCAGTATTCCACACATCTATCCGCCGCAACAAAGAATATAGGTCGACGGTTTTAACCGGCTTTCAAGTTTCAACCAATAGAGGTTCGGGTTAAAACAACCTAAACTTGACATGTTGAAAGATTTAGATGTTTACATAGATGTGACGGATGAGTGAAGTAGGCTATCTTACTCGTTAAGAGAACCGTAAGTAATGGAAGTGTCTATTTTCAATCTCGAATCAAAGGCAAGGTGTAACTTACTAACGTTCGCTGAGATTTAGGTACAATTTGCGCCACATTTGTGAGTTGATCGAAAGGTCTGTGGTATTCAAAGTGCTGTGGCACGAATTGTCACATTATAATTGTCATGTCAACTGTTTAATTAATACCTATATTCGTATCATCTTAATTTAATCAGGGAGGTGTTACAACATCTCTCTGATTAAATAATCTCAAGTATTGCAATGCCATTTTGTTCGATCAATTCGTCTAATTAACTGAGGGAAACGACTTCTTCAAAGTCCTAAATGTCACTTTCGCTTCGGTGAACTTTTGGAATTTACTGTTTGCATCTTGATGTGATCTAAACTCTATTGAGCGTGTCAAAAACTCTACTGAGCGTGTCAAAAACTCTACTGAGCGTGTCAAAAACTCTACTGAGCGTGTCAAAAACTCTACTGAGCGTGTCAAAAACTCTACTGAGCGTGTCAAAAACTCTACTGAGCGTGTCAAAAACTCTACTGAGCGTGTCAAAAACTCTACTGAGCGTGTCAAAAACTCTACTGAGCGTGTCAAAAACTCTACTGAGCGTGTCAAAAACTCTACTGAGCGTGTCAAAAACTCTACTGAGCGTGTCAAAAACTCTACTGAGCGTGTCAAAAACTCTACTGAGCGTGTCAAAAACTCTACTGAGCGTGTCAAAAACTCTACTGAGCGTGTCAAAAACTCTACTGAGCGTGTCAAAAACTCTACTGAGCGTGTCAAAAACTCTACTGAGCGTGTCAAAATATACAATACGTTTTAGGAAATACATGTACATATAGCTAGTTAACGATATTCGAATGATCATTGGTACCATTTGACAATTAGTAGGGTCATAATCTTGGATTCCGTGACCATTTTCTTCCTACCTTTGTTTCTTGGGGAATTTGTGAACTAGACCCATTCTAAAAGAAAATGAGCTCCTTTGTCCCTCTAAAAAGTGACGGGAACGTTCTTTTATAGCCGAAATTCCGAAATGGCCGCCATACTGGGGCCCGAAATTAAAATTGATTTAATTAAGGTGTTTGGCGCAAATAAGGACCTATTGACTTTTTTTGATAAGATCGCGTATAGATGAAGTTCCATCGATGTGCAACCCATTTCTGAAATTAAAAAATAGGGGTCACCGACCTCGTTTCTCCACGAGAATCATTTTAAAAATCACTTTTTTCGAGCAAAATAACACAGAGGTCTATGGGAAATACGGATTTTTTGACACGTTTTGCTTCATAGCAAAAAAACTAGATTGAAATGTTATGCCGGATATTTTTTAATAGATGCGCAACTGTATGCCCTTTTTATATCTTAAATAAAACATGGCGGTCACCGACTCACTTTTTCCACAATTGAACGAAAAGTGTCTTTTTTTAGTGTTCAAAAAAGTGCTGCCGTGGAATACCGCGTATGACGCGAAATAAAAGGCGCTTCATTGCCTGTGTATTTATTTTGTACGCGTATCCCATAGATTTAAAAATAGAGATCCAGTATGCCGCCGCCATTTTGAAACCACTATGGGGACCAAATTGGAGGTATGTCGGTATTTTCCGTAAATGCTCGTGAGCATTCGGAAAGTGCCATTCTTTCCGCGTATTTCAAACCATGGTCCAATCCAACGCGTACGCAGTCACTGCCAAAAATAACGCGGAGATTTATTGAGTTGCGCGATCAACGGTCCGACGCTTCACTTCGGTTTTCTGCACGCACGATACATTATGTCACTACTGAATCTCATACAAGCGAGTAAGCTATCAAATGATTGAAAAACCATTGTGCGGCCCAGGACCGTACAATTTATATTACAGTGATGATGAGTGTGAACTTTAGAGAGAAGTACCGTGTTTTCAGATTAACTGCCATGTGAACTTTAGTATATAAATGTATAGAGGGACACAAAAGAATTTCGGGTCATTCAATACAACATGGTGAATTATCTCCAAATTATTATTAGACCTACCCGAAATAGTTTCTAAAAACAAGCAGCAAGGGAAATTATGATAAAAGAGCGGCCAAAGTTGCCCATACTGATGGGTCGTTCGGCCAACGAGATTATGATATAAAGAATATACTTTTAGTCCAGTAACCAAATAAGTCGTTCTTAACATGACCATAATGACGAACAAATATGTCCTAATATAAGTACATGATGGGTCGTTCTTTAAGAGCGGTCAATGAAATTATGAGGGAAAGACTATTACTATTAGTATTAAGAAGCGAACTTTTAGTCCAGTAACCAAAGATAATGATAAGTTAAGTCCCTTTTTTAAGCTTATCTTACCAAAATAGGCCTACATGATCAGGATGAAGACCCAAGTTGCTAAACACATTATGGGTCTGGATATGGAAAACGTTTTTCTAGTAAAAATATTGAATTTTGCGCCGTCGTATAGGAGACCCCAGCCGGAAGGGTGAGCGCGTCCGCAACTAAACACTCTCTATCTGACCAAAGACGGTCATTTTACTGTCTTTGATCTGACCATATAGGATCCATCCTTTCAGTAGAGACACGAAAAACGCCACACACAACAGGGTTAAAGCTAATCAAGGACAAACTGCGCACAAAAAAAAATCGGAATTATTTATCAATCGCCATATGATTTATGTTTCAAAATATCATATATATATACACACATTCGAGATGTACCGAAATGCAATCCCAAAATGCAATGACTATTTTACGTTACAACGGGCCAAAGGTTTCATGACAAAGCCCATTAAAATTGTTGATTAGGCCGCCCCTTAATATTACATTTACCTTAAACATTTTATAACCCTTTTAACAATTTCCACGCGGCAGGCGTCTGCAGACGACAATCCAAAATAGCATAAAATGTTTTAAAAATGTCAACATTATTGAATGTCATTTTCCATATTTGGAATAACCATGTGAAATGCATTCATATAAGTACAAACGTGCCTATTAGTTGTTCAATTATCCTTGGGATACACATGAAAGTAAGGAAAGGTTTCTGAAAAATCTCTTTTGTAGTGGTTAAACCAATAGCCGCGTGGAAAGTGTTCAAACACTGTAGACAACCATTCCCGATTATCAATCGCAAAAAATCCCAAGTTCAAAATAATGTCATTCATGTTGTTAACAAAACAGGTATAGACGAGAATGAAATACATTCAGATCTCGAGTCCTACCAAACCCAAATAGGCCTACCATAAATATTTATTTAGAATTTCCAAAGGCAGAAAGACTTGATCCAGTGCACTCCTTGCTGATTGGATGTGTAGGCCTTAGCCACTAACTGTATACATTGCCGCTGTCTTATTTTGTTTTAATTAGTGGTGATATCTTACATGTCTAATGCCCCCTGATCTCAGGCCTCCCCTCGCCCCCCCCCCCCACCCCATTACAATTTAAAAGAGAAAGGGAGAAGAGAAGGAGTGGGAGTGGGATGGGGTAGGGGGGGGGGGGGCGGGGTATATTTGCCCCGAGTAAAGGGGTCTACCGTCTACATGTCACATGGTCATGGGTTGACAAAATAAAACGGCTGTCGGCTTGTCTTCGCGAGATGTCGTGTGTCGCAATTTGGCTATTTTTCAACTGTGTCGCATGCCGACTTACAAATTAGCTAAAAGTCGCGTGTCGCAAAATAAGTTTAGAAAGGCCTATAGTATTATTTTCTGCTGGGGTCATATATTCGCGGTAGGCCTACCGTTTGTACAGCGATAATACTATTATGAAATTACTGTGATGTATGAGAAGCCGAATAAATAATAATGATATTATCTACATTTATCATACTCTCCCGCCACGTACGCGCTACACTTTTGCCAAAATTCAAATATATTATAAAAAACAATATTTTTTCTTTCTTTGTATTTGTAATACTAGGCCTATATGATATCATTACCAAACGAAAGTACATGAAAGTGTCAAAATGATCTCTCCTAGTGTTAGTGATTAACATGACATTTAAAGTAAAAGGACTCAGACTCAGAATTTGAAGGGAAAATAGCTAAAAAGAACTTCAGCTAAAAATGTTGGGCCTCCTCCCCTCAAAACGTGATAACGATTTATTTTCAAAACAATCTTCCATTTGCCGTTATCCCGCGACCCGGGGTAAATGGGGAACCTATTTTTCAAACAACCCATTTATGGAACCTGTTTTCAGCATAACAAGTTCAACCATCTATAGGCCTACTTAAATCAGGAAAATATCAGTATGCACGAATTATTTCTTACATATAACAAAAAAAACACTATCTAGCATTCATAAAAAACAAATATTCAAATATTATTGTGCACCGCCCCCCCCCCCCCCCCCCTCAAAATATAATCCTGGATCAGCGCTTGCTAGTTATATGCTATAATATCTCTTTAAAATAACCTTAGCTAGCGATGATAGCTACCTTTTACTGAAGATTATTATTATGCATGTATTATTAACAATTTAACATGATTAAGCCAAAGACAGTTATAAATTCAACATAATAGTACCAATGTTTTGACAAAAATGGACTTCAGGAGCGCGGCACTTATTTGGTCTGCTTGAGATTAATACAACTTGAGTTATTACGATAATCATGAAACCTATTTGAACGGTATGAATAAGCAAAATGTATTTTGTTTAAAACATATGAAAAATATGCTAAAGCATCAATATTTAAATAATCAAAGCGCAACTATGAGGAGAGTGGTTTGAACTATGAAGCGTAAATCGATGAGCCTGAGTGACGGTTTCTCTGGCGGCTTTGGACCGTCAACACTTTAATTTTATACTGCTGCGGTATAATTGAAAATAAACTTTCAAAATGATCATTGTCTGTTGTCTATGTGAAGATTCAACAAAATACGGAACCAATTATTTCAAGCAAGTTACCTTTTGAATAAAACAGCATCGGACCACTGCTCACCGCCCGTGTAGCGCGGTATTTACCCTGGTTCAAATATGGCGTTTTCGGTGTGACGTTCACGAAAAGTACGCAGTGGGTACGCGCGAAGTAGCCCGGCGCGAAAACACACGCGACGATTGCGTTTTACGCGGAGAAAGTCACGGCTCATGTACACGCACGATGTTGCATTCGTTCTTTTCCGTGCAGTTCCGAAAAATACCGACATACCTCCAATTTTCCCCCCATGGTGGGAATCCAAAATGGCGACCGTTACACGTAAAGAGATAGGGCAAAAAAAATCGTCTGGTTTCTCCTTTATAATTCTGTGGCGTATCCACACAAACGCCCACCCACCGCGCGCACCCACCCACCCACCCACACTCGCTATAATCATGACAATCATAATAGCGCAACCTCCCGGGGCGCTTGGGTATCTCCCTCCCAGGATCACCTTATTTTTAGGTGTCAATCCTTCAGAGTGCTAATGAATACAGGGTATCCTAATATTATAAGAT
Organism: Ophiura sarsii; assembly: GCA_035610835.1. Classification (NCBI taxonomy): domain Eukaryota; kingdom Metazoa; phylum Echinodermata; class Ophiuroidea; order Amphilepidida; family Ophiuridae; genus Ophiura; species Ophiura sarsii. The sequence goes on from CM069443.1 coordinate 23,389,751, forward strand.
TCAATGTTCCACGTAACAGTCATGTTCATTTGGCACCGTTTATAATAGCTGCTGGGATGTGTGTGATTGTGATATAAAGGAAGGGAGTGTTCAGAAATTTGGGGAGGGTGGGGGCAACTTGCATTTTTTTCGGTGTCTTACTATACCCTTCCCCCATGCACCCACCCTCTTTACAAACCGTAAAACTTGTTCGGCTGAGCACAAGGATTCCGAAAATGTATAGTTTGCCCCACTTCCGCACTTGGTTAACGAGTTATCGGGTAAAATGGTAAAAGGTCGTTGTTCGTATGATCACAAGGATTCCAGAAATGGTGTTTTTTTACCACCGGGAATATTTTGTGTGGGTCAAAAGGTCAAGGTATAGGCCTATTGAACTATATAGAACCTGACCTTTTGACCCCCTTTATAAGGTACAACAGACACTATACAGTCATAAAAAAAGTAACTTTACAGGTAATCAATGGACTTTTAACTCTATAAATATATATCATACCTAAAAATATTAAATCATAAAGTTGTTGAGAAATGTATCTTCTTTAATATGAGATATTGCACGCTAGGATCGGTTGAATCCAAAATGTAAGGTAAAGTCACAATTTCATTTTCACATTTTTCAACACGGGGGAGATTATGACAGGTTAGCGTGTGTGTGGCGTATTGATCCATCGGAACAATACGGCCGACTCATGACCTGCGCATGCATCCCCCAATTGCACTACCGGTAATCGATAAGGTACCCGTAGATGGGTCCACGTGTAGAAAATAAAAATGTGAAAATGAAAATCGTACCTCACATTACATTTTGGAGTGTCTCTTCCTCAATAATCCTCCGATCCTAGCATGCAATATCTCATATTAAAGAAGATGAATTTCTCAACAACTTTATAATTTAATATTTTAAAATAGGATATCTATTTTTAGAATAAGAAGCCCATTTATTACCTTTATAGTTACTTTTTGATGACTGTTGGTGGAAAAACTATTATTTTTGGAATCCTTGCAATCGGACGAACAATTTGAGATATCATTTTTTTTCTTCAAAATGATTTTACGGCGGTGCATTACAAAAAATTCTATAGCCTACTTTACATTTGAAAGGTTTTTTAGCAAGTGTACTTTTTTGCAAAGTTTCGATTGATTCGGATATTGTATTTAAAGATTGAGTGAAAGTGATTGCCCATATTGTCATCATAGTCTGAACATAATGTATAAGAAATTCAGCTCTTTCTGGTGAAGACCGTTTCAAGATTAACTTCCAAGGTAATTTTAGTCCGAACCGGATGCTTCCCTGTTAAAACAAAATAAATTTCAAATCATCGTCTGCTATGTGGTCTGCTTCGAGAATCTCGCACCACGCGAGATGTTAAAAAAGCAACTTGTTTAGTTGCACAAAATGTTTCCAAAATGTCAATATTATTGAATTTCATTTACCATTATTTGGAATCACTATATGTAATGCATTCAAATAAGTACAAACGTGACTATTATTTGTTCAGATATCCTTGAGATAGTTATCCTTGAAATGAAAACCAAATATATACGTGTATTAACAATATTATATACTAGTACTACAGAAACGACGGTAAAGTGTCCATTGAACATGTGTTTCAAGGCAACACTTTACCGTACCATTACCATCTCTTCACGTCTGATAAATAATTTGTGAATTAAGCTAAATTCATTTATTGCAGCGCTATTTTAATAAATTAGATAAAATATATTACTTACATGTATGTATTCACGTATGGTTTATGCAGGAAAGTTGAGAATAGAAAGAGGCCGCTCGAAACCACAATCAAAGTAAAACCTGTACATCCGCGATTCATTATCAATCGGCTTAACCTCGATCGATCAAGTAATTCCGTATCACGAGAGAATTCACTTCACTTATGCATGCCCGTAACAAAACCTTGTCGTTCCCGTAGTATTCGTTGTTCAGATTAATTCAATACACGACCTGTCGACCTTCAAAACAAGCTTTACTGTTTAAAGAATGACCTATACATTTGGCGGGTTATTTTGAATGAGTATTCATTCAACATGCGTGTTGGTCACAGATTTAGATTATGTGATGTTCTTTCATAATTTTAAAAGGAATGAAACAGAGTTTAGTTCCCTCAAATATAGCCGACACACGAATTCGCCTCTATGAGCGCAAGTCATGCGTGTAGAGCATGCGTGGTAGTCACAACAAACCCAGATTTCGACCCAGCCAGCGTGCAAAATGCACGATGTTACAGATTTGACCTGGAAACACGAGCGTGAATCACTAAAAATAAATGCGTTTCTCTTCCTTTGTCAAAATCTGTCACCATAAATGAATTAATACAAAGTTAGTTTACACATTCAATAACAACACAGTTGATTCTTGATTGTGGGAAGTGATGGGAATTTCAAAATGATTATTTCCTAAGAATTCGTCTCATTGACCTCGCAACATTTCGAACAAAATTAACTTAAATTAGTGCTTTAACCAAAATATATCATAACTATCCAAAAAACCAGTCGATTTGGATGGGGTTTTCAATGAAATACTCGGAAAATCCTACAAAATCAAGAAAAAGTCGATCGTCAAAGGTTACTCAAGTTAGTTCAGATCAACAGAGAGCAACATCCATGCTACAATTTCCCACAGGTCCCCAGTCCGGCGCATTAGAGCGATCTCGGAAGAAATTACTTCCGTTTTTTCCGTGTGTGATACGTGTCTCCACTAAGCAATCAACGAAGCGTGGTTCGGATGACAGCAAAGAGATTTCAAGTGGTACTTGAAGAGTGCTTATAGCGGCCTATGGCCATGTGTTTTGAATTCGCCACCCTTCCCGTTGCATGTCCAGATTTGTCAATTTACACCATCTGAGATTCGAATTAGCATATCGCACATCGCAATAATCACTTGTTCTACCCCATAAAAAGTATATATTTTCTGAACGGTAATCTCACAAGGAATCCAAATATGCTATTTGAAATAGAACCTAATAATGGTAACATGTTGTGATTAAGAATGTTAAAAACAATATCGATTTTTCTTTTTTTCTTCTTTCTTCTCCATATTTGATTAAAGCTCAATAATATGTTTATACCTATTCCAATCATAATTGTACTGTGCATATTAGTTCCTCATGCAATTACCCATCAAAACCTAATGGTTGTCAAGGGTAACTTGTTGAAAAATACTATATCGGGAAGTAAATGAGCACAAACGTTTAAATTTCATAATTATTAGAGTATATTTTTATTTTTGAGAGATGCACCCTATCCTGATGTAAACGGCATTTTTAAATCCCCTATTTGAGAGCTTTCCAAAAATGCATAACTTTGCTATCATCGGTTGATTTTTTTTTTATAGTCATGTATGCAAAACCGATGAATTAGGGCAAGTTCGCTGTGTATCGAATAGGTAGAAAGCCAAGAACAATTCAATCGATTAATGATTACAATTGTTACATAATAGTTGTCACGTTTGTTAAAACAGAATCTAAAACCATCTATAAAATGAGAGCAAAATCATGTTTGTACGATACACACATGAGGAGTTATTGTAAATTGAACGTAGAATTGGGAACATTGTCTATATTCCCCATAGAGATTGTGCACAGCGCCACCGCCACCGCCACCGCCTCCACCTCTGACTTTCGAGATATAATCAATCATATCTCAGTCAAACAGATATAGAAATACCTGATTTATTCACACGATGTAGCTAGATAAATAGGCTTTCAAATGACACCTCAACCATAGCACTACCTTATTTGGTTGTTGAGTTATTAAAGAGAGATGGATGATTCGTCACCAAAATGCAACACCCCTTTGGGTGGTGTGGTGAGTTCAAAACGCATGGCCCTATAATATAGTTATGAATAGAGCAATGGGGGATGGGATTATAATTTCGAACAGCCTCCTTCTATTCTCAACTTTCCTGGTTTATGTATTCACGTATTTAGTTGTTTTGGTTGTTTTTGAGGATGGGATTGAACTGAAGGCCTATTGATAATATTATCGCCGTTCTTCCTCATCTAACTCATTAGCTTAGTTGATAGAGCGCTGGTCTAACAATCCAGAGGTTCCAGGTGCAAATCCTGGACGTGCACATTTTTTACTGACTATCATTTATAATTTTTGGAGTAAGAATAAACTTTTATTCATTATCCAACCATATCCAACTATTGTTTTTCCAAACATTTGAACGGTTGAACATGATTCAATAAAATACATTACATATAGGCCCTATATAACGTCCATTGTAGTTTCTAAGTGTGTTCTGTAACCTCCCCGCCATGCGAGTACTTCCCAAAATTCACGCCATAAAACATACATGTATAATACAATTGATTAGAATTGTGGGAACAGCCTCAAACTCATTTTTAAGTACCCCTCCTCTAAATGCATTTGGGCTTTATTATCATTAAAACAAACACCCACGGATTTTTCTGCTCTAATACCTCAGTATTTGTAACATACGTGATTGATAATTATTAATTTATAATATGTTTTTCCAATGGGGATCGTAATCATTATACTTTTATCACTGATACATTGTCTGTGTCAATATTTTAGCTTTATTGATCAATCTCATGATTAAAGGTAGATTTATCAGAGCATGTACTTTTTTTTCTAACTGCGATGATGTTAGCGTCTCTAGAATGCTAGATGTTCGCGTCTCTGGTCAGTTGCCCGTAGATATACAGTGCTCAAAAGAAATTATCATTATTACCAAACTGTCGGCCGAGTGCACCAATGGCGGGTAGCTGAAGAATAGCGCTACCTCGCTAGTAACTGAGGTGTAACCTAAACTTGTGAGAGCTGCAGCACCAAACTGGGGTAAGCTACTAGGCTAGTAACTGGCGGGTAATTTACACTAAATCTTATACCTCGCCGGATCCAAGAGTAAGTTGGAGCATAACAGTTTATGCTATAACTAAACGACAATTTCTTATTTGCCTGATGGGCGATTACATAGATATGATGATCAGTGGGAGAATTTTTTCATCTTGTGTATAATAATTAGACTCAATGATACATTTAAGACCAATTTATTATAAAATATTTTAAAATTATCCACAATCATGCATAGGCCTATATACACAGTTGTAAAAATTAGTTCAAACACTCAAGCATCCAATCAATCAATCAATCAACCAATAATTATTTAATTAATTAATAAATAAATAAATTAAATAACACGAAATCAAATAAATAAACAAATTCATAAATGAATATGCCTATTGAATGAATATTATAAATAAAGCAAAATAAAAATACATAGGCCTACACATGTAATAAATCGATTGATTAATGTTAATACCATACTGTAGTTCATAGAAATTGACATAAATGATTTTATTAAAGTCACTAAAGTCATTAAAATCTTTTTTTTTAAGAAAAGAAAAAATAGAGAAAAAAATGGGAATTACGGGAATCGAACCCGTGATTTACATTTACAAAAGCCAGGATCACAGTAGCACGCCACAGAGATTTGACGCTAGAATTGTAATATTTTTATTATTTAACCATTGATCCATTTATTTAAAACGAACGGATTTTGATCGTAATTTTTTTTGCAATTTTATACCATTTTGTATGTTACTTTCGCACAAAATGTGTTTATAATGTAATTATGGTCCTTATTTTTGAAAGAATGGTAATACACTTTGAAATTTTCGAACACAAAAAATGGCGTCATATTCACAGATTTCATGGACGTGGTGTGACGTGTTGCATTATTCATGTATTTAAATCACGCTTGACGTAGCGACTGACGACACATTTTTATAATTCTACGGAACACCATTCGTGTCAATATGATTGCTGTTTGATACATATACACACATTTGACGCATGCGACAATGAATTTTGTAAGGGGACGATGCTGATTAATGTGGATATTTACCTCGCTACTTACTATGCTGGTGTTACTCGCCAGTTATGCTCTAAGAATTACATCGTTAGTAAGTTACGCTACAGTTAGAGCATTACTACTAGTACCTCCCTATTAAGTTACGCTAGTTTGGTGCACTAGGCCGTTTATAGCGCCAATTTGAAGATAAGACAAGATATTTTCTTTTATTATATTTTCTAACCATTCTATGCGCGCTACGACTTTTTACGGTTGTACAGTAATGTCAAAAACGTATGACAATTCCTTAAAAGGAATGTCTTGTTTCTGTGTCAAATACACACACACAAGAACAGTGAACCGGTCCGTAAATTTTGAATTGTTTAAGCGTAATTTTGCCGAAAGGAGGACATAAAGACATACTTTTTATATAAATTGGTCAAAGTTGTTCATCTTTTAACTACACTGTAAAAATGGTGTGTAAGACACATCTTGGCAATAGACATGTCTTCAACAATAGATAACAAAGAAAACAAAAACAAGTGTCTTGTCTGAAGACACATTGTAAGACATGAAGTCAGAAGACATGAAGACACAAGTCATGTCTCTATGCAAGTCATATTTAACCAGCAGACACAAGTGTCTCAAAATTGGCTTCAATAGACACGTCTTGCAAATTGTATGTATCTTGCATGGAGACATGTCTTCTTGCGAGATGTCTTGTATACAAACATGACTTGTATAAGACATCTCACAACCGAGTTAATTGAATCATGTCTTACAAAGTGTCTTCAGGCAAGACACTTGTTTTCGTGTTCTTTATTATCTATTGTTTAAGACATATCTATTGCCAAGACGTGTCTCACATGGTTCTGTAAAACACCATTTTTACAGTGTAGTAGTTGTGTCATTGGTTTCCATTTTATGCTGTATCTATGATGTTTTTATTATCAATTTGTCATAGTTGTTCATCTTTTGACTTATTATTATTTTTTATTAATCGTCATTTCTTGAATTGAATTGAATTTGATTGAATTGAATTGAATTGAATTGAATTGAATTGAATTGAATTGAATTGAATTGAATTGAATTGAATTGAATTGAATTGAATTGAATTTTACATAAATCATAAATCAAAATTATGTGCTGATTACCAAGAGTCGAACTGACAAACGTGGTGGAGGTGTAATTCTCTACGCCCGTGAAGATTTCAGAGTTCAGAGGGCTGACATCACGGTGCAATTTGTAAGCTGTATGGGTGAAAGTTAGACAACGTTTACCTCGTGAAATTTCAATAATTTCCTATGCCATTATATACAATCCACCTGAAAGTCCTCATGAAAATGAACTTATTGACCACCTTCTTGCGGGTTTTGACTCCATTCGCACGAACAATCCAGAAGCAGGGATAATTTGTTTGGTGACATCAACCACCTCGATACCAGACAACTTTGTTATGGCAACGGCCTGATCGAAAAATGCAATTCCGGACAAGATCATTACCAACATGCAGAACTACTATCATGTTCCACATGTATTTTCTCCGATTGGAGCTAGCGACCATTCTACAGTAGTTTGGACATCAAAGTCAAAACTCAAGACATCCAATGTTCAGTTGTTATTAGACCCAAGAAGCAGTCGTCGATTAGAGAATTTGGTCAGTGGATCGTTATTAAAGCAAGACTGGTCTGAGGTATATGATATGCTGGATACCGTGAGCATGCGTAACGCTTTCTACAAGTCTCTCAATAACGCCATTGACACGCACCTTCCAACTAAAACTATAAAATTATACAGCAAAGACAAACCATGGATGCGCGTATAAATCAAAAGTCTCTTCTGTGAGCGACAGCAGGACAGTATTCCATAGGGAACGTCGCTCGGCGAAATGGAAGCGTCTTCGAAATAAAATCAAGCGTGCCATAAACAAGGCTATGAATAGGTGCTATAAAACTCATGTAATACAAACGTGATAATCCTGCTAAATGGTATGAACAAATCAAAATAACGACGAACCTTAATAAAACTGAGTCAACTATTCAGCCGCCACCTCATGTTGATCCCAATGGCTATTTACAGCTGTTGCTGACGGTATTAATGATCACTTCGCCTCCGTCTCCCAAGATCTGAAGCCACTTGATACGACAGAGCTCCAGGCCGGGCCTATAGACCCGTTCCCAATCCTTGTCCATTTGTTCAGGACTTTGAAGTTTACAATAGACGTTATTAGTAATTGGCGATTTCATGTCAAAGAGGGAGACATACTCGATGTCACGAGCCGATAAACATACAATCTCGTACTTTTACTGCAATATAATGAACTGTGAACTTCTACATTTTCCTCGATAGTGTCGGTTACCAGCAAATATTTCATTTCAAACTAGTGGAATAGATAATTTTATATACGTCCAAGTTTATTTCACGAATGTAATAAGGTCAAATATTGAACAGCTCAGAAGTATGAAGAATTTTTATGATTAGTGCAAAGTTCACCACATTGAAAAACTACCTCACTCTCGTCTCGGCTACACAACTAGCCTCGTTTTCGGAGCACGAATTGCTCTGAGCATGCTCAGTTGGATAGTACGGCCCTCTTTTGACGTAAGTGCGCCAATTACGAATAACGTCTATATGCTTCAAAATCCAAAGCGGGTGAAGTTTACAATATGCTTCAAAAATCCAAGCGGGTCAGGCGCGTTTCCAGGAGGAGGGCCTTTGGAGACTCAAGTCCCTAGACCGAAAAAAGAGAGTAAGAAAAAGAAAGGAAAGAGGGGGAGAGAGAGTGAGGGGCGGAGGGGGAGGGGAAGGAGCTTTTATTAGTGTATCTCTCCGTCTCTGAACCGTGTCAGTGTTTTATAACAAATGTAAATATTGATAGCAAGGAGAGTTTAGGTCATTCGGACACGCTCAAACCCAACAGCTCGGCCCCTATCCCCGCCAACGACATTCCCCCACCTCAAGTGGCATAACCAGAGGGGATCCCCTGGTAGCCCCCCCCCCCCCCCCCCCCCCCCCCCCCCCCCCCCCCTTCATACTCATAACATCTGAAGGGAACGTCTTTTAGGCTTTATATTATGCAAATAAAATGAGAAAAATATTGGCTTTCGTCTGATATCCAAATCTTAAATTCGTTGAGGAGAAATAACTGTTGGTTGGAACGGGCCGCTCACCTTCAAGTAATAATAAACAGTAATGCCACATTACGACACAACATTTAATTGAAACAAGGTATCAGATGCTTGACTTTTTAACCCTTGTCTAATAGGCTATCCCACACTTAAGAGGTTATATCGGCGTAATGCCTTCACTAATGTCTATTTTACGCCTTCATTCTTTAAATCACCGTATAGTGGCCTGCCAATTCCCAGGGCACTGTTGAAGGAGTAGATATAGAGAGCGTGAAAAGATCATTCCTGTGATACCGTATCTATAGCCATTATTACGTGTTAATAAGAGCGGATGCGTTGGAAGTTGATAGACCTACATTCTCAATCATTATTGGGCATTATTATTGAATATGGCAGTGTGTGTATAAGGAAAATGTCAATATTCTGATTGGTTTTAAGGCCAAGGAAAGCAAATTGTTAGTTTCCCGTCACCTTTTATTTTGGCCAGGGACGAGGCGACTATTTCATTATTTATTATTCATCATTTTTGACATTCTTTTTTTTTAAATATTCGATTTATGTGCCCAAATACAGGCTATCCCAAAATGATTAGTACCCATCGATGCCCAAAGTTCAATAACAAATTTCATCATCAACATCAATGAGATTAGATCTTTATTTTTGCTATCATATTTGATATACTGTACCCTTTCATTAGAATTTTAGATCATGAACATCGGACTTATTTTAATGAAGTTACACTCCATTGTGTATAAGACAAGGTGATTTCACCTTTTCGGCAAAGTGCAAAAAAAGTGTCTTTAAACAGCTTGTTTGAAAGAAACTAATACATTCTCTTAATCTCTTGTCTGCTGATATCTTTGGTTCCTTTCTATTTCAAACTGCTGTTGTATCATATTGTTGTTCAAACCATTTATACTTCTTCATTTTGATTCAATTTGAAGAGTAAAAATGCATCGTCACGCATGAGCGACCCCAAACTTTGTTTCTATAATGAGCTAGTTTTTAGGCTAAACTTGAGGGACATTTAAACAGGTAAAGACGTGGTCATGGGTAATTAGAAGTGAATCAGACTTCTTTTTCATATTGGGGATGATATAAAAATGATATAGTCCCTTAGTGTTTAACCTCACGAAATCCATTCTCCAATGTGAAACTGAAATCTAAGCCACTGGTGATTCACCAAATACCACTTCATTTAGAAGTCCCTAAACACTTCTCAAATAAAACAAAGCATGGGGTCACTCAAGTGTGACAAACTTCTTTTACCCGTTAAATTGAATTAAGGAGAAGAATTATTAATGATTTGAACACCCATAACTAATAACAGTTATATACAACAGAAAGACACACAAGATTATATTGAGTAGACAAGAGATTATGAAAATACACAAGTTTCTTTCAAACAAGCTGTAATAGCACACACATTTTTTAGCACTTTGTCAAAAAGGTGAAATCACCATGTTTTACATAATAGAGTGTATCTTGAATTTGATAAATCCGATATTCATGATCTAAAATTCTAATGAAATCGTACAGTATGACAAAGATAATGTAAAAACAACGGACCTAATCCCATCGATTTGGATGATGACAAAAATTATTGAACTTTTGGCATCGATGGGTACTAATCATTTTGGGACAGCCTGTACGTGTAGCGTATAGAACCAATAGTGTATAATTGTGAATAGGGGGTATCAAATATGTCCTTACTACAATAAATACTAGTGAATTCCAGACCCGGCATTTTGCATACCAAGCCTTGTTTATTTTAAAACAGTTTTCCTCTTAATGCTTTTCAGAAGATTTTTCATAACACACACGTACCCACCCACCTGAGTAAAAAACTCTTTCAAGATCTATTGAAATACAGCTGTTTAAAGCTTTCCATAGATTAAATCTAATTTTTATATACCCGATTTGCGTTCACTCGTCGCTATCAAACGGTGTGAATGAAGGAAGAGTTGTAGCAGAGACTACACTATCGTCCACTGCAGTTTTCAAAGTATAGTTCACGTACGCTTTCAGTTTTATAGCGGGGTAAAAATATGCTTGTATTTTATTTTTTTAATGTTGAAATTTAAAAGAAAATAATTTACCTGTAGTAATTAAATATATAATTTACAATTTTTTATATTTTCTTTAATATTTATGTGTGCAAATATGTATGTTTGGATTTATTGATTGTACATATTTTACTTCAATGATCCGGTATATTTATATGTCATATGTACGGGTGGGTGTGTCAAGTATTCGATTTACATCATTTTTGTACTTATTTATTGATGAACTACGAAATGATTGTAGTCAAACTTGGCTTATTTTTTCTAAACAAACAAATAATGAGATATTTACCAAATAATGAAAAATTCACGCGGGAACCAAAATGTGAGTCGGTCGGGCGACGGGAAACTAACCATTTACTTTCCTTGGCCTAAAGGGTTCTTCATATTGCTCTTCACCGTTGTAAACAATGATAATTAGCAGTCTGATAATTAGGGACCTTTCGATTTGCACTACGGACGCTTTTACGACGGTAAAACATTATAAAAAACGTTGCCGTCGTCACCACGACTGTTGTTCTTCCCTTTACGTGTTGTAGCATTTAGAGGCCCAACGGATGACAAAGTTAATGCATGCGCACATGACTCAAAGTGTCATTCAACCGTTCTAGATTCATCCGTCGTGCAAATCGAAAGCTCCCTACTGGTAAAGGGTACGCGATATACTTATCGATTATACCGTGACATTCAAATTGAAGGGACTGCTATAAAGCCGGTATTTTCAATTGAAGCTATGTGTGTCTCGGATCAGGATGCTAGATGTTCGGGTCAAAATCGATCAAAAGGAACCATCATAAAATGCCGCTTAGTCTCAAGCACTGTTATGAAATAACTCCGCATGAGTAATACATAACTCGACACTCTCACTCCCATAAACTACATTAGTATCAACTTCAAAAGATGAACAGATTGTCACAAGTGCTCGTGCAATGTTGTGGGTTCGAGTTTAGGTCTAATAAAACACGGAGTGAAACAGTTGAATGAAATACTTTTAAATATTGCTACGTAACTCACGTCGGTGAATTCATGCAATATTTTAAGTCGTTCGATATGTTTGAATTGAATCATCCACCGACACGGTTTTTTAGTACTTATTTTGGTACGATGGTATAGCTAGAGGTCTCCTCTTTCCATACACACCAAAATAAGTCCAAACATCCCACGCATGACGTCACAATGACGTCACTAAACATGACCGACCTCAACACCCAGTTGTATTCATCTGTACAGTGAAATATAGGCCAAACAAGTTCCAAATATTGGAACCATTGTAAGGAGGCAACCACCCCTCCCCCTACCTTCGGACTTTGACGGCTTACTCTACCCCCGGGTAAGTTGGTGCCCTCAAATTATTTTCGTCAAAATGAGCGCAAGGGATGTAAAAGCGATCACCCAGATGACCTAGGTCACTGTGCTTTGCCTTTTAGCGTGATCGACGAAAATCTTAGGAGGACGAGGGTTAATATTATACTACATCCAGAATAGTTGTTCTCGCAACAGGCTATCAATCAGTATCAGTAATCTTATTTCTTCGCTGGCTTTTCAAACATGCAAAGCGTACAGGTGCGAACGAGACAGACATAGCTCACGTTTTGTACATTACTTCAATACAGACGACCATCCCTGTTTTTGATAATCTCTGCTCGGCCATTGTACAGCCATCCAATTTCACCACCGATTCATGACCTTGGTTAGTCAGTGTCCACGTCTGAGATATTTGCATTTTTACTCCCGAGCTACAATATCAAGGGCCCAGCCATTCCTTACGTAACGTCAAACTTATGTTGTCAAACTTCATTTAACTTCTACTTAATCGGCCGAGTGCACCAAACTAGCGTAACTTAATAGGGAGAAGCTACCTTCCTAGTAGTTAGACATAATACATGTCCTTCAACCAGAAGCAAGAACCTGTAATAACCACAAGCGAAGGTATGCGCCTTGATAAAGTGGAGGACTTTAAGTACCTTGGAGTCTGCTGGATGAACAGTACTGAAAAAGACATTAAAACACGCAAATCAGCTGCATGTAGAGCTTGTGGCAAACTTAGTCAGTTATAGAAGGCCAAATCACTATCCAGAAAGCTCAAAGAAAGACTGTTCATAGCTACTGTAGAATCAGTCCCCTCTATGGAAGTGAGTCATGGACAGTCACCCCAAAGCTTAGTAAACAGCTGGACGGATGTTACACTAGAATGCTTAGAACTGTGTTCGACATCAACTGGAGACAGCATGTGACAAATAAGGACCTGTACGCGGATAAGCCCAAAGTCTCTGATAAGATCAGGGAGCGTAGATCAAGATTTGCAGGACACTGCTTCAGAGTGTCCAATGAGCTGTTCTCCAAACTCATACATTGGATACCAAAACATGGAGTAGGAAAGCTTGGTAGACCAGCCCTAACCTACATTGACATATTAAAGCGTGACACAGGATTGCAGGTAGAAGAAATCAAGACAGTTATGTTGGAAAGGAAGATTTGGAGAAGCTTCGTGGTTCAGGAATATCACCCGCCATAAGTCAAGTAAGTCAAGTAAGTCAAGTAGTTATGCTCTAACTGTAGCGTAACTTACTAACGATGTAATTCTTAGAGCATAACTGACGAGTAACACAGCATAGTAATTAGCGAGGTAAATATCCACATTAATCAGCATCGTCCCCTTACAAAATTAGTTGTCGCATGCGTCAAATGTGTGTACATGTATCAAACAGCAAACATATTGACACGAATGGTGTTTCGTAGACTTATAAAATGTGTCGTCAGTCGCTACGTCAAGCGTTGATTTAAAAACATGAATTATGCAACACGTCACACCACGTTCGAAAAATAAGGACCATAATTACATTATAAACACTGCGAGAGTAACATACAAAATGGTATAAAATGGCAAACATTTCACGATCAAAATCCGTTCGTTTTAAATAAATGGATCAATGGTTAAATAATAAAAATATCACAATTCTAGCGTCAAATCTCTGTGGCGTGCTACTGTGATCCTGGCTTTTGTAAATGCAAATCACGGGTTCGATTCCCGTAATTCCCATTTTTTTCTCTATTTTTTCTTTTCTTAAAAAAATGATTTTAATGACTTTAGTGACTTTAATAAAATAATTTATGTCAATTTCTATGAACTACAGTATGGTATTAACATTAATCAATCGATTTATTAAAATGAATGTGTTGGCCTCCGCCTATGTATTTTTATTTTGTATTCATCTTTTTATTTACTTTATTTATAATATTCACTCAATAGGCATGTTTATTGATTTGATTTCATGTTATTTAATTTATTTATTTATTAATTAATTAAATAGTTATTGGTTGATTGATTGATTGATTGATTGATTGATTGATTGATCGGATGCTTGATTGTTTGAACTAATTTTTACAACTGTGTATGCATGATTTTGGATAGTTTTAAAATATTTTATAATAAATTGGTCTTAAATGTATCATTGAGTATGATTATTATACACAAGTTGCTAATAAATTGCATGATACAATTCTCCCACTGATCATCATATCTATGTAATCGTCCATCGGGCAAATAAAAAATTGTCGTTTAGTTACAGCATAAACTGTTATGCTCCAACTTACTCTTGGGTCCGGTGAGGTATAAGATTTAGCGTAAACTACCCGCCAGTTACTAGCCTGGTAGCTTACCCCGGTTTGGTGCTGTCAAAATGTTGGGTTACGCCTCAGTTACTAGCGAGGTAGTTCTATTCGTCAGCTACCCGCCATTGGTGCACTCGGCCGATTCTGTTTCTGTGCGCACTGAAACAGTAAGGCCGTGTAAGACACGCGATTTTTTAAGGATTAAAACATCATTAAAACTTAAAATGGACATCAAAGTGGAAAACGTTCAAATCACAGAGTAATGTATTATTAGCATTACTAAAAATGTGTCAAACTCCCATTCTCGTCCAACCCACCTAATTTAAAAGGTGGATAACTTTTAATCCCAACATCCAAATTGCACCCATTTTAATTTAATTTCCTCCGAAATGCTTGAACCTTTCACAGTAAATAACCCCGTTCTATAGGCCCGACACCGATTCTATACCTATAGAGGTCCGTTAACATGGTAATTTCTCTCGTCGCCTAATAAGACCTTTTTTTAAACTGTTAAAATGCCCTTTGCTAGAAAATTAAGTTGATCGCATTATGCTATATCATTATTATAAAATAAATCTATTCATAGAATTGTAAATACCCGGGATGCTTATCATTCTATAATATGATTATTTGATTGACCGCAAAGAGGTTCAAGATATGCTAGGTTGTAAGTTTAATAATGTGTGGGTTAGATCGCATGAAATTACAAATTCTTAAACAGCTAAAGAAAGTTTAAGCAATCCACATTGGATCTCAGAGACATTCGCAACATATGAGATGAGACATTCGCAACATATGAGATGAGACATTCGTAAACAGCGAAGAAAGTGTTTGCAATCCCCCATTGGTTCTCAGAGAAATTCGTAACATATGAGATGAGACATTCGTAAACAGCGAACAAAGTGTTTGCAATCCCCATTGGTTCTCAGAGAAATTCGCAACATATGAGATGAGACATTCGTAAACAGCGAACAAAGTGTTTGCAATCCCCATTGGTTCTCAGAGAAATTCGCAACATATGAGATGAGACATTCGTAAACAGCGAAGAAAGTGTTTGCAATCCCCCATTGGTTCTCAGGGACAATTCGTAACATATGAGATGAGACATTCGTAAACAGCGAACAAAGTGTTTGCAATCCCCATTGGTTCTCAGAGAAATTCGCAACATATGAGATGAGACATTCGTAAACAGCGAACAAAGTGTTTGCAATCCCCATTGGTTCTCAGGGACAATTCGCAACATATGAGATGAGACATTCGTAAACAGCGAAGAAAGTGTTTGCAATCCCCATTGGTTCTCAGGGACAATTCGTAACATATGAGATGAGACATTCGTAAACAGCGAAGAAAGTGTTTGCAATCCCCATTGGTTCTCAGGGACAATTCGCAACATATGAGATGAGACATTCGTAAACAGCGAAGAAAGTGTTTGCAATCCCCATTGGTTCTCAGGGACAATTCAAAATCGTGTAGGCGAAACTTAAATTTATTAGCGTAACCAACCTCGCACAGTGCGTACTATAGTCTGGTTTTGTTCCATAATGCACACTCCTGGAGTGCTGGAGTACATCTTACTGCACTTCTCCTGCGTGCTCATGCGGCGCAATACGTCGGCGCCGACGTATTGCGTACTCACCGCCTCGGATTGGATGGAATGTGTGGGGGGTATTTCGATACTATAGTTTGATCAGTTCCATATTGGCGAAGCCTCTTACAGCAGCGAATGAATAAAGAAGAACGCGGGCCCGCATAAATGCATCAATCGTGTTATGCATGTATGCGTGACGCGTGCGTGCAGCCAACACCGCGTACGTCTGGTCATAGCCGCATGAATAGGCTTGGATTACTTTTGCGCAGAGAGATAACAAACGAATATTTCTCGCCAATTTGGAACTGGTTAAACTATAAAAGGGGTAAAAATTGACAAAGTGGTAATTAAAGATACTAATTTTATTAGATATAGGCCTATGTCTAAAGTATCAGTGTTTAAGAATGCAAATAAAGGTAGAAGTATTTTTTGGCTTAGCTTTTGCGGCGTGATTATTCCACTTAAAATAATACTACCGGCCGCACAATAAAATACACAGCACGGTATAAAATGATATATATTTATTCTCTAGATATTATTCGGGTAGATGAATAAATTTATTAACGTGCCTACCTCACGCAGTGCGTGGTAACTAATAGCTTTGTTCCATAACCCGCCCTTTTGCCGAATCCTCGACAGTGCCATTGCCTAAAGTATTTTTCCAAGAGCTTCTTCTACATGCTCACCTAATTATCTTTTCACAAAATGTTGATTTTGATTTTGTTGAAATGTATACAGAAGTCACTAATGTCGCTTGATTTGATCACTTGGATCGATCTACTGTGTGCTTAAGAAGAGCGTACAAACTGATTTGATGCTTTGTTTTCAACGGCAAAAGGGGATCCCCGTGGTCACCATTGATTTATGCCTATCGCAGAAATCCACTGCGATGGTACGCCCCCGACACTTCGACAATATCATATCGCAATGATGACAGTACTATTTTTAGTTTCAACGATTTGCGAGACTAATATACCTATATTAGTCTTAGGTATTGGTATGCGCATGAGCGGTCTCTAAAGGCCCTGTCACATTGCGATTGCATTGCGCTAAAAAAATATCAAAATATGAATAACATGCAGTGAGAGCGCTGAAAACTGTCCGAAGTTGGTCAATTTTTAAACCAAGGTCACTAAAATCCTTTCACATTATGCTGGTGCGTTCAGGCTTGCGCTTGCATTACGCTGAAAAATCGCCAAACCAATCAAAACGCCAAGCCAAGCGCATCCCGGTCTCCAAGAACCCTTCGGTGACGCAGTGGGAACTGGCTGGATCGTGAGAGGGTCCCCATGGTCGCCCTTGAGCGCCAGTGCACCGCGCTACGAACGCGGAAATTCGGCGTTCTGTTCAGAGCGCTGCCCTTGGGTGCTGAAGCCTTGACTTTGAGTCTTCCCATGTCTATGTCGTAGGTATACTGTTCACTTGTCAAACCCCGAAAACAGACTGAGCCGGATCAATAAGTTTAACAGGTGTTAGGTATTGTGGGATGATTTGATTCTACTAACATTCGTGCAATCGTTCTGTACTATCAAGGCACACACACGCGGAAATCATTGTGAAAACGTATTGAGAACGTACTAGTAACGCAGACAGCGACTTGGACGCACAAGGTACGTTTACAGCGTTATGAAAGCGATATGAAAGTTCGTGAGACTTTAAAGTAGAAACACAATTTGTTGTTATAAGAGTGCCGTGAAAACGTGATACGCGGGATAGGAGCTTACTAACAGCTACCTGGTTTTAAAAATTGAAACATTTTGAGCAGTTTTCCGCGCTCTTCCGGCGTGTTCTTGCAATGTCCAATGCGTCCCTAATCGGTTCTTAGAGATCTTAATGCGTTTGCTTAGCGCTTTTATAATTTTTTCAGCGCAAATTTTTTTTCGTACATGATCCTAGTGAACGGGCCTGTCTTCCTACCTCTGTTGTGGTTAGACAATGCTGATCTCCTATATTATATGTGACAGTACTCTCAAAATGAAAGGTTCTCGGTCTACTGTCGGTTCCTGGTTTTTTCCGTTTGCCAAACTCTTGCACACTTGCACGGCGATCGAGTGATTTCAGGCATTTTAAAACATGCGGTTGGTGGCATTAGTATGGCATATATTTAAATTGTAAAGTTCGTATTTTGTTGTTCATAAAAATGATGTACACTGTAACGCACCCATGTAACGGACATTGAGGGACCCTTCGTCAATTTCGTGATGGCCACTGACGTACCCTCCGTCAAGAATGTGTTGGTAAACGACGCACCCATGACGCACCTCTCCCGGGGTCGTATAGTGCGTCTTACAACTGATAGGTGTAGGTTATCTCGTTGTTAGTCCTTCTCCCTCTACTATTTCCATAATTCAAATCATCACCCCATACCAAATACCTGTTAAACTTAATAATCTAAGTGATTGGACTCCATCCATGCATGTCTTTGTCTAAAGGATTATATGAACTAATGACCCCGTGCAATCGCCCTATAAAGAAAGCCTCCTGCCTGTTCAGTCTGTTCTCGGGGTTTGACAACAAGTAAATAACATGGTTATACATAACATGGTTGTACATAGAACAACAGGACAGGGCAGCGCTCTGAAGGCGCCGAATCTCCGCGCTTGTTTTGTGCATGCACAAAACAAGCGCGGTGCACTGGCGCTCAAGGCCGACCAGGGGGACCCTCTCACGACACTCCTACGTCCCAGCCAGTTCCAACTACATCACCGTGGGGTACGTGAAAATCTTGATGCGCTTGGCTTAGCGTTTTGACAATGTTTCAGCGTAATCCAAGCGGCGGCCTAATCGCAGCAGAATGTGAAAGGGTTTTAGTGACCGTGATTTTGAAATGGACAATTTCGGACAGTTTTCCGCGATCTCACTGCGTCTTCTTCATATTCTGATATTATTTTGAGTGCAGTACAGTGCAATCGCTGGCACAAGAACACATATATCTGTGTTGAAATACAGTATATTACTAATGAATACAATGCTTTTATTAGTATAAATGTTGATATACACTATTCCACAGCTTGTATCAGCCTTGTTGAATATGTCCATCAGGACTGTTAGATTAAACTGTGGAATTATGGGATGGGTCCCAGCCAACATCGATCGTGGGCCCTCATGGGACCCTTAATATAGGAATAGGAAACATGAATTTATTGGTATAAAATGTACAATGAACACAATGAAATGGTAATTGGCCGGGTCTGATGGTTTAATACATTGTCGACAACACAGTGATAACTTGCAAGCTTCCAGAGGGGGAAATACTTATGCGCGGCAGTGTACATGGGACCCTTAATATTTCTGAAGACCCACTTTGCAGTTTGTTGAAATTAAAATTGTGTTTCAGTCATGTAATTTTTGGTGTGTCAGTTTGACTCATTTTATCATTGGTGTGTCAGTATGACTCATATGATTTCCAATGTGTGTAACTACATGGATGAAAACAAAGACCTATGAAAATGGGTCAGTTTGACCTGCTTAGCCATGTCAATCTGACTCATATGAGTGAGCTGATGTGACTCATTTGGATTTGAGGCGAGTCATGTGACCCAAGATGGTGAGTACTAGTCATGTGCAGAAACTCGTTAAATTTGAATAACGTGTCATATGACCCATAAACATGTGTTGTTGTGACCTACTTTGTAGGTTATTTTGACCTATTATATGTGTGTCATTTGACCTACTGTATTTGCCAAGGGTGTAACTAGGTGGATACTCACTTACGTGAGTACCTATGACCCATTTAAAGTTTTCTGTGTAGATTCATAGATTTCATTTAGTAGTAATATCTTCCAATTGAGGGGAGGCAGTTATTATTTCGTCGCTGTTCTGACATAACGATACATCACAATAGAATTAAGTAAAGTGATGTGTCTTTATGTCAGAACAGCGACGATTTGGAAGTCTTAATCTGATCGTTGACACATGTACTTTTATGTGTCTTGAATCACATCGTAGGTCAGTTCATATCCAGAATAGTGACAACGATCTCTCGTGATGCCGTCCAAATTTATTTTCTTTCTAATTTGATCTTCATTTATTAGTAGAAATGATTATCAATAATATGTGTCACTTGTTAAAAGATGACAGGTTTGAATAGCGCGATTTTCTTGGATATTTTAAATTTATGCATCTAAACAATGCCGATATCGTCGTGTTTGTTTCGGTGTGGTTCCTCTAATGTTGAATAGGTCCAAATCAATAACCGATCGACCAATATTTATGAATCTACTGGAACTCCAAACTAATTAAATGTACAACCCGCGAATAGCTGACACTTCAGTAATTATTCGGGTTGTCAATGTATGCGCGTTTCAATAATAAGTCTACGTTCCAAGAATAGCGGAGACCTCCCCCTTCACCTGTCCCCTCCCCCTTCCCCATCAACCAATATTGGGTATATTTAACTGCAGAAGAAATAACGTCGTTCAACTTTGACCAACTGTGTATACCAAAATGTGTCATCATTTTGACCTGAAGTGTAGATTCTCGAAACTCGAGACACGTTACTGCCAACTCGAAACTCGAAAAGTCTAAAATGTGGAAATATCTAACTAGAAAATCAGAAAGGTTTACTTTACAAACCCAAAGAAAAATTACACAGTTTGTTTAAAATATTGTTCATGTTATAGCCTCTAATCTCGTGTTTCAACAGGATGGCACGTTCATTTTGACACAAGAAGGCAATTGGTTGCAAGATATCAAGTCCCGGGTATCAAGTACATTTTCATTCGCTCACTGATTTTGACCACAACTGCTTACCACGTGATTAGCAAGTGAGCCCCCGGAGCAATCATCGTGGCAATATCGTAAATTGAGATAAATCAACTCGCCCACTAGTATAAAGTCTGTCACTCAATATAACGTGCGGTGTGCTTCTTTTACAGATCAATACCTACTTTAGAATGGAGATACCGACTTCACATCCTAAACTTAGTGCAGTGTGTATAGTTTTGTGCCTACTACAATGTGTATTAACAGTACCTGTATATCAATCAGTGAGAAAAGATATATTAGAAAATCTGAGGCGACGTGAAAGAAGATACGCTAGCAATTTACAGACGTTATACCCAGAAGAGCTAGATGATCCATTCGGATTTAGGACCGGTAAGTTTATTTTTTATGGAATCTCTGTAGTGACGAGCTTATTTCAATTATCGTGACTTATTTTGGCGCGTGGAATACGTACCCTTCGCAATGAAATACTCCGAAGCTCGCGCGTAAATGCTGCGTTGATCACTATAGTTTTATCAGTTCCAAATTGGCGTGAAATAATTCGGTTTTATCTCTCCGCGGGTAAAAGTAATCCTCGCGTGTGCGCGAAATTATGGCCACACGCATGCGGCTTGGGACGCACAAGCGTCATGCATATGATCATGATGCACAGTGCGGTTGTTGCCTTCACGTGCGCCTGCGTCCTTCTGTATTCATTCGCTGCTGTAAGGAGGCTTACATAGGTACGCTCCATAGTTGGTTTTGTTCGTGATCACTGACACGGCATTGAAAAATGTCAGTATGTTGTACGCTGGTTCTAACCAATAGGAACTAGAAATTTTGGTTTTGGTTTTCGCGAAGTGTATAGAGTAGACATACTGTTATTGATGAACTCCCTTTTCCGCCAATATTTTTAAATGAGTGAAAAAGGAACTATATTAGGACCAGTACACCAACTTGAATGATCCGTTCCCACAAAGATTTTTCAACAACAAAAAAGAATTTTACAAAATAGACAATTTTGGGGAAATGTGTGCGAAATTTTAAATTTGTGTATTTCTTTATTGTCGCTGTTTTTATTTTTTATTTTTTTATTACAATTTTTAAATCGTGATAATTTTTGGAAAAAAAATTTCTGGAAATTCACCTACATTTCCCGATTTTGTTTCGGGGCACCTAAATCAAGCCCGACCGACCGACCCTACCTGAGAGGTCCGTTTGCCTGTAGTACAGGGTGGTGCTTTATTCTTCGCCTAAGGTGCTTATTTCTATGAAATCCAAGCAAAATTATAATTGTATATTATTAATACAATAATATATCATATATCGTAGAGTAGATTGTTGCACGTCTCTTACATTTCATGTGTA
Organism: Ophiura sarsii; assembly: GCA_035610835.1. Classification (NCBI taxonomy): domain Eukaryota; kingdom Metazoa; phylum Echinodermata; class Ophiuroidea; order Amphilepidida; family Ophiuridae; genus Ophiura; species Ophiura sarsii. The sequence continues at coordinate 23,412,047 of CM069443.1, forward strand.
AAAATACCAACAAAACAAACTGTTGACTCCATCCAACATACAATCATGGAAAGAAAGCAAGACTTTAAACAAGTCCTCGGTGAAATAAAACATCACAATACTGTTCAAGCAAAACACGTGTGTAGTCAAGGTTGTATGCTGCATTATGCCATTTTGTTCAATTTAAAAACCATATAGCTATAATTGCAAGTGTTTCTTTCTTTAACGTATTCGCTGTAATACCAATGCACATGATGCATGTACGCTGATAAATGTATCACAAATCCCGCGTGCTCTCATTCATACCGGCATCGTAAGGCAGGGTTGCGAAATCAGTATCATGGAATCCAGAGTAATAGTCACTTTACCCTACACCGTTAAGAATAGACACTATAATTACCATCGCCCATCTATCAAATATTTATATTGGTTTTGTTCTCAGTTCTAGCATTTGTATGACTGGAGATTCCAAAATGTCACTATGTCGTCAAATATGAATGATACAGTGTGTCAAAATGGAGTTGACCATGAATGAATACTTTTTTACAAAAAGACCAATAACATTGACAAACCAATGACGCACCAATTCAAAGATCATGTTCTTCTACTCAACTTTAAAACAAAAGGAATTACTTGAAAAAACTGGCCCTCACTATCACTCAGGAGTTATGCCTGTTTTAAAGGTAGATGACCCGATCACATTTTCGTAACACAGAATTATTTCAAACATACGGAGATTTTCATATCATATGAAAGCTCGTATTTTTCTCATCATCATATTGAAATTTGATGGCCTAAATCGGTATAATTACGGAGAAATCGATGAAATAACGTCGAATTACCGCGAATGGTGGTAACCACCGATATAGTTTGTGTACTACTCAATGGGTACAGTTCACAGCATCTTGTGCGTCTAAAATAAGAACCATAAGAGCTATGCAACTCAAACTTTGGAACACGACTTTTTTAAGGATGACCTTTCATGTAGAATAGAAAACTTCAAGTTGAAAATCGGAACATCTACCTTTAATAAAGGAACCGATTTTGGTAGCTGTCCACAGAATAGAGCACGAGGCATGCATTAAAAGAGCATATATATACTTCCACTCATCTTAAAGAAAGAATCATTGGAAATGTCCCTTGCTATCAGGAGTTATGGCTATTTTAATCAAATAAGCCGTTTTGGCAACTATCCGGGGAATGCAATCTCCTTTGAAGTTATCCATCTAAGTGAAGGGCAAAGCGTTTAGATTCATTCAAATTTATACGATATGTATTCCGGTGACATTAAAACACAGAGAACCATTTTTCAAGCTGTTAACGGAATTCGTAATGAAAGCAACAGAAATATCTAAAACAGCATTCTAATTTAAGAAATAAACAGATTTTACAACCTGGATTTACATTGAAGTAAATAATCTGCTCGACAAAACCAATTAATATACTCACATGAATATTTCATCCTCAAACATCGGAGCATTTCATCAGAATTGCAATGATCCACTTTGGCGCGAAGAAACATCATCTTCAGAATTGCCGGTTGGTTTTTACTTTTAGCATATTATTTAATTCAATGAATTTCAACAATTCTGGATTTACATGTTTTCCTTATAAAACGAAACTTAAAATCTGACAAAAAAGAGAACGTTTCAGTGTTAACTGAACTTTTAGCCACATATTATTACTGATGTTATGTACAGTCATCACAATAAGTAACTGACCAGGTAATAAACATGCTGATCACTCTAAAAGTATAACTCCTACATACTCCTACATAAACATATTTAATTATAAAGTAGTTGAGAAATTTCTATTCTTGAATTTGAGATATTACACGCTAAGAATGGTTGATTGATGAGGAAGTTCCGATCCCAAACGTTCAAACGTTAGGGCAAGTCTGATTTTCATTTTAACATTTTCTTTTCAACACGGGGAGAGTATGACAGGTAAAGCGTGTGTGCCGTATTGATCAACCGTAACAATGCCACCGGCCGACTATCCAACAACCAGGCCATCGACGGGTGAATTGGCACTACCACTACCAGTAATCAATAATTTGCCGGTCTGAGTCCCGTGTTGAAAATGAAAATGTGAAAATGAAAATCAGACTTGACAGTACATATGGGATTGTAACTTCCTTAATAATCAGCCATTCTTAGCGTGCAATATCTCAAATTCAAGAAGAGAAATTTAATATGTTTATGTAGGAGTTATACTTTTACAGTTATCAGCACATTTATTACCTGGTCAATTACTCAAATGCCCGAATGTTTACATAAGCCTATGTACTACTAATGTTTATTAGCATTTCATGGACAGCTACCAAAAGGGGTTCTTTTATTAAAACATGCATATCTCTTGATTTTTCTTTTTTAAATCTTTTATTATTTATTTCTATCAATTATATTTATACATGTTCACATAATATTTACATTTATAACTTATTTCATCTGCTTTTCAGAATGTATCCCCATTCATCATATTTAGGCCTATATGTTCACATAGTTTTCACATTTCACATAGTTTCATCATGTTTACATTGCATATCAATACATTTATAACACAAATTTTCATATGCTTTTCAGCATGGATACATTCATCATTACACGGTATAGCATGCAAGTGCATAATTAAATATTTTCAGCGCATATTGTATATCATATTCGCAAACAGCGAAGAGATTTTAAGCAATCCCATTGGTTCTCAGAGAAATCAGCGACATTTAGATGACACAATTGAACACGGAGAGGTGGGGCTTACGTTTTGACAGTGCGTCCGACCTTCACAATGCGTGGTTTGCTACATAACGCGCCCTTCTGCAGTGCGTCTTTGGCGCCTTTCCTGCGCTATGCCGGCGCCGCGAAGCTTACACATGGTGAACTCATCGCATGGGATTGGATGAAATGTTTGTGGGTTATTCGATCCTAGCAGGGGTAAAAATTTGCCAAATGTGGACGATAAAATGTACTTATTTCTTTGATAAATGTCTTAAGTATGATTGTTTAAGAATGAGAATAAAGGTATTGTATTGTATTGTATTATATTGTCTGACATAAATGCGTTCGGTAGAATTATTTTTTGCGTAGAACAACTCCGCATGCGGCGTCGTTGTTCTACTTAAAATAATACTATCGTCAGCATTTATGTCAGACAATATAACACGGTTACGTTCTAAAAACAATACCTTTATTCTCTAAATACACAATTACACCATGTTTACATTGTGTATCATTACAGAGCATCATCTTCTTCTCTCTCTTTCTTTTTTAAAAATCTTTTTTGTTGTTGCATATATTAATTCTTACAGGGAGTTTTCTAATTTTAAGTTCTAAATATAAGACGCTTAGTAAATCGTGATGTTTCCCATATTGGTATTTGCTAATTTGTTGATTTGGCAACACTTATACACGTATTAATGATATTAACTACAACTCATCTTTCATGGTAGCCGAACAATACATATTTTTGCAAAAGCATTCTTTCAGTGTTTAATGTAATCTATTTGATTGCTAATGATTTTCGAGTTCAATGTTTCAAGTCGTGGTTCTTTGATATTTTGAACAAGTGTTTCAAAATAATGAACCAATCGAAATATTTATTTTCAAACTTTTTTCCCCAGAAACTTTGACATCTTGGTTTCAATGATATCTGTGATTGCATTGCTATATTGTACAGTTTTGTGGTACATATACTTAATTTCACACAGTTTTCTCCATAATTAATCAATTAAACTGTACGTCATAGTTATTATTTATAGAATTTGTCGATGTTTTCCACGTATGTGGCATTGCTTGTCTTAAAGCTATGTATTTCAACACATAATTACTATCATTTTTAGATTTACCTTTTTCAGCTCCTCCATTGACTTAAATTGATATCTCTTGATAGCAAAGATCAAATTCAGTGTGCTTTTTTTTATATGAGCGGAAGAATATGTTCTTTGGATACGTGCTTAATTGGTTGGACACATTTGTTTGGTCTTATAATTGGAGGAAAAAAACCATTCGCGATCAACTTCTGTTTTGACTCGCACTGTATATTCTAGACTAAAATTCACTTTTACTGTATACAAAAGTGATTTAAACACAGTTTTATTTTTTTTGTAATAATCCACTTGAATCCTTGAGCGAGCGTATCAATACCACCATAACAATCACGATAAATGCATATACGTTCGTATGATATTACCCACGTATTTTCTCAGAAATCATCTTCTCGGATCGCCTGTAATTAATCTTTATACAAATGTCCTTCCGAACGGCTCGACTTATAATTAGGAACACTACTTGCGATCCTCACGAGGTATCTATAACCCATTATCATTCTGATTTGCTACCTACCTTTCTTGTAGATCGACTCAAGAGGACAGGCTCTCCAATAGCACTTAACCCCGGGCTAGTAATACTCGACATCTTACGTAGTTCAATGGATCAGGATAGACGCAGGCAACAGATGTCCGAAGCGGCCGCCATGAACAGTGAACTATTCACGAGAGTGGGCAGAAGATAGGAACTCATCCGCACATCTCTTAATAAACTTTTCATCAAAGTTCTTCTGAGAGAAAGAAAATGAGATGTCAGTGACCGATGATGAGTTGATCTTCCGATAGATGATCCACCTTATAACAATATGCCTTTCTCGAATTGACCTCTTAAAAGGAACACAATCTGAATCTTTTTGACATCCCGAGCGACAGCATCCTTATAAAACGCCTTATCTATGAAGCACACAGCCAAGGCTGTTTAATACCTACGGACTTTCCTGTCTTTGTAAACCAATCATGACCTACCGCAAGAAATTCAATCGCTTCCGTCTTTTCAATAAGGTCACGTTCAATTTCAAAGGATTATCTTTTAATTTGGGTTTGGTATTCATATGCATAATACCTTTCCATTAAAGTAAAAAGAAATAATAAGAAGGAACCAGATTAAACCACTTAAAAAGATACCGTACTCATGACAGAAGTCCGTTTAAGGTGTTTTGGGGTTCCTGGAATCATATTCTTCAAAACAATGGAGGCGGTTATTCCCACAAGGAGCTATATTACAAGACTTTATCAGAGTGTGTATAGCCTATTGGTTGTTTTGCACAAATGATGTTGTAAATGTTCATCGAATGGTGTATATACTATACTATATAGTACCATCATTTAAAAACAGATAAGCTATTTACTCACCATAACAAACCGACCAAATTAAATGAAAGAAGTAAGGAATATATATATGCGTATAGAACTCCAACATCTTTGGATAAACTTCAAAGATATCAGATAAATGCGTACGATTACAATTCTTACTAACTGCATTTCGCTAATAATATTAAATAATTGAATACATTTCATATTAAGGGTGTGTGTTTACAGAGACTGTCGTTAGAATATACGGCACGGGATGAAACAGCTAGGCGAAATTCAGTGTAGGTTTTTTTTAATTTCCGAGAGAAAAACCCCATAATTACTGATTTGAACTGCATTAATAAAAATAATTGCAACATTAAGATCGGCAAGAATACACCATGTACAACCGCAATTCAAATCCAGTACATATGGCTCAAACGTAATGTGATTTTGTACGTAAGTGATATTTTGCATCACCATACATAAAGCATTCATAAACTGCGAACTGACACCAATGCAAATAATATGTCCATATTAATATAAAATATATTAGCATTGGTTTTCCGTTTATTTTTATGGGTGCTTGTTGGACGTATGGTGCTGAAAAATATTATTTCGGCGACAGTCTAAATAGACTTGTTCTCTTGTTAGTGATCTCCATCTTATTTTTAGTATTTAATATAATATGTAGTATGCCATAATACCGTTCATAACTTTTCTTATGACCTAATATTCTTATAAGGTCACCAGCCATTGCCCATCCTATGTGTCTAAAATACATATCCATTTATAGTTTTTGTATGGCTTTTAATCACAGATCCTCAAAACCAGGTAGGCCTATTTAGTACCCTGAATCTCACTAGTCGCACCACATTACCGATCGCCCAAATAATCACCCGATCTTAGCGTGCAATATCTCATATGGAAGAAGATAAATTTCTCAACAACTTTATAATTTAATATTTTGAGGTAGGAAATTTATTTTTAGAGTTAGAATTAGAAGCCCATGTTTTACCTGTATAGTTACTCTTTAATGACTGTGCAATCCGGACGCACAACTCAATTCGATGTCATCCATTTTGCCAGTTTGATTGGCCATAGACCGTGGGTGGTACAGTCTTTGGATTGGCTCACCAATGTTCCTACAGCGTTACAATTACAGAAGTTCCAAGGCTGGTCGGGCATGTGAATGTGTAGACTTGTACCCAATTGGCACAATTGTTCTGTGGCAAGAAATTCAGTAGGGGAATGAGTGGTATTTTACCAATCAGCCTGGAACCAAGGCTACAGCCGTAAAAGTCTTACGTACAAGTCACTCATACGCATGAGTCATACGTACTGGTTGTGCAGTGTCGCCTAAAAGCAGTGTACAAAGAAAAAAAACTCGTTGAACGAGTGGATAAGATATTGTGTGTTTAAGCGTATGGAAACTATTGAGATGCTACAAAATTAACAATACTTTAAAATATTTATAAAATATTTATATTATACATGTTATATGTCGCCTTTTCTTCTATCTGTCTTAAGTATGTCAAAAGAGTTATTTAATTATATTATTAATGCAAAAGTATTTGTGAATTATTATATAGGTTATTTAATGGATTGCTTATGATGCTGTTACAGTTGTCAATGTGTGTATATATATTTAACAAATGTTGTTATAAAGAAGAGATTTTCATTAATATATTTAGCAATACAATTATATGAATCACAGGTTTCTCAAAATTCCAACCAAAGACGCGATATGTTTGATGTAATGCACGTAGGCATTATGTTTCCAAACAAAGACATCCAGAAACTGTTTATCGTTTAAGGTATTTGACCGTATTTCGGAATAAAAATACAGCTTGTCTGAACCCAGTGGACAAAATTGGTTGCAATTTAGTTTCATTTAAACATTGAATTAGTATTTATATTTCGTTGTCGCACTCGCACGGCTGCATTTGAAAGTGTTCAATACCTCTTGTTGATGTTTTCAACGAACGTTGTTATAACGTTGATACTCATACTCGTAACAAAAACAATTCCAAAATACTTTATATTCAGTGAGTAACGTTAGATAATTTTGTAAAAACGTTCATGTAATCTAGGACATTATACCAAAGAACTTTTTTGTCCTAAGAAGTAAACAAATTATCACTCGTATAAAAGTATATACACTCGTCAAAAGAAGTTCCTGGACACTTAAATTAAATTAATATTTAATAGAATATATATAATTATATATATAATTATATATATGGTCACGCGTTATGAACTCGCCTCCCAATAGGGTGGTGCCGTTACATTTTTTAGCTTCATGCTGTCATTTTCCTCAAATATTTTTAAAACCACAAAAGCTATCTCAACAAATTTGGTATCATTTTAAAGCTCTAATAACAAGCTATCTGCCTGCCAAATGGCATTGGTATAGCTAATACAGAAAGGGAGATACAGCTGTTTGATGTTTGGGGACCAGGGGTGGTGCTGGAAGGGGTGCTTTTTGGAAAGCTTGTAACTAGAGGAATTCAGAAATGCAGTTTATATCAGGGAAGGATTCATCCTTAAGGGGGGACTTAAGGAAGTTTTTGATTTGATTTTTTGAATTTTGTGAGTGCTGTAATTATTGAACTATTAATCAAATGTATATAAAAGTATACATTTTTGGAAAGAAAATGGATCAGATAATCCAAATTTGGCGTCAATTTTGACCAAAAAAGTAGATTTTTTGAGAAAATCACAAAATTCACTTTTTTGACCCAAATTTTTTTGAACAAAGCTAACAAAAAATAATTTTGAGTAAAAAATGTCCAAATCACTTTATAATGATATTAAGACACTAATGAAGGGACGATTTTTTTTTTTTAATACCTAATCTAATATTTTTGAAAATTTTGACCAAAAAGTGCCAAAAAACGTGAAAAAATGGATTTTTAATTTATTTTTGCACTTTTTTGTCAAAATTTCAAAAAATATTGGATTAGATTATGATAAAAAAAATCGTCCCTCCAGTAGTGTCTTAACATCATCATCAAGTGATTTGGGCATTTTTAACTCAAAATTATGTTTGTTAGCTTTGTTCAAAAAAATTGGGTCAAAAAAGTGATTTTTTGTGATTTTCTCAAAAAATCAACATTTTTGGTCAAAAATGATGCCAAATTTGGATTCTCTGATCCATTTCCTTTTCAAAAATGTATACTTTTATGTACATTTGAGTCATGGTTCAATAATTACAGCACTAACAAAATTCAACAAAAAACTTCCTTAAGTCCCCCCTTAAACAAATATTTCTGAAAATTCTAAAAATATATAAAATAAAAATTTGAGATATTCACTAGCCGGTATAATTACCATACCGACGTAGTAACTTTGACAAATATATATTATCTAATGGGTAATTTCATGAGGAATTCAAATATATAAATAAAAAAAATTATAGGGGTAGGTATAAAAAATTATATATGGATCTCAAATTAAGAATTAAAAAACTCTGATATTTTCCGAACATTTCCGATCATACCATTTTAGTTCTTGGTCGTACTATAATTTTAATGGCATATTTGGTTTCCTCATGCAATTTTCCTTCAGAAAATGTATACTTTTACTACCTCAGGGGGGTATACAAGCAAATATAAATGTGTCAAGTTAAAATCATGTCGCGAAAGCCAAAATCCGTGTGTAACGCGAAAGGAGGGGAGCTTAAAACACATGACCATATATAATTGTATATCAAAATAAGCAGAAAGTAATCCTCTAACAGCTTAACATGGAATTTAGACATGATCACTCACGCATGGCAGATCCCATTCACTTGACAATGGCAAGAAGATTGCACACAATTGGATAATCCCTCCATTCAAATGACTGTAAATGCTCATTTCTTGCAATTTCCTTTTACGCGCCATTGCTTAATGAATGTGCTCAGCCATGCATGAATGCGTACATCTTAATTTCATACAGACATGATAGAGAATTATTGTCTGCTTATTTTGACATGCAATTGTTTAATTTATATTAAATATTTATGTGAAATATTTGAACTTCAATGAGTGTCCAGGAACTTCTTTTGACGAGTGTATATTGTCAATAGGAATAGTTACATAATTAAGTAATAAATAATCATGCGTTAATATGACCACATAATGGTCCTTTTAATTCCGATTGGTTTATAAACGTAAATATGGGTTTGAATTATACTTTTCCAAGAAAATTCATCACATATTAATCTTAAATTATTTCCTCCCACAAGCGTTGGAGTTGGATAATGAACTCCAGTGATGAAAGTATTTTCTCCTCATTATTGAAGTGTTGTTTTTTTGGTGCGGTTTTTTTGCGGGTAATGACGTCGCCTTGGACGTATTTAATGATATCAATGATAAAATAAAGAATCCCAACCACAAACTGTTTGAATATAATTTATTGTCAAGTGCAACACCGTGGGTTTGTAAACTGCTTACAAAATGCATGTGTAATACATGCTATAAGTTGCATTTCGAGCCATTGTAATTCCTGCTAAACTACACTCTAGAAATGCAAAAAATATCATCAAAGAACATCATTGTCCGAATTATTTTGCTGTTGAAATCAATAAGAACAAAACTCTACAGCTTAAACTTTCAAGGACAATTATCAATTGAGTTGTTCTAGCATTTTCTCATACTTTTTTATACATCTTAAACTATCACATTTTTCTCAAATATAGCGATTATTGTTACACTACATGGAACGCTATTTTACTAACAAATCACGTATAAATTGTATTCGGTTTGATCAAGACCTAATTTTTTGGGGAAATTATATTTTGATCATTTTCGAAATATTATAGGGAAACCTTTGAGTTCCTTGAATAAAAACTGCAACACGCATGTTATGCAATTGAATATGATATACACCTAGAACATAACGTTCCTGACCAGGTGCTTTGAGATTGGCTAATTCAAAATAAATAATCGGTACCAAAAATCTGAGATATACATTAAATGAACAAATTCCTTCTCCGCAGTTTGATACCTCATTCAACAAAACCGAATGGATACTTTTAAAGTTATGGCGATTTCAATGACCGCACACAACAACAGCAAAGTTGCACTAGGTTAAGTCACACACAAATCAATGATTTCCTATACCTAGTGCTGTTGTTATACGCTGTCATTGAAATCGCCATAACTTTAAAAGTATCCATTCGATTTTGTTGAATGAGGTATCAAACTGCGGAGAAGGAATTTGCAAATTTAATTTATATCTCAGATTTTTGGTACCGATTATCGATTTTGAATAAGCCAACCTCAACCGCACCTGATCAGGGACTTTATGTGCTAGGTGTATAGCGACACAATAGGTCGTTTCTAGTCGCTTCATTCGATTTTCCCTGGTTTTATAAACTCATGTATTCAAGAAATTCACTAAAGCCGATACGCCATATGATACAGTGCAACTGACAATACAACACGCCATATGTTTCAATGTGTTGTGATACCATATAACACGCCTTATATTTCAATGTATAACGGTTAAAACTATCCTTAAGGTGAAGGAGAACAATAGCGATTAGTCCGTCCTTTGTTTAAATGACGTTAAGGCGGAATTTAAACAAAGGACATTCGCCTTAATCCACTTTAAATATGAGTGTTTAGATACTAGAACTATAAAGATATATTCATCAGGTTTAACCAAATCCAAATTGGCCGCCATAAATGTACAGATAGCCATTAAACTGCCATCAAACGATATAATAATGTCAAAATAGGGTACGATTTTGTCTCTCATATACATTATTTTGGGCTCCATAGTGAATAATAAAGGGTCAAATGTAATGACTTGACAATGAAAACGACTATCATTCTCAAGTCGTTACATTTGACCCTTCAATGCCTTGCTGGTGTCTAACCATTTATGAGCCATACAAAAGCTCAGCATTCACTATGGAGCCCTAAAAATATTCGCCCATGGGGATTCAGATGATTAGGATTTTGTATTACATTGCATAACAAATGTGTATATCTATGTGATACGTACTACTTTATGAAGCCTAATTATGAGCCCATGGGACACTTGCCCCGGCCTATGGACGACCCTGCCCCGGTGTAGGGCAAGTTTACCATTTTGAGACACCAGTCCTGTCTTCATCCTTTACTCGTCCCTTTACAGTGAGGCCTATAGGGTAAGGTCACGAATTTTCTGCTTTGTAACTGTCGAATTCCGCGTTTTTCCGCTTTGTAAATTTTGCATTTTTCTGTGATGTAATTTTACCCAAGAAAGCTTAAAATTTACGATCTATAAAACCAAAATAAACACACTTTACAGAAAAACACATCATTTTAGATTTTTAGGCTTACCTTATAACTACTGTAGCGGAAGCCGACCCTCTATATCGCCATTGTATTTTAATATTTATATTGTTTTATTCAAGACTATTATTTTATACATTTTGTGTTTTGGACGTTTTTTGTGCATTTTTTTCTTCTTTTCATCAAAATGTCGTTTTCCGCGTTTAACCTTAATTCCGCGATTTTCACGGAAATTCCGCAACGCGGAAAATTCGTGACCTTACTATAGGGTAATGAAATTGTGGCCGTATGTAGATGTAGCAAAGATATACAATTAAGCCCACAATTATTCATACCCTTTGAAAAATATGAGTTTTTTGCGTTTTTCTCATATCTATACCAGCTGGAGTGGTGGAACTTTCGCTTTACACTAAAGACAATTAGTTTGCAAGGACAAATCAATATATTTGGGCTCAACACTTTTTGCATAACAATAGAATTGAACAAGAATTGTGTTTTTATGCCTGTCCAAAATTAGTCATACCCCATACCAAGTCTTAGGATTGAGGCCATTTTTTGTGATAAAACACATGTTTTTGACGTTCCAAACATTCTTTGTATTGTGTGGTAGGCTTTTATATTGTTATGTAATTATTCCATGATGTGTGCATACAATGTGGATGAATTACAAATATGTCCTATTGATTGTACAGTGAAGGATGTTATAGGACAACACTCCAGCTCTTTGTTAGCATGGCGAAGAAGATCAAATCACTCAGTGAGGACCTTTTTGTGCATATTGTGGGTTTATCCTTCATGTAAGCACTCACGAAATTTATATATAGTTCAATAGCAAATATTAATACACTCACGAACATACATAACTTCCGTATTGACACTTATAGTGTATTATTCCTATTCCATTATATTAATAAAACAATACACTATTATTTAATTGACAGCAGTTGATAGTGGATTAGTCCTTTTTCGTCTGAGGCTTTGGGGCATCTGGGACAACTTTTGGCATGAGTCTTATACAGTGTATTATTCCTATTCCATTATATTAATATATCAATACAGTATTATTTAATTGATAGTGGATTAGTCCTTTTTGGTCTGTGGCATTGGGGCATCTGGGACAACTTTTGGCATGAGTCTTATATAGTGTATTATTCCTATTCCATCATATTAGTATATCAATACAGTATTATTTAATTGATAATGGATTAGTCCTTTTTGGTCTGTGGCATTGGGGCATGTGGGACATGTTTTCGGATCACTCTTATATAGCACATTATTCCTATTCCATTATATTAATATATCAATACAGTATTATTAAATTGATAGTGGATTAGTCCTTTTTGGTCTGTGGCTTTGGGGCATCTGGGACAACTTTTGGCATGAGTCTTATACAGTGTATTATTCCTATTCCATTATATTAATATATCAATACAGTATTATTTAATTGATAGTGGATTAGTCCTTTTTGGTCTGTGGCATTGGGGCATCTGGGACAACTTTTGGCATGAGTCTTATATAGTGTATTATTCCTATTCCATCATATTAATATATCAATACAGTATTATTTAATTGATAATGGATTAGTCCTTTTTGGTCTGTGGCATTGGGGCATTTGGGACATGTTTTCGGATCACTCTTATATAGCACATTATTCCTATTCCATTATATTAATATATCAATACAGTATTATTAAATTGATAGTGGATTAGTCCTTTTTGGTCTGTGGCTTTGGGGCATCAGGGACAACTTTTAGCATGAGTCTTATACACTGTATTATTCCTATTCCATTATATTAATATATCAATACAGTATTATTTAATTGATAGTGGATTAGTCCTTTTTGGTCTGTGGCATTGGGGCATCTGGGACAACTTTTGGCATGAGTCTTATATAGTGTATTATTCCTATTCCATCATATTAATATATCAATACAGTATTATTTAATTGATAGTGGATTAGTCCTTTTTGGTCTATGGCTTTGGGGCATCTGGGACAACTTTTGGCATGAGTCTTAATATACAGTGTATTATTCCTATTCCATTATATTAATATATCAATACAGTATTATTTAATTGATAGTGGATTAGTCCTTTTTGGTCTGTGGCATTGGGGCATCTGGGACAACTTTTGGCATGAGTCTTATATAGTGTATTATTCCTATTCCATCATATTAATATATCAATACAGTATTATTTAATTGATAGTGGATTAGTCCTTTTTGGTCTGTGGCATTGGGGCATCTGGGACAACTTTTGGCATGAGTCTTAAACAGTGTATTATTCCTATTCCATCCTATTAATATATCATTACAGTATCATTTAATTGATAGTGGATTAGTCCTTTTTGGTCTGTGGCATTGGGGCATCTGAGACAACTTTTGGCATGAGTCTTATATAGTGTATTATTCCTATTCCATTATATTAATATATCAATACAGTATTATTTAATTGACAGCAGTTGATAGTGGATTAGTCCTTTTTCGTCTGTGGCTTTGGGGCATCTTGGACAACTTTTGGCATGAGTCTTATACAGTGTATTATTCCTATTCCATTATATTAATATATCAATACAGTATTATTTAATTGATAGTGGATTAGTCCTTTTTGTTCTGTGGCATTGGGGCATCTGGGACAACTTTTGGCATGAGTCTCATATAGTGTATTATTCCTATTCCATCAAATTAATATATCAATACAGTATTATTTAATTGATAGTGGATTAGTCCTTCTTGGTCTGTGGCATTGGGGCATCTGGGACAACTTTTGGCATGAGTCTTATATAGTGTATTATTCCTATTCCATCATATTAATATATCAATACAGTATTATTTAATTGATAATGGATTAGTCCTTTTTGGTCTGTGGCATTGGGGCATTTGGGACATGTTTTCGGATCACTCTTATATAGCACATTATTCCTATTCCATTATATTAATATATCAATACACTATTATTTAATTGACAGCAGTTGATAGTGGATTAGTCCTTTTTCGTCTGTGGCTTTGGGGCATCTGGGACAACTTTTGGCATGAGTCTTATACAGTGTATTATTCCTATTCCATTATATTAATATATCAATACAGTATTATTTAATTGATAGTGGATTAGTCCTTTTTTGGTCTGTGGCATTGGGGCATCTGGGACAACTTTTGGCATGAGTCTTATATAGTGTATTATTCATATTCCAACATATTAATATATCAATACAGTATTATATAATTGATAGTGGATAAGTCCTTTTTGGTCTGTGGCATTGGGGCATCTGGGACAACTTTTGGCATGAGTCTTATATAGTGTATTATTCCTATTCCATTATAATAATATATCAATACAGTATTATTTAATTGATAGTGGATTAGTCCTTTTTGTTCTGTGGCATTGGGGCATCTGGGACAACTTTTGGCATGAGTCTCATATAGTGTATTATTCCTATTCCATCAAATTAATATATCAATACAGTATTATTTAATTGATAGTGGATTAGTCCTTTTTGGTCTGTGGCATTGGGGCATCTGGGACAACTTTTGGCATGAGTCTCATATATTGTATTATTCCTATTCCATCAAATTAATATATCAATACAGTATTATTTAATTGATAGTGGATTAGTCCTTTTTGGTCTGTGGCATTGGGGCATCTGGGACAACTTTTGGCATGAGTCTTATATAGTGTATTATTCCTATTCCATCATATTAATATATCAATACAGTATTATTTAATTGATAGTGGATTAGTCCTTTTTGGTCTGTGGCATTGGGGCATCTGGGACAACTTTTGGCATGAGTCTTATATAGTGTATTATTCCTATTCCATCATATTAATATATCAATACAGTATTATTTAATTGATAGTGGATTAGTCCTTTTTGGTCTGTGGCATTGGGGCATCTGGGACAACTTTTGGCATGAGTCTTATATAGTGTATTATTCCTATTCCATTATAATAATATATCAATACAGTATTATTTAATTGATAGTGGATTAGTCCTTTTTGTTCTGTGGCATTGGGGCATCTGGGACAACTTTTGGCATGAGTCTCATATAGTGTATTATTCCTATTCCATCAAATTAATATATCAATACAGTATTATTTAATTGATAGTGGATTAGTCCTTTTTGGTCTGTGGCATTGGGGCATCTGGGACAACTTTTGGCATGAGTCTTATATAGTGTATTATTCCTATTCCATCATATTAATATATCAATACAGTATTATTTAATTGATAGTGGATTAGTCCTTTTTGGTCTGTGGCATTGGGGCATCTGGGACAACTTTTGGCATGAGTCTTATATAGTGTATTATTCCTATTCCATCATATTAATATATCAATACAGTATTATTTAATTGATAATGGATTAGTCCTTTTTGGTCTGTGGCATTGGGGCATTTGGGACATGTTTTCGGATCACTCTTATATAGCACATTATTCCTATTCCATTATATTAATATATCAATACAGTATTATTTAATTGATAGTGGATTAGTCCTTTTTTGTCTGTGGCATTGGGGCATCTGGGACAACTTTTGGCATGAGTCTTATACAGTGTATTATTCCTATTCCATTATATTAATATATCAATACAGTATTATTTAATTGATAGTGGATTAGTCCTTTTTCGTCTGTGGCTTTGGGGCATCTGGGACAACTTTTGGCATGAGTCTTATATAGTGTATTATTCCTATTCCATCCTATTAATATATCAATACAGTATTATTTAATTGATAGTGGATTAGTCCTTTTTCGTCTGTGGCTTTGGGGCATCTGGGACAACTTTTGGCATGAGTCTTATACAGTGTATTATTCCTATTCCATTATATTAATATATCAATACAGTATTATTTAATTGATAGTGGATTAGTCCTTTTTGGTCTGTGGCATTGGGGCATCTGGGACAACTTTTGGCATGAGTCTTATATAGTGTATCATTAGTGACATTTGACTAATCCACTATTAATTGAATAATACTGTATTGATATATTAATATAATGGAATAGGAATAATCCACCATATAACAGTGATCCGAAAGCTGCTCCAGATGTCCCAAATGCCACAGACCAAAAAGGACTAATCCACTATTAATTGAATAATACTGTATTGATATATTAATATAATGGAATAGGAATAATCCACCATATAACAGTGATCCGAAAGCTGCCCCAGATGTCCCAAATGCCACAGACCAAAAAGGACTAATCCACTATTAATTGAATAATACTGTATTGATATATTGATATAATGGAATAGGAATAATCCACCATATAACAGTGATCCGAAAGCTGCCCCAGATGTCCCAAATGCCACAGACCAAAAAGGACTAATCCACTATTAATTGAATAATACTGTATTGATATAGTAATATAATGGAATAGGAATAATGCACTATACAACAGTGATCCGAAAGCTGCCCCAGATGTCCCAAATGCCACAGACCAAAAAGGACTAATCCACTATTAATTGAATAATACTGTATTGATATATTAATATAATGGAATAGGAATAATCCACCATATAACAGTGATCCGAAAGCTGCCCCAGATGTCCCAAATGCCACAGACCAAAAAGGACTAATCCACTATTAATTGAATAATACTGTATTGATATATTAATATAATGGAATAGGAATAATCCACCATATAACAGTGATCCGAAAGCTGCCCCAGATGTCCCAA
Organism: Ophiura sarsii; assembly: GCA_035610835.1. Lineage (NCBI taxonomy): Eukaryota > Metazoa > Echinodermata > Ophiuroidea > Amphilepidida > Ophiuridae > Ophiura > Ophiura sarsii. The sequence continues at coordinate 23,429,077 of CM069443.1, forward strand.
ATGCCACAGACCAAAAAGGACTAATCCACTATTAATTGAATAATACTGTATTGATATATTAATATAATGGAATAGGAATAATCCACCATATAACAGTGATCCGAAAGCTGCCCCAGATGTCCCAAATGCCACAGACCAAAAAGGACTAATCCACTATTAATTGAATAATACTGTATTGATATATTGATATAATGGAATAGGAATAATCCACCATATAACAGTGATCCGAAAGCTGTCCCAGATGTCCCAAATGCCACAGACCAAAAAGGACTAATCCACTATTAATTGAATAATACTGTATTGATATATTAATATAATGGAATAGGAATAATCCACCATATAACAGTGATCCGAAAGCTGCCCCAGATGTCCCAAATGCCACAGACCAAAAAGGACTAATCCACTATTAATTGAATAATACTGTATTGATATATTGATATAATGGAATAGGAATAATCCACCATATAACAGTGATCCGAAAGCTGCCCCAGATGTCCCAAATGCCACAGACCAAAAAGGACTAATCCACTATTAATTGAATAATACTGTATTGATATATTGATATAATGGAATAGGAATAATCCACCATATAACAGTGATCCGAAAGCTGCCCCAGATGTCCCAAATGCCACAGACCAAAAAGGACTAATCCACTATTTATTGAATAATACTGTATTGATATATTAATATAATGGAATAGGAATAATGCACTATACAACAGTGATCCGAAAGCTGCCCCAGATGTCCCAAATGCCACAGACCAAAAAGGACTAATCCACTATTAATTGAATAATACTGTATTGATATATTAATATAATGGAATAGGAATAATCCACCATATAACAGTGATCCGAAAGCTGCCCCAGATGTCCCAAATGCCACAGACCAAAAAGGACTAATCCACTATTAATTGAATAATACTGTATTGATATATTGATATAATGGAATAGGAATAATCCACCATATAACAGTGATCCGAAAGCTGCCCCAGATGTCCCAAATGCCACAGACCAAAAAGGACTAATCCACTATTAATTGAATAATACTGTATTGATATATTAATATAATGGAATAGGAATAATCCACCATATAACAGTGATCCGAAAGCTGCCCCAGATGTCCCAAATGCCACAGACCAAAAAGGACTAATCCACTATTAATTGAATAATACTGTATTGATATATTGATATAATGGAATAGGAATAATCCACCATATAACAGTGATCCGAAAGCTGCCCCAGATGTCCCAAATGCCACAGACCAAAAAGGACTAATCCACTATTAATTGAATAATACTGTATTGATATATTAATATAATGGAATAGGAATAATGCACTATACAACAGTGATCCGAAAGCTGCCCCAGATGTCCCAAATGCCACAGACCAAAAAGGACTAATCCACTATTAATTGAATAATACTGTATTGATATATTAATATAATGGAATAGGAATAATCACTACACAAGAATAATACACTATATAAACCTGTCCCAAATGACCCAAAGCCTCAAACTAATAGGGATTTATCTACTTTCATCTATTAGTGCTATATAAATGTATACATATAATGGAATAGGAATCATATACTATATATAATTGCATAAGACTATTATGTTACCAGCCATCAACATGATTATTCATTACATTTGGTACTAAAGCAATACATATGTATTGTGTGTAGTATAGCAAATTTCGTGAGTGCTTACATGAAGGCAACACCATATTGTGAATGCTCACAATGAGGGGAAAGGCTACAGAGCTCTTTCGAAACAATTCCAAGAGCCAGAATCCACCATACAAAGCATATAGGAAGAACAAGAAGTTCAACTCAGTAAAAGACATTGAAGGATGCATTCGGAAGCCAACGGTGTCCCCTTATTTGGCAAGAAAAGTATTGCGAAAGGCCAACAACAATCCAAAGATCACCATCAATTCTCTCCTGAGCAATTTTTGGACCAAGATATCATGACAGACACTCCAGCAGGCAGACTCTACTCAAGAAAGACTCTACTCCTGACTGAAAAGAGATACAGAGAAACTCCTATTGCATCTTAGCCAACCCCAACACTGAGGACCAAAAGCTTGGATCTTTGTCCAGAAGCGCTCTTGTAAATGCTAGACGAGTTTCTCTTTTTCTCTTTTCAGGAGTAGAATCTTTCTTGGTCGGAGTCCATGGAGAACTCTCGTGTGCAATGTCTGCTTGAGTGTCTTGGTCGGAATCCACGGGGACAGTAATCTGTGGATTGTTGTTAGCCTTTCACCAAACTTTTTTTGTCAAACAAGGGGACACCTTTGGCTCTGACCGTGTCGTTCAGGAATTTTAACTAAGTTGAACGTCTTGTTCTTCCTAATTATGCTTTGTATGGTGGAATCTGGCACTTAAAATTGCTTCGAAATAGCCTTGTAGCCTCTCCCCTATTGGTGATCATTCACAATATGCACGCACAAAAGTCCTCACTGAGTTCTTTGGTCTCTCCTTCGCTATGCTGACAAACAGCTAGAGTGTTGTCCTATAATATCCCTCACTGTACATTCAATAGGACACATTTGTAATGCATCCACATTGTATGCACACATCATACAAGGAATAATGGCATGGCAATATAAAAGCCCATCACACAATATAAAGAACGTTTGAAATGTCAACATCATGTGTATTATCACACAAAAATGGCCTCAATCCTAAGATTTGGTATGGGGTATGAATAATTTTGGACAGGCATAATAGTCGGGGATCTACGGAGGGTTAGTGTGCACCCCCCCCCCCCCCCCCCCCCCCCCAGGACTCCCCCAAACCAACTTTTTTTACTTCCTATTATGATCCTAAGACATAATCAGGATGTTACCAAAAATATTTTCATATTGCTAAGGGGTTATGCAAGATGGCGTCCAAAATGGCCGCCATAACTGGTCAAATCTCATAAAATGACATATAGCAATCAAATTGTATAGTGAAAGTATAGTTTTAATAGTGGGATGTATGTATTAGACCACTAGACACTCATATCCAGAACTTTTGCTTTGTTAACACACCTAAATCCAAGATGGCCGCCAAAATGGCCGCCAAAATTGGTAAAATTCTATATATTGGCATATATAAACCAACATGTATGATCAGAGTATAGTTTTAACAATGGGATGTATGTGTTAGAACACTAGAAACTCATATCTAGTATTTTTGCTTTGTTAACATACTTTAAAATCAAAATGGCCGCCAAATTATTGGCCAAAAATGGTCAAAAGTGGTCAAAATTCCATAAAATAGCATAATATCAACCGAAATGTATGATAAAAATATAGTTTTAACGATGAAATGTATGTGTTAGACCATTAGTAACTCATATCCAGTATTTTTGCTCTGTTAACATAGTTCAAAATCCAAAATTGTTGCCAAAATGGCCCCCAAAATGGTTCCCAAAGTGGCTGCAAAAATTGTCAAATTCCATAAAATGGGATAATATCAACCTAAATGTGTAATGAAAATATAGTTTAAATGATGGGATGTATGTATTAGACCACTAGTAACTCTCATCTAGTATTTGTGCTTTGTTAACATACTTAGAAATCCAAAATGGCCCCCAAAATGGGTCCCAAAATGACTGAACAAATTGTTGGAATTCCATAAAATGGGATAATATCAAACAAAATGTATGTTGAAAATATAGATTTAACATTTGGGTGTATGTATTAGACCACTAGTAACTCATATCCAGTATATTTGCATTGTAATAACATACTTTAAAACCAAGATGGCCACCAAAATGGCCGCTGTAAATGTAAAAATAGTCTACATGAGTGTATGATAACCTCCAAATGGTCTAAAGAATTACCACAGGAAGCCACCAATTGATCAAAATATGGAGTCTATACCATTCAATCATACCTTGTCACATACAGATACGTTTACTGGTGGATTAAAATCTACAGATATAATCTTTTGTTTGTTACAATAGTATAAAGTGTGTCTTTATAGACATTAATGAGCAGTCAAGACACATAGATCTTCTTGTGTACCCGCCATTTCGACCCCTCGTCTTGGGCGATACTTTATTACTATATAATATTAGTGTTGGGCAATACCCCAACATTGTTCATATCTAATGTAACACTAACAATAAATCTAATACTGTTTTTCAGTTATTTTAACCTTTTGCAGCATCTTGGATATTTCAAAATACTCCGAAAACTAGATCTACAGCCCCTAGGCTTTATCATAGACAGTCATATATTGAATGCTGTCTTATTATATTTGGGGGTATTGGTATTACATAGTATGGTCATTTACAATACAAAACAATTGTTTTAGGTCATTTAACATCAACTTAACCACTCTGAAAGCCATTTTGGAAAGTGATACAGAGTCAAAATTGTCACAGAGTTGGGCCTTATATCTAAAAGCAATAGCTTAGCAGTTTCATACATACTACTATTTGGTGAATGTGATGTAATATACACTCTTACAATATCTATTATGGATTATCATACACTCATGTAGACTATTTGTATATTTACAGCGGCTATTTTGGTGGCCATCTTGGATTTAAAGTATGTTATTACAATGCAAATATACTGGATATGGGTTACTAGTGGTCTAATACATACATCCTAATGTTAAAACTATACTTTCATCATACATTTTGGTTGATATTATACCATTTTATGGAATTTCGACAATTTGTTCAGTCATTTCGGGACCCATTTTGGGGGCCATTTTGGATTTCTAAGTATGTTAACAAAGCAAAAATACTAGATATGAGTTACTAGTGGTCTAATACATACATCCCATCATTAAAACTATATTTTCATCATACATTTAGGTTGATATTATTCCATTTAATGGAATTTGACAATTTTGCAACCACTTTAGGATGAACCATTTTGGGGGCTATTTTGGCAGCCATTTTGGCAGCCATTTTGGATTTTGAACTATGATAACAGAGCACAGATACTGGATATGAGTTGCTTGTGGTCTAACACATACATCCCATCATTACAATTATATTTTTATCATACATTTCGGTTGATATTATGCTATTTTATGGAATTTTGACCACTTTTGACCATTTTTGGCCATTAATTTGGCGGCCATTTTGGTTTTAAGGCATGTTTACAAAGCAAAAATACTAGATTTGAGTTTCTAGTGGTCTAACACATACGTCCCATTGTTAAAACTATACTCTGATCATACATGTTGGTTTATATATGCCAATATATGGAATTTTACCAATTTTGGCAGCCATTTTGGCGGCCATCTTGGATTTAGGTGTGTTAACAGAGCAAAAGTTCTGGATATGAGTGTCTAGTGGTCTAATACATACATCCCACTATTAAAACTATACTTTCACCATACAATTTGATTGCTATATGTCATTTTATGAGATTTGACCAGTTATGGCGGCCATTTTGGACGCCATCTTGCATAACCCCTTAGCAATATGAAAATATTTTTGGTAACATCCTGATTATGTCTTAGGATCATAATAGGAAGTAAAAAAAGTTGGTTTGGGGAAGTCCTGGGGGGGTGCACACTAACCCTCCGTAGATCCCCGACTATAAAAACACGTTATGCAAAAAATGTTGAGCCTAAATATATGTGTTTGTACTCGCAAACTTACTGTCTTTTGTGTAAAGCGAAAGTTATACCACTCCAGCTGGTATAGATAATATGAGAAAAATGCAAAACACTCATATTTATCAAAGGGTATGAATAATTGTGGGCTTAACTGTAGATTCGTTTAAAAAAATATTTGAAGTCTCTATGCCATTTCAAATGAAAATAGGGTGAAAACTCCCCGCTCTCCCTAATTGTACATCTGAACACCAATGAATTGTTGATATCATTATAGGCAAAAATAGCGCCATAATCATTGCCTGATGACGGGTTTTATTGTAAATGTCAAGGGTGGTGGCGGCAGCGACGGTGGCGGCGGCGCTGTGTACAATCTCTATGGGGACTACAGAAAATAACTCCTCATTCTGTATGGTACAAACATTAGTTTGCTCTCATTTTATTGATTATTTTATATTCTATAAAATTCTGTTTCAACAAACGTAACAACTATGATGTAACAATTGTAATTATGAATAGATTGCAGTGTCCTTGGCTTTTTCCATATTCGCTACACAGTGAACTTGCCTAAAACAGTATTCAACCGATGATAGCAGAATTATACGTGTTTGGAAAACTCTCAAATAGGGGAATTCAAAAATGCCGTTTAAATCAGAATAGGGTGTATACCCCAAAAGATATACTTGTAAACTCTAATCAATATGAAATTTAAACGTTTGTGCTCATTTATACCTCGATATAGTGTATTTCAACAAGTTACCATTGAAAACCATTATGTTCTGATGGGTAATTGGGTGAGGAACTAATATGCAAAGTAAAATTATGATTGGGATAGGTATAAAATATTATTGAGCTTAAATCAAAATCTGAGAAAAAATCTATATTTTCTGAACATTCTTAATCACAACATAACCATTAGATCCTATCTAAATTCCAATAGCATATTTGGATTCCTTGTGAGATTACCGTTCAGAAAATATATACCTTTTTTATGGGGAAGAACAAGTAGTTATTGCGATATGCTAATTCGAATCTCAGATGGTGTAAAATGTAAAGATCTGTACATGCAACGGTAAGAGTTCAAGACACATGGCCATATACTGTAGAGAATTAATAATAGACTGTATCGAGTCTATACCTCTTGTTCACTGCTATTCTACCAAGAAATCAAGCATCTCTTCAACCATTGTTTCATCGACTTGCGGAATTCGTCAATAATACTAGAATAGTTTAATGCTGGCATCTCATGCAGATCAAGACTGAAGTCAATCCTAGGCATAGACAATGTATTCCTTGCCCAGTTGAGATGACCACTACTACTTACCACTTCGAACCAATCCAGACAATGTAAGTTTTATTGCTATTGATACATAACCGACACATAACTGCAAAACTGATCGAGAACATTTTATGTTTCCACTAGCGACCTCTCACTGCCATCGTGGATTTAATGTAGTGTCATCGGCGTATTGCGTGATTTTAAACTCGTTGTTATCAATACCAATGCCGTTCATATCTTGATTGTTTATTAAATTGTTTTAGAAAAAAAGGGCATAACTCTTTGTATCACTGAATATTTATTGTATCCATACTTAATTCGTTTCTGTGTAACTTAAACATGTTAAAAATCCCAGGTATAAATATCTTTTGAATTTGAATGAATCTACTCCTGACTTTAGACGGATCATTTCAAAGGATTCAGCATTTCGTGGACAGCTCCCAAAATGGGTTATTTTATCAAAACAGGCATAACTCTTGATATCGAGGATCAATTCCACCATTCATCATGAGCAGTAAATATTTGTATACTATCACACTTTCAGGCATTTAATATTTGTATACTACAAGGGTCATTCAATAAGTTCTACCCCCTCCTTCATAACATTTAATATGAATGTCAGCCTCACGAATGAATGAATTACTCTCAAAATAAATATGTGGTTTTTTTGTTTTTCTCCGTATTGTATCGGTAGGCCTAGATATATCAAAAGCACGATTTTAATATTGAAAATGGAAAACAATGGATGATATCTGAATATAATACGGTATTATACGGTGTAAATAAGATTGTAAGCAATATTAACTTTTGTAGACTTGCAAATAGTATATCAACTCGAATGCATTGCAATGCCTTTAGCATACTGGAATACCAATAATCAGTCGAATTCGTTGTTACAATGTATGTCATAGTGATGCCTCAATTGTTAAATCTTCATCATGATAGCCACTTTATGAGTTTTCTTTATGAAAAACCGTCAGAATAGTCAATCAGAGAATCAATAGTAGAAAATAAACTTATGGAGAGACTTGTAACCCCTCCATTTATTCATATATGTTGAAGATCTATTAGTTTATGAAAAGCAAATATTATGTTTGGAGTTTCCCTATCAGGGAGAGATACGCTTAATGACTTAATGGTTGTCCTGGTCTGCTTTTGGCTAATGAGATGGCACATTTGTCAGATTAATTCAGTCACATTTAATGTTTATGGTCTGTTAAAGAGATATGGAATTAAGGACGGTGTTGTCTCTTACGAGGGTCATTCAATAAATAATGAAGGTGATCATGGTATGGGATGCATGAGTGATTCTATTGAGGGATAGTGTGATCAATACAAAGTATGAACCTTTGTCTTTAAAACAATACAGTTTTGGATTTCTAAGTGTGAACTATGACGTCATAGCATTGTCTCAAAGTAAGTACACTTGGGACACTGCTAAATCAGTTATTTGGCGAGAAATTTGAATTGTTTGTATGAAACATGGGATAAGAAGATTACATAACATGACACTAGAAACAGGTAAATCCCAATTTTTTCGCGTAAGTATGATAAAAAAGACAATAACTTTAATCCCTGTGTAATTTGATTATGTAGTATAAGAGGAAAAAGTAAGGAGAGGCAATTCAATAAAAGGTATACAAATATCAGTATTTCAAATAGCCAATTTCATTGAAAAATGCCCAGTCAGTGAATCACTAATATTGCGGAAAATCAAACAATTTAGGGAAAATCCAAGCAATTAACCAGTTTGGAAGATCCCATATGATAGCTAACTAATTATCTGAAATTATTCGCAGAAAATATGCAGAAAATATGCGCATGCGCAGACGGCAGATCATTTTGAACAGGGCCAAAAATGGCTAAAATCATGAAATTTACCAAATAAAAGCTTACTGTGCCTTCAAATTCTAATCAGAAATAATGAAAAATGCTTAAATCAATGTGTATAAATATTGTGATAGTCAAAATGAAGATATATATGAATGTATCAATCAAAAAAGGCTGCCACAACCTCTCTTATTACTGTTATCTTTAGAGCTACTAGATATGTATTGTTAAAGTAATCGTCACATAATTTCAATGGTTTGAGGAAATTTTATGAACAGCTCCTCTTGAAATCCCCACTATTATTGCTTTACATCCCACAACAATTTACTAAATTATAATCCCTCTATTGTTCTTTATCCTTTGTTGTATTCTAAGGTAAATTATTGCGGATTTTGCTAAATAAAAGCGTATTTGAGATGGTCCCTTCTTGTTTGTATTAAGGAATTCAGATCTAAAAAAGAGTGTCATACAAAGATAAGTGTGTGTTCTAACTATGTGCCAAGTGTTATCTGTTTTTTTGCTTGCATTGCCGAGATATACGCAAATGTATCAATCAACTCATATTCAACATACAGGGTGACCCAGAAAATGTTGAACCCAAAAATCACAAACTTAAAAAAAATAATTAAAAATGAAAATAAATAAATATGGCATTCTGTTTTCAACAGTTATGTAAACAATTTATTCAGCTTTCTGGAGAACTTTAGATCATGTAAATTGGCCTTACCAAACTATAGATACACTTGATTGTGTGACAGGGGGTGTTTTCGCCCTGTTGTGAAAGTGAAAAAATTGTAACTTGGTTCAGATATGAAACTTAATTCTGTTCTAAGTACGGTGAGTTAAGCAATCTTTTCTTTTTATCAATATTTATCAAATTAACATTTTCAAATGAAGTCAAGGGGACTTCAGTTTTTGTTTTCAAAGTCTCTTATATAATAATAATATTGATTTACTTAATAAATGAAAATTGATATTGATACTGTGCAGAATAATGTATAAAGTTCATTGCACGGTTTCAAGCAGGCACTTGTTTTGCTCATGTAGCATGAAACAATTTTTTTGCACTTCACTTACACTACAAAACAACACTTCTTACAAAATTACACGTATTTTAAATTTCGTGTGGCCTATTTTTATGATCTAAAATGTTTCAGAAAGTTAAAGGTATGGTGCACATAGCTGGTGAGCGAGTTATGCAATATTTCGTTATTTTAATGGTAAACACAATATTGAATTTTGTGATTTTTGGGTTCAACATTTTCTGGGTCACCCTGTATTACATATCCAGCCAAATAATTGACAGATTTCAGTCAGTGTCTGAAACCTGTTGTGTTTATGTTAATGATGTTACATAACCAAAGGTATCTAACAAACCAAAAGTGTATTGTTTGAAAGACAAAGGTTCATACTTTGTATTGATCACATTATCCCTCAATGGAATCACTCATGCATCCCATACCATGATCACTTTCATTAGTTATTGAATGACCCTCGTAGAATTGGCAAATTGATAAGCACTTTAGAGATATTTTGCTGTTTTTCATCCTCGTCTTCGACTCATGCAAATATTTTTCTATCTCGTGCAATAATATTCTTGTATCACTCAAAGCCATTAGATATTATATAAATATTACTTGCATTCTTATTTATACATGATAGGGTAAATTAAGGGTAAATGGAACAATGGGGTAAACGGAACACCGGCAATTATAATTCCTCAATCAAGAACAAATTATGGCAACATCGTTCGAAGTGTTCCTATTACCAAACGTCATACGTCCGTCGTTTGTTTCACACTCCAAAATAGGTTCACCTGGTATTTGGAAGGCAGAAAAGCTCAAGCGGTGTTCAGTTCGCTGCAATTAAGGGTATTGATTGCTAAATATTTGAATACGTCTGCTGAGAGTTGTAAAACAATTGACCATTATGTTAACTAACTACAATAACATAAATGTCTTCAACAAGTGCACAACATAAATTAATGATAAAATTATGCAAATTAATATGTTAATGAGCTAATTAATTAGTACGGTGTTCCATTTAGATCCATGTGAGATAATAATAATATTAAATGTATATTGTGTTAAATATAAAATTAAAGAAGACTTGAGTATCACATTTTGCTTGACAGAACTGTTTCTTGAGGGTCTGATAGACCCTCACTCTTCAGAAACAAATTTAATACTGGTGAGCGTGTGTCAAACAAGGTTATTATATACAAAAAAAACACTACAATACATGTAAATAAGTAACGGTTCAATGATCCCAGTAAGGGATTACACTTGACATGACCCAGATAGTGGGCGTTATCAAGAGGACAATTGAAGAGAACACCTTGGCTCTAAACGCGTGTTCATTAATCAAAACTTTGACATGTTGTTTCCTGAAAACCACATCATTAAAATGTTATTATGAAAAAGGGGGTCATTGATTTACAGTGGTGGTTTGTAGTAAAGTTTCTATTTCATCTATACATTGACCCTAGGGTCAATGATGATCTACATGTCACACCAGGGATAAAGCAGGGAAGTGGACAAAACCCCAGAATAAATAAAATCCCAGAATAAATAAATTAACCCTCTGAGATCTACCGGCCGATTGGTCAGAAACATGGATACATCATTTATTGCACCAATCAGAGACATTGTTAATTGGTTATTCAAATGAGTAATCTTGTAATTAACCAATCAGAAGCGCTGTTAGATAGACGGGTAGTGCCCAGGGGGTTAAATTTAAAGTTATAATGGCTTTGCCCAACGAAAAAATAAAAGTTGCAGCAAATTTATTTGTCAATGGGATATCTTTGCTTAGTGTGTGCTAGGCGCAGTATCAATCAAACTGGCGTGAATTAAATTAACAAAGACCTTGATAATACAAAGTCTCAATCAAACCCGGTCCCTCTATCTCGCTATCGCAATAAGTTTACCCACTGGATCACATGCGTTTACGTGGGCACCAGAATTATGAGCACTGACGTATACAAAGTCTAAGAGTCTCAAGCGGCTGAAATACATTAGTTCGAGGGTTGACAACAGAAGGCCAATCAAAAAGTGAGATATACATGCGGCCGAAATACATAAGTAAATATTATATAAGTAGGCCTATGCTTTGAGCAGAACTTATGACTAGCGAAACTAAATTAAATCCACGCGAGGATCGTGCGAAGGATGCGAACCGAGTAAGTGTAATAAATATTTAAATGACCGTCCACAACGAACCAGGTGCAAAGTCGCACTTTGCCAAAAGCCAATACAATACAACACTATTAGTCGAAAAAAGTCAAACATTATGAAATTGAGATTGTTTGAAAATCATGTTGGTAAAACCCTTTTTAATCACTCTAGAAAATGTCAGAACGATAAACACGTCAGAAAATGGTGAAATTCTTGTATTTTCAGGGGTAGTGGTGGTACTGTAAACCTATGTAATTGGCATCTTTAAAGTCATTTTTCTCAAAATAACCCCTTTGAGAGTCGAGTACATCGGCCAATAACTTGACAACTGGTTGTCCGAATAAGGCAAGTAAGGTATCATTTTAAAGCTAAAGGTGTGTTCTCTAAAGATTTGCATATGACTCCAAAAGTCAAATTTGCTACTTTGCACCTGGTTCGTGGTGGATGGTCACTAATAACAGAGAGGCGTCGGAAATGGCGCCTAAAATGATCGTTCAAGCATCAGCGATTTCAGCCAAATATTTATTAACATGCACCAGAACAGCCGGTTTTCTACATGTTTTTTTCTTATCAACCGTTTGCATGTTGACGTCATCAAAGCAATATTGGTACTTTTGTCTGAAATTAACGCCACGAGGCTATATTGTAGTCAATATATGAACATCAAAATTAGAAAGAGCAGTTTTATATATATATAGCATTACATAGTGGAAACCTAGGGGTATGTCCTACAAATACATAAGTAAATAATTGCGAGTTCAAGAGCGCCTCCGTTCGTCATGTTCGTATCCTGTATTTAGTTGAAGTAGCATGAAGGCGTAAATCTTGATCAATCCGTACCGTTTTATTAAAGCAAAGGTGTAAGATTTCCACTCGAGAATAGACGCACTCTTAAATGTCGAATTAGGTCGGATAGTTCAGTAAGAAAAAGCAAAATAATTCAATATCCGTCACCGATTTCACAATCTTTCTATTTTGTTATACATGTCGGAAAATGAAGAGCATTCTATTTTGTTATACATGTCGGAAAATGAAGAGCAGTCGGTGTTCACAAAATAAAAATGTTAGAAAGAAGGCGATCAAATTTGACATACGACATCATTGTGATGTCATTATTGCAATAATTTACTCCTACGTTTATTTCACGTTCTGCGTGCACTGAACCAAAGTAATAATAGCGTGTTCGATGAGTAATATGAGTAAGGCATGTGTAGTCGTCATACTCAAATAAGATTTTTAAATATATTTTTAAAGTTCAATTGAAATCTTTTCAAACCCATTTTGTGTCCTTCAACAAAACATTCAAACAGACACGTGATGCCGAATCGCTATAGCGATTGCTCGAAACATCAGCTATGTCTTTATTTGACATACGACATTATTGCAATAATGACATCACAATGATTTCGTATGTCGTATGTCAAATTTGATCGCCTTCTTTCTAACATTTTTATTTTGTGAACACCGACTGCTCTTCATTTTCCGACATGTACATGTATAACAAAACAGAATGCTCTTCATTTTCCGACACATTTAATATTCTAAAAATAAGATTCTGCGTCTGTTTGTCTTTTGTGACGCTAGTATTGATTTATTTAGCGTATTAAATAGACCGTAACCATGACGCAAAATGGCAACTCTTTCTTTTTGGTATAGTCACTGTCATAATGCTAAAGACGAAATTCAAGATCTTTCACGCGAGCGTGTTTTGTTGTTGTTTACGCACGGAGCTGCGTCCAGATCATGGTCCAGATGCATGAAATGCGCGAACAAACTGTGCATGCATGCGAGTGACGATTTCAAGATTGACCAATAAGAACGCGCGGTCATTTTTTAAAGCGTCTGTGTTGTGATTGGAAATAAAGCACCCGAAAAAAAACTAAACTACGCCAATAAAGTATCTAAACACTTACAAATGGTCAGATTTATCGGAACCTGAAATAGTATGCAAAAAAATAATTAATTAATTCAATTCACAGTTATCTTCTGCGCATTTTGACACCTCTTTTGTTGCGCTACGGTGTTGTTTGGCGGATTTATGGGCACTTGAGTGGCTTAAGGTCGAATTCAAAAGTTGCAAAAGCTCCTATTCAAACAAGAGTGTTGTACTGTTATCTTCTGCACAATTTGACACCTCTTTTGTTGCCCTACGATGTTGTTTGCGATGAACATCAGCATTAATTATCAATAACAAAACAAACGGGTCCGAGATGGGAGGCATACATCATATCAATCATTAATTCTCATGGTTAAGGGGGCTGTGCACCTTCGCATAGCCTCCGTAAAACTGCCGTAACTTCTTCATTATTCATTTAATCTTAATAAAAGTATACATTTTTTTTGCAGGAAAGGGTTCAATGAATCCAACTATGATCATGAAATTGACCATTTTGGAGAAAATTATAAAAAACATGTTTTTTGACCCATTTTAGGTTTGGAAAAGATAACTCAAAATATATTTTGTTAAATTTTGTCATACTAGTTTTATTATATTCCTCATGCAATTCCCTAGGAATCGGGTTTTTTTTTAATTTTAAATTTATTATTTTTTGAATTACAGACCAAAAAGTGCTAAAAAACCTGTTTTTTAACCTCCAAAATCGTGAAAATCACGTTTTTTGGTAATTTGCTAGGGAATTGCATGAGGAATATAATTAAACTAGTATGATAAAATTTAACAAAATATATTTTGAGTTATCTTTTCCAAACCTAAAATGGGTCAAAAAACGTGTTTTTTATAATTTTCTCCCAAAATGGTCCATTTCATGATCATGGTTGTATTCATTGAACCCTTTTCTGCAAGAAAATGTATACTTTTATATAGATTTAATGAATAATAAAGAAGTTACGGCAGTTTTACGGAGGCTGTACCTGAAGGTGCACAGCCCCCTTAAGTAAACAGAACAAATTGGTGTCTTTTGTCTTGATTTTGTCTGTGTGTGATGCTTGTGTGAGTTCCCTTCTGGAATTGGGGTGAATAGGAGCTTTTGCAACTTTTGAATTCGACCTTAAGCCACTAAAGTGCCCATAAATCCGCCAAACAACATCGTAGCGCAACAAAAGAGGTGTCAAAATGCGCAAAAGATAACTGTGAATCAAATTCATTAATTATTTTTTTGCATACTATTTCAGGTTCTGATAAATCTGACCATTTGTATAAGTGTTTAGATACTTTATTGGCGCAGGTTTTTTTTATTATTACATTATTTTCGATATATTTCTTATGTTTTATATTATTTGTTGTTTTGTGTGTTGTGTTTAGAAATAAAGAACAAAAAAATCTATTTCTTATGTTTTATATTATTTTCGATCTATTATTTGTGTTGTGATTGGAAATAGAGCACCCAAAAAAAGTACTTAAGTTTTATATTATTTTCGATCTATTTCTTATGTTTCTTTTGTTTGTTGTGTTTTGTGTTGTGTTTGGAAATAAAGCACCAGAAAAAATCTAGTTCTTATGTTTTATATTATTTTCGATCTATTTCTTATGTTTATTTTGTTTGTTGTGTTTTGTGTTGTGTTTGGAAATAAAGCACCTAAAAAATCTAGTTCTTATGTTTTATATTATTGTCTCTTTTGTTTGTTTTGTGTTTTGTGTTGTGTTTTGAAATTAAGCACCCGAAAAAAATCTAGTTCTTATGTTTGATTAATTTTCGATATCTATTTCTTATGTTTTCTTTTATTTGTTGTGTTTTGTGTTGTGTTTGGAAATAAAGCACCAACAAAAATCTATTTATTATGTTTTATATTATTTGTTGTGTTTGTGATGTGTTCAAAAATACAGCACCCGAAAAAATATAGTTCTTATGTTTTATATTATTTTCGATCTATTTCTTATGTTTTATATTTTTGTTGTGTTTTGTGTTGTTTTTGGAAATAATGCACCCCAAAAATCTAGATCTTATGTTTTATATCATTTTCTGATCTATTTCTTTGTTTTATATTGTTTTCGATCTATTTTTTATGTTTTGTAATGTTTTCGATCTATTTCTAATGTTTTCTTGTAACAAATTTCTTGTATTTGTTGTGTTTTGTGTTGTGTTTGGAAATAAAGCACCCGCAAAATCTAGTTCTAATGTTTTATAATTTATCAGTTTCTATCTAGTTTTTATGTTTTCTTTTATTTGTTGTGTTTTGTGTTGTGTTTGGAAATAATTTACCCAAAAAAATCCAGCTCTTATGTTTTATATTATTTACGATCTATTTCTTATGTTTTATTATTATTTGTTTTATGTTGTGTTTGGAAATAATTTACCCCAAAAATCTACAATTCTGGAAAAAAGTCTTGAAACGCTAACTCGTTAACAACGGAAAACTAACACCCCCTTTCCCCCCGTGCAATGTCGAGAATTGTTAATGTCTTCAGCAGCTGTTCAAGGTATCCCAACATTGATCGATGGGGCGTGGGGAAGGGAAAATTGTTGTCTAAGATGTTCTATTCAGCTCTTAACAAAAAGTATCATTTAAAGATCAGAAAACAATTCTGCACATAAAGCCCAAAACGTTCCAAGAAGCTTTTTCCAAGATTGTCTTAACAAAGTGCAAACAAAATTTCAACTTTCTCACATAACTAAAAACGGAATGTCGTTTTAACTTCATATTACGCACGATTTTAGATTTAACCATAGACGTTATAACTATAGTATTGCTTTAGAAAAACACAATGATTTATTTAGGAAACGGTCACTGTAAACAATCCCCTATGGCAATTTACATGTAGACCTATTTTATTATTGTGTTCTAAAGACGCATGACATGGAGCTGCAAGTACATGAATGTTGCTGAGATTACATTGATTTAAAACCTATTTTTCATTGATAGATAAATGTGGAACAATTGTAACATTAATTCAAAAATCAAAACATAAACACGCCACCGGTGGGATTCGAACCCACTTCCTCCAGAAGCAATCATTGAAAGACCAACGACGTATCCATTAGGCCACGTTGACAGCTCGCAAATAAATTGACTTGTTTTGTATTTCATAGCAATACCGGGAAATGAAAATTGTAAACTGCGACAGTTTACCACAGTTTGCCAACAGTTATTACCATGCAGTAATTGTGTCTACAACATGCCATTTGTAGCATTATAACCCGCGTTGTAGTGACAGGATAGTGTTGTTCATTTACACTATTTAAATACCGAAATAATCACGCATTGGTCATTATTCACGCATTTTGGTAACAGTTTACCATCGATTTCAAATAGTTAAATATAAATATACATTTTTATTTCAACCATAAATAAACAACACGAAAATAGCGTATACTTTGGACCAAATGCATGCATGGTAAACTGTTGGTAAACTGTTGATAAACTGTTGGTAAACTGTTGGTAAACTGTTGGTAAACTGTTGGTAAACTGTTGGTAAACTGTTGGTATACTGTTGGTAAACTGTTGGTAAACTGTTGGTAAACTGTTGGTAAACTGTTGGTAAACTGTTGGTAAACTGTTGGTAAACTGTTGGTAAACTGTTGGTAAACTGTTGGTAAACTGTTGGTAAACTGTTGGTAAACTGTTGGTAAACTGTTGGTAAACTGTTGGTAAACTGTTGGTAAACTGTTGGTAAACTGTTGTAAACTGTCACAGTTTAAACTTTTCATCGTCCGGTACTACAATGAGATACAAAACAAGTCGATTTATTTTCCAGCTGGCGACGTGGTTGAATGGATAAGTCGTTGGACTGTCACTGATAATTGCTTTGCTTTTAAGGTATGGGTTTGAATCCCACTGGCGGCGTACTTATATTTTAATTTTTGTTTTAAATTAATTGTAACACAATGTCGTGAAAACCCAATTTTTATCTTCCTGGAACATCACTTTGTTGACAATCATATTTCAGCTAACAGTTGTTGCACAGCTTCACCTGGCGTTGTTGGTCATTTGACAAATCATCACACAGCGCATTCGCATATCTATCCCAATCTTGAGGACGCTCTTCACACAGTTTCTTCAGCATCAATTTAATGGTTCCTAACGTTCTACTAGACCATTGCATGGTAGTTAGTTGCTTGATGGAAAAAAGTCTGTTTACTTCCCGCATGACATCTGATGTGAACTGCGAGCCGTTGTCCGATAAGACTTCCCGTGGGTCTCCTACTCTGGAATAAACATCTAAAAGAGCTTCTGCTACGGATTTGGTATTGAAAAACTGCCTAGATGACACTAGACTTCTCCGTACAACAACACTACAGTACTGCATCCACTATCCCGTAAAACATAAACAAGATTACCATCCACAAGACCTTTGGTAACTGACATCCTGAGAACACTACGTGAACAACAATCAGCACTCATGACAGGTAATTTGTGACCACATGGTAAAGCCCGGGGGGCCCAGTCAAACATAATAGTGTACACAGGCGTGACCAAAAAAACGCGTAAAAAGGGGTGTTTTTTCAGTGTTGGACGCGTCACGCGCGTGACGCGTTAAGGGTATCAAAAACGCTGATTTTCAAGAAAAAGGGTGGCTTAAAATACCGGTCGAACGTGTTTAGGGTAACTTGTTTTGTTCCCCGTTCCCAGAAGAATGTTATCCCCGTTTTTGCGATTTCTTTTAAGCGTCTCATTTCCAATTTGAGAACGCATGTGTGTCACTCGGTTCTACAGACAAAAAAAAAACTTGTTTAGGGGTCATATTCTAGCAAGAACTTGTTTAGGGGTCAAAATTTGCAAGGAAAGCGCGCTAAAATCTTGTTTAGGGGGTAATTTTGCTTGCAGGGTAAAACTTGTTTAGGGGGTGTCTGGAAAATGTTTGGTCACGCGTGTGTACACTATTATGTTTGACTGGCCCCCCCCCCCCCCCGGGTGGTAAAGTAAGAAAACCTTCCTCAGAATTATCACCTTGAAAATCAACCTATGTCTTTGTTGAGACAATCTTCACACGTACAGGCAGCCCATACAGGTTTAACATTTGAACAGCCTTTTGTTTACCCGCATACCTACGCTTACGTTTATCCTGACCATGGTCTCTTGTTTCTTCCTTCTGTTCCATCTCGTCGTTCACCTCTAAACCAGCTGCCTTTAGAATCTTTGAACGGTTCCTACAATGCCTAGCTATGTGCCCTACTTTATCACATCAAAACTTTAAAACACTTACGCACTGTTGTGTCTGTTGTAGACACCCTACTATTGTTTACATGGTGACTAGGGTTAGGAGTGTGGTTGACCTTTATGGTGACTGTGGAACCCAATCACCAACCACCCCTAGCATCAATGTATTGTGACGCCATAACTGCCATTTCTTTAACATCTTTATGATGTCTTTCTTTGATAAAAATGGCCATATCTTCGTTCGCAAACCGGTGATGAACGGTTGTGGACGTCGACTACGGTATCTCAGCGACGGGCATGCTCAAAACTCCTGACGGGTGAGTTAAAGTGGCGGCGAACGGTGATAGCCATGTGTGAGGACCTTTAATATATAAGGACGGCGCGCTCGTTCGCAGTGTTGGCAGAGCCGTGATGATGGACGGTGGTGGACGTCGACCATCTCAGCGACGGACTGTCTTTCTTTGATCTTTCTTTCACCACTAAAATATGGAAAATTTAGTTCAACGTTGGTTAAGGCATCATAATTTTAACCAACAATAGGTCATATCAAGATTCCCGCTGAAGAATTTCAATGGCGAGAAAATATTTTGTGCATATTATCAAACCAATATTGGACCAATATTGGTTTTACATTGGCGCTCTTCAATTGGCATCATGATGCCAACCAATATTGGACCAACATTGGTTTTACATTGGCGCTCTTCAATTGGCATCATGTTGGCAACCAATATTGGTCCAATAATCATAATCAATAATGGGCACAATATACCAGGGGAGGAAAATGACACCATTGATTTCATATACAAATTCTGACGTGGTCTAAAAATTGCGGCCGCTAGTTATCGCTTCTCGGCCTTTAGGCTAGGATCTTGTGCCTTGTCCTGTGCCTTGCCCTGTCCCTTGTCCTGGGCTTGTCCTGGGCTTGCCCTTTGCCAAAGTTGGTCCTGGCCACGGGTTGGCGCCAATATTGAAAGCCAATATTGGGCCAATGAAACATCAATATTGTAATGTTGTCTGGGTTAAAGTTTAGCAAAAAAAATAAAAGTTTAACCAACATTTTTTAACCAACCAGTGTTGGTTAAACATATTAACCACAGGTTTAAGTTTAACCAACCAATTGTGTGGTTTACCTGGTAACCTCCCGATTTTAACCAACATGGTTAAAGATTTTAACCTTTGTTCTGAGAGTGTATACGGGTTTGCACGGTAGCTGCCACATAACGCCTGGGTAACATTCTGTGAACGTGTTGACGGTCTCTTAACGTCTCCGTAACATTCTAGTAACATCGTATTACCGGGTTTTTTCTCGCAATTGTACCGTCTCGAAACTCCTGCCGGGCGCGGATGGCCGGCAAAGTCCCCTGAACGTGTTCAACGGACGGGAAACGGCCCACCGTGTGTCCTCACCGTGTGCCCGCCGTCCGCACCAATTTTCGTATGGGAAGGGGCCGCCCTGCTCCGAATACGTCAAGCATTTCGTTCAATTATCGTACATGTAGGCTATATAATAAATATAGGAGGAAATCTATGAAATCTTGAACGAAATGCTTTCCTCCTATAGTATATAGCCTACATGTAAAATAATTGAACGAAATGCTTGACGTATTCGGTACAACAAGTTGAAAAGTTAATCATGTTAATGAAAGTATTGTACTACATGACTGAGATCAGTGAACTGGGAATAGAATATGTCGTTAGAGTTCCGCTGATCTTCATTCACAAAACCCAACAGACAACATATCAATCAATCCATTTCTTAACAACTGTATCACGCATTTAGCTTATTGTACATAACTTTTTATTTCATATTAAACTCAGAAAAAGTTTACAGACAGCTACTACAATATCCAATGCTAATTGTTTTTAACGGCGTAGACCCCGGGGGGAGGGGGTACTCACGTATGTCAGGTATACGGGGATGTGCCGCTCCAGTGGGTCGCTTTTTCATGAGACATCCTTAGCCATGGGTAGGCTTTTCAGTGAAAAATCCTTAGACATGGGTCCTGTTTTCGCGATTTTCGCGAAAATTTGCCAAAATTAGGTCATTTTTCGCGAAAATTTGCCAAAATTAGGTCTATTTTCGCGAAAAATCACCCTTAGAAATGGGTATGGTTTTTGAATATCCAGCGGCACACCCCCGACCAAACCAAATCCGAGTACCCCCCCCCCCCCCCCCGGGGCGTAGACAAAATATATGTTTTAAAACAACAAACTACCATGTGAATTATAACCATTACAGCATTGTCTTATGCAAATAGGCCGAAGAGTAATTAATATATAAAGCATCTTTCATCTCAGAAATGAAATATTGTGTGCATTGCTATACATGTACAGGGTGAGTCAAAATATTCAGGTCCGTTTTAACATGTCAAAAATTGGTCAATATCTTCATTGATTATAACAGTAGAAACATATCTCCATACTTAGTGAGGTTTTCTAGACAATACCTAATCATGCTAATTGCACGCACGCAATAATTACAACATATTTACGAAAAAAACACGAAATCCAAAGTATACATAAATGAAGCCAAGTTACCAATAACTGCAGTATTATATTAGTTATTCATACCACATACCTGTTGCTTACTCACTCGCTTAATTCGGGTCGTGTCCCCGATCTACGATGGCTCTCCGGCTCCACACTCTTCTGTCGTTCATTGCTGTCTTTAGGGACCGTTCATTATTTATGCTGGAGGGCGGGTTGGGTAAACTATAGGGGGGTCATGTAACTTTCATATGTTGAAATAGGGGGGTTATGTAACTTTTTATTCTTAAACAGGGGGGGTTGTGTAACTTTTTTAAACTATAAAGATGGTGGTGATTGGGGTGATTTTAGAGGCTACTTTGGAGTGTAAATGCAATTTTTTCTGCGCTTCGCGCAAATTCTCTTCGACTTCAAAATCTGTTACTATGAGACGACTTCTGCACAGCAAATCTTTTCTGTGCCTCGGACGATAATATGGTGCAAAACATCTATATAATCATCAATGGTCGAAAATTAGAGCCACGGGGTGTATAATATAACAAAATCCAATTTTATGATTTAAAAAAATGTGATTTATTGCATGCTTTTCACCTCGTCTCAGCTTTGCACCAATGCTCACAAAAAGTAGAACGTTTTACTGGATTATACGTTTCTGCTCAGAATATAGGCTATCTTGTTCAGGTTATAAAAACTCACAAAATCACCCAATGTATATATAAATATGACACAATTTCCGATCGCTACGCTCGCCATTACTAATTTCACACAATAAAAAGAAGAGCCATCGTACAATTATTGGCCGTTCAGATAGGGCACAAAAAGAATTTGCCAACGAACAAAATTCCAAAGGTAAAGACAGCCCCCATAATGTGACAAGTTGATTTTTTTTCAGGGAGGGGGGGTGTAAAAAGCTACTGGTTAGCAGGGGGGTCATGTAATTTTCAGTTTCAGCTGTAGGGGGGTGGGGGTAGGTAATTTTAACATACGAGTCTCGAATTTGTCCCAACCCCCCCCCCCCCCCCCCCCCCCCCCCTCCACCATAAATTATGAACGGTCCCTTATGTTACTCGCCTCCAGTCCAGTATCTTGCTTGAGTAGGTCGATAAATGTCAGAGCAGGTCGTCCCGGCTTTCTTTTGCCATGTTTGGGGATCCAGTGCACCAGTTTGGATACTGACTCCCTCACTTCTGTAACAGTGACCAGCAAACCTTGTTCGTCTTTTCCGGATCTTCTGGCTTATTTTGGGGAGGTCACCATACAGTTGGGTGTTTGGTATATGTTGTTTCCAGTTGACATTGAGTACTGCTCGCAGCATTCTGGTGTAGCAGCCATCTAGCTCTTTCTGTAGCTTGGGAGTAATGGTCCAAGCTTCGCATCCATATAGCAGAACTGACTCCACCGTTGAGGCAAACAGGCGAAGTTTGAATTTCCGAGATAGAGTTGACTTCCATATTTTGTTCATTTTGCTGCATGCTCTCCATGCTGCTGCTTTGCGTTGCTTAATGTCTTTTGCCGTACTCTCCATCCAGGCACCAAGATATTTAAAATCTTGAACTTCCTCCAGCTTGTTGCCATCATTTGTCTGTATGGATCCCTTCTGGGTCTGGTTATATGACATAAACTTGGTCTTGCTAGCATTCATTTTGAGACCGACCTTTGCTACTGATGTCTCAACTCTTTGCAGCAGATCTTGTGCTTGATGACATTTCTCTGACCACAATGCAATGTCATCGGCGAAGTCAAAGTCTGTCACCACCTCTGGCCCAATCCGCCTACTTCTACGCCTGTCAAGATAAAAACCAAGCTCTTCTTCTCTCCCCTCTATGGCTATCCTCAGGGCAAAGTCCAGCACAATCACAAACAGATATGGGGCGAGTGTGTCTCCCTGTAGAACTCCAGCCAATATTTCAAACTGTGCAATCTCTCCGTCAGGTGATATTACCTTAGCCATGGTATTCTCGTACATTCCTCCGATTGCCTCAACGACCTGTTTTGGTATTCCATAAGCTCGCAGGATTTTCAGCATTTTGCCACGGTGGATTGTGTCGAAGGCCTTTCTGAAATCAATGTAGGTGATTACTGCTGCTAGGTTATTGGCTTTAACTCCTTCTATGAGCCTCCTCAGTGCCAGTATGTGGCCCGCTGTCGTCCTTCCAACCCTGAGGCCGTTTTGATTGGTTCTCAAATGCTGATCCAGCTCTGGTCTGATTCTGTTCAGGATCATTCTGTTGTATGTTTTGGCAACAATAGAACTTAGGCTGATACCTCGGTAATTGCCCCCTAGACTAAGATTCCCTGATTTTGGTATTGGAACAATGTTGAGCACAGACCATTGGCTTGGTTTTTTTCCCTTTCAGTAATGCTTCATTGCAGAAGTTCAACACAATGTCGTCAAGGTCGCATCTTTTCAGAACTTCAGGTGGGATATTGTCTTCACCACTGCTTTTTCCTTCTACCAGTGACTTTTTAGCTTTGTCATATTCTTCCTGGTCAAAAGGCCCGGTTTTAATTTCCAGATCTTCTAGGATTTGTGTGATTTCCTCATCCTCGTTACTGATGTCTGGTGGGCTCCCCAAAAGGTTTTTGAAGTGGTTATACCAGTTTGTGACCCGATCTTTCTGGGTTTCTCCCTAAGCTGACCTTTGGTGGATGCTTTTCTACCAGTGATCTCATTGATAAGCCTCCAGCTTAAAGCATGCTTACAATTGGAATGTGCTGCTTCTACTTCCTTGATCTTGCTGTTCAGGTCTTCTACTATGGCTAGGTTGTAGGCTTCATCAAGTCCTTGCTTTGCCTTCCTGTACTCAGCTCTCTTCCCCTCAGTGACGTCCTGTTGATAGAGATTATATGTATCTTTGATTTGATCTCTTGCTGCAACTACCCTTGGATCGCTGGAGAAACGTGTTTTATGAGACCTTTTCCTGACTGGTATGATCTTCTCTGCTGCTTCATTATTTGCTTTGATAAATCTGTCATACTTGTCAGTGGCTGTTTCTTCCTCATCCTCTAGGACTTTAAACCTATTGCGCACTTCAACTGCATATTTCACTTGTAAGCTTCCGTCAGAACTAAGGGTTTTCCAGTCATATGGCTTCTTTTTTACCTGTTGACATTTTATAAATAAAACAGCATTTGATATATAGACCTAATTTACATATTTTTCTTGAATCTCTGATGATCAAAATGACATTGTATTCAAAATATTGACGTGTTATGACATAATTGCACAAACATATTCATAATAATGAATTAAGTATACGCACTTACTAACGCAAGAGCTGTTTCAAGAGATGCGATCTGTCAGTTCTCTCGAATCAAGTTAGTTTAAAATGATAATTTCCAGATATTTTGGTCAACATTTTGATAGTAGTATCTCAATAATTCTTGATACGTCTCTAATCGCCTGAGAAATTACCCATCAGATGATATATAATTGTTAAAGGTTACTACGTCTGTAAAATTTTACCGGCTAGTGAATATCTCCAATTTTTATTTTATATATTTTTAGAATTTTAACAGAAATATTTGTTAAGGATGTACCATCCCTGATCTAAACTGCATTTCTGAATTCTTCTAGTTACAAGCTTTCCAAAAATGTATACTTTTTCTATCATAGGTTGTGCTATCATAGGTTGAAAACTTTTTCTGTTATAGTCATTTTTATAAATCCGGTAAATTGAGGCTGATTATTCATATTGACTGTGTAGAGAATAGGAAGAAAGCTGATGATCATGGTCTTATCCATAATTAATAAGTTGTTACAAATAGTTGACAAGTCTGTTGAAAAGACTACTAAATATCCTTTAAAATGGGACCAGAATGGTGTTTGTAACATTAGGGGATGACTAGTAATTATAAAAAGAACAAAGCATGGGATTATCCCCATTGAGTTTGTACAGGCGGCACCACTTCCGGCACCACCCCTGGTTCCCAAACTTCAAAAAGCTGTATCTCCCCATTGGTATTAGATATACCAATGCCATTTTGCAGGCAGATAGCTTGTTATTAGGGCTTTAAAATGATACCAAATTTGTTGAGATAGCTTTTGTGGTTTTAAAAATATTTAAGGAATATGACAGCATGAAACTAAAAAGTGTAACAGCACCACCCTATTGGGAGGCGAGTTCATAACGCGTGACCCTATTCAAGATCCTCGCTGTAAATATAATACTGGCTGTCCCAAAATTAAGATTAGTATGCCTAAAGTAAAAAGTTCATTCATTTTTTTCAGCATAAAAATCAATGATATATAATATGGTCCGTTGTTTTCATCATCTTTGTAATACTGTAACCTTGCATTAGGATTTAGATCATGGAAGTGCCACTTTTTCTGAAAACATGATTTTGCTGAAAATATGATATTAGGAAAAGTAAACATGATATTGGGTTGTCAAGCGTTTCCCCTTTCCATAAGTATTTCAATCTCTCAAAACGGCTTATTTTATGTGAAGTTATGCAATCAGATGTGATCTAGTTTTAGGGGGGGGGGGGGGGGGGGCGGGTGCCTACTTATTTTGAACTCTTTATTTTAAACCTATTGGGAATTTTGTTATGTGATGCAGCATATCAGAAGGGGCTATGCAGGTGAAGTCAACTTTCAGTTTATTATGTGTGCTCTCAGAGCATTTTATAAGTTTTAAATAAATGATACCAAATTGATTAAGGCGTTTTAAAAAAAAAATCGGTCCGTTTACATCTATGTCTTGAAAAACACCCAGCCGCAAAGTCCCCCTTTTGATGTGCTGCATTATTTATAACCCGTTTGATGTCAAAGGATGGTATAAATGATGCAGTTTCACTATGTGACGAATTACAATGCACGCGTGAGTAGCCCGCTTGCTCATTCCATGCGTAGCTTCTCCGATTGATATCCCCTGGCGTGATGTTGCGGACGGGATAAGGTATATGCGTGATAATGTTTGCACGCATTTAGATTATGAGTTAATCATGAAATTGGTCTCACTTGAGACGGCATCATTTTTCATAAATTGATCTAGTAGGAGCCGCAGAGCTCTATATTCGACTTCAAAATGGTTTGACCCCTGACCCCCGAACATACTCCAAAAGAAATACTTTTATGATAGATTCATATCTTGTCTACAAGAATAAATTGTCCTGCTCTTATGATTTTCTGGCAAATTCATGTTACTGGCAATACCTGTTTTCCCGGGTCTATATATTCACATAGACAAAATGACATAAAACAACTCGTGTTAGGGGTAGGGGTAGTATTATGGCCATAAAAAGTTGCAATAAATGTTAAAGTGTGTAGAACTTTACATCATATCAACATGATCAATGGGGAAGAACTGCTTCACAAGTTGAGATAGTTCTTTATAGTTATAATGTTACAGGTAACAAAATAGAACATTGGAAAAAGTCAGAAAAGAGTTAAAAATGCTTATTTTTCTAACTTTTTCAATTATTCCATAAAATTTTGGATCGATATCAATGACATTAAAATGGAAAAAGCTAACATAATATGAGTACCGGTACCGTAGTTCTTTCTTTAAATTCATAAACATGATATTATGTAGTTTTTAGATTTACTTTCAATGTTATGGTCCATTATATATACTTCTCAAACCATTACGAGAGATTCTATTACTTCATTTCTGCTATGTGAATACAAGGGGAATATGATTATCGCCATAGCAAAATTTCGCAAGAGAAGCTTTAGGGCAGGACTCTTTATTACTCTTGGGAGTACTTTTAGAGTACCTACCACTTCGAAGCTGCCTCTTTTCAACAATCATCTTCGACGCCGCGGAGCGTGATGTATCCAGTAATCTTACTATAATTCGTCTTATGGTGTATGTATGTATGTATGTATGTATGTATGTATGTGTGTATCCATAAAGGCTCCCTCATTTTACGTCTAAACGCCGCCAACCTTGCACAGATAAAAGATGATTATAATGTGAGTGTTATAAGCTATAAATGGCTGAAAACCGTACAGAATTGACCGAGATATGAGCAAAATGATGTCCAATTTAGGCCTTTTCAGCCCGGCTTTTGAGACTAATTTCTACGGGCCATGTTTGTTTTTCTCTGCATACACTGTAACCATGCAGTCGGCGCGCGTTACACATAGCGCGCAGCAATGCGCCATGCAAAATAAACGCGCACACGCACTACACCCACGCACCCCTACACACGCGGGCGGGCAAATATTGGAGAAATACGCTGCGCCACGGGAGTTGGTTTCGGTTTAGGCCTTGGGGTTGCATATTAAAGCCACGGGGCGGGGCGGGGCGGTTAGGGGTTGTGTGATGATCCCTTTAGGGCCTAGGTTATGTTATGGTTATGTAGTTTGGGATGGGGTTAATAAAGAAATGTATTATTAAATTGCGTAACGATGGTGTCAGATGTGGGATTTGATACTGTATGTGACACGCGGGCGGACAAATATTGGAGAAGTACGCCGCGCTACGGGAGATAGTTAAGGTTAGGCCTTGGCGTTGAGATAAATTGCGGGCGGGGAACTTTGGGCTTTGGGCTTGAGGTATGCCACGGGGAGGGGCGGGCGGGGCGGTGACGAATGGGGGTTGTGTGTAATGATGTAATGTGGTTTGGGAGACAGGGGGTTAATGAAAAAATGTGATGCTAAATTGCGTAACGAATATGCCACTGGACGGGGGCGGGCCGGGAGGGGACAGGGAGGGGAGGGACGGGTGGGGTACGGGAGATGGTTAAGGTTTAGGCCTTGGTGTTGAAATATGCCACGGGGCGTGTGCGGGCGGGGGGTAATTGTCAACTTTTTTTAAATTTAAATTTAAAAACTTTTGAACTAGGCTACAAAACCTATTGTTCTATTCCTATGTGTTTCGTTATAAATTTTCAGCACTTTATTTTTGTAGGTGTCTATCTGGTAGGCCCTACTCCCTAGCGGGAGAGCCCGTCCGCAGGACGGGCGTGCCGCTAGTCTTACTATAATTTGTCTTATGGTGTATGTATGTATGTATGTGTGTATCCATAAAGGCTCCCTCATTTTACGTCTAAACGCCGTCAACTTTGCACTGATGAAAGATGATTATAATGTGAGTGTTATAAGCTATAAATGGCTGAAAACCGTACAGAATTGACCGAGATATGAGTAAAAACCCATGAAAATCCATGGATACGGGCCATGTTTGTTTTGTTTATCTTCATGCGTATTGCAACCATGCATTCGGCGCCTAACACATAACGCGCCGTTGTGCGCCGTGCAAAATAAACGCTCACACGCACTACACCCACGCACGCCTACACACGCGAGCGGGCAAATATTGGAGAAATACGCTGCGCTACGGGAGTTAGTTAATTTAGGCCTTGAATATTTATAAGCACATGGCGGGCGGTAGGGGCGGGGACGGCGGGCAAGAGACGGCAGGGGAAGGCCCCGGGGAGGGGGGGGGGGGGGGCGGGGGCGAGGGGAGGCCATGAAGTAATGAGGTTTGGGAGGCAAGAGGTTACTGAAGAACGCTACGGGAGTTGGTTAATTTAGGCCTTGAAGGTTTAGATCGCACAGTACGGGGCGGGCGGGCGAGGGGAGGCCACGAAGTAATGAAGTTTGGGAGGCAGGGAGTTAACGAAGAAATGTGATACTAAAGTGCGTAACACTAACAGGGAGAGTCACGAAGTGGAAGGAAATAGTGTGGTTAAAAGTATAAACCAGGGGATACAGCTTGGGGAGATGGTTAGGGTTTAGGCCTTGGGTTGGGTGTTGAGATAACCACGGTGCGGGGGCGGCAATTTCAGGTAAGGAAATAGGCCTATGCATTATATGTATTCTTACCAATTTCGAGACAAATTTTCGTATAGCTACTTATGTGTTATTTCACCGGGGTTCTGTCTGATAGGCGCTACTTACTAGCGGGAGCCCGTTCGAAGAACGGGCGTCTCGCTAGTCTTACTATAATTTGTCTTATGTTGAGAGTATGTATGTATGTATGTATCCATAAAAGGCTCCCTCATTTTACGTCTAAACGCCGTGAACGTTGCACCGATGAAAGATGATTATAATGTGAGTGTTATAAGCTATAAATGGCTGAAAACCGTTAAGAATTGACTGAGATATGAGCAAAATTATGTCCAATTTAGGCCTTTTCAGCCCGGCTTTTGAGACTAATTTCTACGGGCCATGTTTGTTTTTCTCTGCGTACACTGTAACCATGCAGTCGGCGCGCGTTACACATAGCGCGCAGCAGTGCGCCATGCAAAATAAACGCGCACACGCACTACACCCACGCACCCCTACACACGCGGGCGGGCAAATATTGGAGAAATACGCTGCGCCACGGGAGTTGGTTTCGGTTTAGGCCTTGGGGTTGCATAAGCCACGGGGCGGGAGCGGGGCGGTTAGGGGTTGTGTGTAATGATCCCTTTAGGGCCTAGGTTATGTTATGGTTATGTAGTTTGGGATGGGGTTAATAAAGAAATGTATTATTAAATTGCGTAACGATGGTGTCAGATGTGGGATTTGATACTGTATGTGACACGTGGGCGGACAAATATTGGAGAAGTACGCCGCGCTACGGGAGATAGTTAAGGTTAGGCCTTGGCGTTGAGATAAATTGCGGGCGGGGAACTTTGGGCTTTGGGCTTGAGGTATGCCACGGGGAGGGGCGGGCGGGGCGGTGACGAATGGGGGTTGTGTGTAATGATGTAATGTGGTTTGGGAGACAGGGGGTTAATGAAAAAATGTGATGCTAAATTGCGTAACGGATATGCCACTGGACGGGGGCGGGCCGGGAGGGGACAGGGAGGTGGAGGGACGGGTGGGGTACGGGAGATGGTTAAGGTTTAGGCCTTGGTGTTGAAATATGCCACGGGGCGTGTGCGGGCGGGGGGTAATTTTCAAAAAAAAATTAAATTGAAATTTAAAAACTTTTGAATTAGGCTACAAAACCTTTTGATTTAAAACAAAAATGTTTTAAATATTGTTCTATTCCTATGTGATTCGTTATAAATTTTCAACACTTTATTTTTGTAGGTGTCTATCTGGTAGGCCCTACTCCCTAGCGGGAGAGCCCGTCCGCAGGACGGGCGTGCCGCTAGTCATACTATAATTCACCGTATGTTGAGAGTATGTATGTATGTATGTATGTATCCATAAAAGGCTCTCTCAGTTTGCAACTAAACGCCGTGAACTTTG
Organism: Ophiura sarsii; assembly: GCA_035610835.1. Lineage (NCBI taxonomy): Eukaryota > Metazoa > Echinodermata > Ophiuroidea > Amphilepidida > Ophiuridae > Ophiura > Ophiura sarsii. The sequence goes on from CM069443.1 coordinate 23,459,612, forward strand.
CACTGATAAAGGACAATTATAATGTGAGTGTTATAAGCTATAAATGGCTGAAAACCGTACAGAATTGACCGAGATATGAGTAAAAAACCATGAAAATCCATGGATACGGGCCGTGTTTGTTTTGTTTATCTTCATGCGTATTGCAACCATGCATTCGGCGCCTAACACATAACGCGTCGTTGTGCGCCGTGCAAAATAAACGCTCACACGCACTACACCCACGCACGCCTACACACGCGATCGAGCGGGCAAATATTGGAGAAATACGCTGCGCTACGGGAGTTAGTTAATTTAGGCCTTGAATGTTTATAAGCACAGGGCGGGCGGTAGGGGCGGGGACGGCGGGCAAGAGACGGCCGGGGAAGGCCCCGGGGAGGGGGGGGGGGGCGTGGGCGAGGGGAGGCCATGAAGTAATGAGGTTTGGGAGGCAAGGGGTTACTGAAGAACGCTACGGGAGTTGGTTAATTTAGGCCTTGAAGGTTTAGATCGCACCGTACGGGGCGAGGGGAGGCCACGAAGTAATGAGGTTTGGGAGGCAGGGAGTTAATGAAGAAATGTGATACTAAAGTGCGTAACACTAACAGGGAGAGTCACGAAGTGGAAGGAAATAGTGTGGTTAAAAGTATAAACCAGGGGATACAGCTTGGGGAGATGGTTAAGGTTTAGGCCTTGGGTGTTGAGATAACCTCGGTGCGGGGCGGCAATTTCAGGTAAGGAAATAGGCCTATGCATTATATGTATATTCTTACCAATTTCGAGACAAATTTTCGTATAGCTACTTATGTGTTATTTCACCGGGGTTCTGTCTGATAGGCGCTACTTACTAGCGGGAGCCCGTTCGAAGAACGGGCGTCCCGCTAGTCTTACTATAATTCACCGTATGTTGTATGTATGTGTGTATGTGTGTATCCTGAAAACGCTTTCTCATTTTGCATTTTAAAGCCGTGAATATTTCACTGATACTAAATAATGACCGGACACGGGTTATAAGCTATAAATGGCCGAAAACCGTACAGAATTGACCGAGATATGAGCAAAATTATGGCAATTTAGGCCTTTTCAGCCCGGCTTTTGAGACTAATTTCTACGGGCCATGTTTGTTTTTCTCTGCGTACACTGTAACCATGCAGTCGGCGCGCGTTACACATAGCGCGCAGCAGTGCGCCATGCAAAATAAACGCGCACACGCACTACACCCACGCACCCCTACACACGCGGGCGGGCAAATATTGGAGAAATACGCTGCGCCACGGGAGTTGGTTTCGGTTTAGGCCTTGGGGTTGCATAAACCATGGGGCGGGGGCGGGGCGGTTAGGGGTTGTGTGTAATGATCCCTTTAGGGCCTAGGTTTGCTATGGTTATGTAGTTTGGGATGGGGTTAATAAAGAAATGTATTATTAAATTGCGTAACGATGGTGTCAGATGTGGGATTTGATACTGTATGTGACACGCGGGCGGACAAATATTGGAGAAGTACGCCGCGCTACGGGAGATAGTTAAGGTTAGGCCTTGGCGTTGAGATAAATTGCGGGCGGGGAACTTTGGGCTTTGGGCTTGAGGTATGCCACGGGGGGGGGGGGGGGGCGGTGACGAATGGGGGTTGTGTGTAATGATGTAATGTGGTTTGGGAGACAGGGGGTTAATGAAAAAATGTGATGCTAAATTGTGTAACGGATATGCCACTGGACGGGGGCGGGCCGGGAGGGGGACAGGGAGGGGGAGGGACGGGTGGGGTACGGGAGATGGTTAATGTTTAGGCCTTGGTGTTGAAATATGCCACGGGGCGTGTGCGGGCGGGGGGTAATTTTCAAAACAAAAATAAATTGAAATTTAAAAACTTTTGAATTAGGCTACAAAGCCTTTTGATTTAAAACAAAAATGTTTTAAATATTGTTCTATTCCTATGTGTTTCGTTATAAATTTTCAACACTTTATTTTTGTAGGTGTCTATCTGGTAGGCCCTACTCCCTAGCGGGAGAGCCCGTCCGCAGGACGGGCGTGCCGCTAGTCTTACTATAATTCACCGTATGTTGTATGTATGTATGTATGTATGTGTGTATGTGTGTATGTGTGTATCCTGAAAAGGCTTTCTCATTTTGCATTTTAAAGCCGTGACTATTTCACTGATACTAAATAATGACCGGACACGGGTTATAAGCTATAAATGGCCGAAAACCGTACAGAATTGACCGAGATATGAGCAAAATGATGTCCAATTTAGGCCTTTTCAGCCCGGCTTTTGAGACTAATTTCTACGGGCCATGTTTGTTTTTCTCTGCGTACACTGTAACCATGCAGTCGGCGCGCGTTACACATAGCGCGCAGCAGTGCGCCATGCAAAATAAACGCGCACACGCACTACACCCACGCACCCCTACACACGCGGGCGGGCAAATATTGGAGAAATACGCTGCGCCACGGGAGTTGGTTTCGGTTTAGGCCTTGGGGTTGCATAAGCCACGGGCGGGGGCGGGGCGGTTAGGGGTTGTGTGTAATGATCCCTTTAGGGCCTAGGTTATGCTATGGTTATGTAGTTTGGGATGGGGTTAATAAAGAAATGTATTATTAAATTGCGTAACGATGGTGTCAGATGTGGGATTTGATACTGTATGTGACACGCGGGCGGACAAATATTGGAGTACGCCGCGCTACGGGAGATAGTTAAGGTTAGGCCTTGGCGTTGAGATAAATTGCGGGCGGGGAACTTTGGGCTTTGGGCTTGAGGTATGCCACGGGGAGGGGCGGGCGGGGCGGTGACGGATGGGGGTTGTGTGTAATGATGTAATGTGGTTTGGGAGACAGGGGGTTAATGAAAAAATGTGATGCTAAATTGCGTAACGGATATGCCACTGGACGGGGGCGGGCCGGGAGGGGACAGGGAGGGGGAGGGACGGGTGGGGTACGGGAGATGGTTAAGGTTTAGGCCTTGGTGTTGAAATATGCCACGGGGCGTGTGCGGGGGGGGTAATTTTCAAAAAAAAAATTAATTGAAATTTAAAAACTTTTGAATTAGGCTACAAAACCTTTTGATTTAAAACAAAAATGTTTTAAATATTGTTCTATTCCTATGTGTTTCGTTATACATTTTCAACACTTTATTTTTGTAGGTGTCTATCTGGTAGGCCCTACTCCCTAGCGGGAGAGCCCGTCCGCAGGACGGGCGTGCCGCTAGTGATCTACAACAAACGAGAGTGTACAAGCTAAGGGACAACACTTAAAGAAAATATCGCGCTGGTTTTTGTTTCTAAGTACAAGGCAGAACAGATGATCGGTGAGTGTATCCCATGTGTCATCAACCGGTGGTGGTGATGCCATCATCTTCGCCGGACTGTTGAAACACTTATGGAAAGGGGAAACGCTTGACAACCCAATATCATGTTTACTTTTCCCAATATACAGTCCTTAAAAAACAAAGTAACTGACCAGGTAATAAATATACTCTTAACTCCAAAACTATAGCTCCTGCATAACAATATTCAACAATAAAGTTGTACAAAAATTTCTCTTCATTAACATGATACATTATTCATTAAGATCGGTTAATAAATAAGGACGCCACATTAAAAGGAATAGAACAAAGTGCATGTTACATTTTAATACTTGGGTTTTGAACACGCAGGACAGTGTGCCATGTATGTGTATGGGTTGCATTGATCAATTGAAGCATCCCCAATCCCCGTCTTACTATAGACCGGTGAGTTTGTCGCTACCAGTTAATCAATAATCTGCCTGTTGCTATTCCGAGGCTGCGTGTAGACGAACGAAATGTTCAAATGAAAAACGGACTTTGTTTTGGTTTTGGGCACATAAACTGAGTTAATATTCATTCAATCTTCACGTGTAATATCTCAAATTAAAAACAAGAAATTTCCATATCTCTTTATATGCTGATAGTTTTTCGTAGGAGTTATAGTTTTGGAGTTGAGAGCATATTTAGTACTTGGTCAGTTACTTATTTTGAGGACTGTAGTCATATTTTCAGCAAAATCATGTTTTCAGAAAAAGTGGCACTTCCATGATCTAAATCCTAATGAAAGGTTACAGTATTAAAAAGATGATGAAAAACAACGAACTATATTATATATCATTGATTTTTATGCTGAAAAAAATGAATGAACTTTTTACTTTAGGCATACTAATCTTAATTTTGGGACAGCCAGTATTATATTTACAGCGAGGATCTTGAATAGGGTCACGCGTTATGAACTCGCCTCCCAATAGGGTGGTGCTGTTACACTTTTTAGTTTCATGCTGTCATATTCCTTAAATATTTTTAAAACCACAAAAGCTATCTCAACAAATTTGGTATCATTTTAAAGCCCTAATAACAAGCTATCTGCCTGCAAAATGGCATTAGTATATCTAATACCAATGGGGAGATACAGCTTTTTGAAGTTTGGGAACCAGGGGTGGTGCCGGAAGGGGTGCCGCCTGTACAAACTCAATGGGGATAATCCCATGCTTTGTTCTTTTTATAATTACTAGTCATCCCCTAATGTTACAAACACCATTCTGGTCCCATTTTAAAGGATATTTAGTAGTCTTTAAGTATGTGGTTCAACAGACTTGTCAACTATTTGTAACAACTTATTAATTATGGATAAGACCATGATCATCAGCTTTCTTCCTATTCTCTACACAGTCAATATGAATAATCAGCCTCAATTTCCGGATTTATAAAAATGACCATAACAGAAAAACTTTTTACTTTAGGTATACTAATCTTAATTTTGGGACAGCCAGTATTATATTCACAGCAAGGATCTTGAATAGTGAACTACAAGTTCCACCCCTTGTAGCTATATCTCTTAAAGGGAAGCGGTCATGGTGAGGATTCTAACGAAAATTGAGCAGCGCGCGGCGACTATTTGAATCTAAACAAGTTGGACATTGGCGCAGTCTGTAATTGTTCTACATATGTTTACATGCAAGCGGTATTGTGTGCGACTCTACAACAATCTCTTTCCCAATGTGAACGGCGCGCTCAATCAACCATCCTTCATTTGATTGAACGCATTTTCTATTGTGTGATGTAGGTGATGTATTAGTTATTAGCTAAGGTTTAGCTGGATCAACAATTGCCGTCAGCGGTTCTTTTCCTCACCATGCGCTATTCCCTTTAAAATACTTCTGCAACAAAAGTTAATTAAAGGTAGCTGTTCTGATTGTTGGCCCGATTTTCAACTTGATGTTTTCCATTTTATATGAAAGGTCATCCTTAAAATTGTCACATTTCAAAATTTGAGTTGCATAACTCCAATGGTTCTTATTTTAGAAGCATAAGGTCACAAGAAATTTGCCCATTGAGTAGTACACAAACTGGCAGGTGGTTAACCACCTTTGGCAGTAATTCACCACATTTTGGCCTATAATTTCTAAATGGAACATTTCTGACCCCTAAGATTTACAGACATACTGAGAAAAATATGGCGATTCTTATGATATAAAAATATCTTAAGGTGAAAAAGAAATCATAGCCAAAAAAAGTGATTGGAACATACACCTTTAATGAAATATAAACATATTTCTCTTCATACAAAAAAATCAAAAAAATAATAGACACATTTTTCTTTAGTTAAGCACACTTTTATTTTACAATACTTAGTTAGGTACAGTTACTTTCATTTTGTACACTATTCACAATCCCATATATAAATATAATATATATCACAGATATTTGCATCAACAGATAGCTAGGCTCCAGACACAACTATTAGCTGATCCTCAGTAACACTTTACTAATGTCAAATGGCCAAATATGTCAATGTTACGATATCAGCTATAGCTTACTTTGGTCCTCAAGAGTTGGTGATGCAAACTTTTGGGTACACCCTCACAGATAGTTATACACACACACCCCACACCCTCAAATAGGCATGGTTAAGTTCCAGACCAGGTGCTTTAAGGGAAGACTTAAGGAAGTTTTTGGGAATTTTGTGAGTGCTTTAATAATTGAACTATTAATCAAATGCATATAAAAGTATACATGGGACAAGTGTAGGTGAAGAAATGAGAGAATTGTCCCTAGATTAGTGACATAACATTAGAATCAAGCAATGTTGGGCATTTTTTACTCAAAAATAATTTTGTTAGCTTTTTCCACACAAAAATTGAATTTTGTGATTTTCTCAAAATGTTAACATTTTGGTTCAAAATTGAGGCCAAATTTGGATTCTCTGATCCATTTCCTTTCCAAAAATGTATACTTTTGTATGCATTTGATTAATAGTTCAATAATTACAGCACTCACAAAAATCAAAAAATCAAATCAGAAACTTCCTTGAGTCCCCCTTAATGTAAGCAAATTTAAAATCAGTAATCAGTATCAAAAAACTGAGACATGCATTAAACCAGCAATTTTCCCTCCACAATATGATGCCTCATTCAACAAAATCGAGTTGATTATTTTAAATGTATGATGACTTAAATGTAACCATGCCAACTGAGCACAAAAATGCATTCAAGTGTTTTCAATTGGGATACCATTGCCTAGTGTGTTAAAATTTCAATACAAATCAATGACATCCCATACAAAAAAAACACCTCCATCCTCCCTCGTTTAATGTATTGTATTCTATACTAAATTCTAAATTAGTTAACATTAAAGCACCTGGTCTGAAACTTTTTGTGTTAAGTGTATAATATCCCAGTAGCGATCACACCTTATTAATGCGTGTGTGACCCTATATTTATCCAGGCAAACATAGACAATGCCCAGCACTTTTTTGTTGTTACTGCTACCAATAAATGAAATATACTTTGACATCACATCGCAGAGGTGTAGAAAAATGGAGTATATGCATTTGGGCAATATTGTTTCAATTATTTCAAACTTGTGCAAACTCAGTCAGCGGTTCCACAAGTTTCAAGGTTTTTAGTGATAGCTGGACGGTATTAATTACAAGCACCAGTGTATAAACTGATATACTATATTAATGTTATACAACTACAGTATTATTACAATGATAATAGTCATAATTATGTACAAACTACAATATATTTAACACAATGTGTGGCAAGCATTTTATTTCATTTAAACGTATCTACCAATCTATTTGCCATTCCCTTTTAAACATGACATAAAGTTCAAACGTCATTTTAAATTGCAAAGTCAAAGATTAAAATTATAATACAAATGCATGACCAGTTATAGTGACCACTATTGCATTATGCTATGGAACCTTTCATGTAGGTATTTCATTACAATGTGAAAAATATCCCAATCCCAATAGAGTGTGATGCTTCACATCAGATGCTGGCACTTTGCACAGATTAGACACATTGAAATTGACATAAAAAAACAGAAACTTACTGCCCATTTTGTTAAAATATGAAGCATCTGAATGAGGTCAACATTTTACTGAGTGTAATTTTTAGGCTTTAAAACATCCGAAATGCTGAAATCAAAATCGACTTCCTTTGCAAAGTGCCCCATTTTGATAAGTCGCACTCCAACCATCAATAATGGTACAACTTTTGGTCATCAATTTCTTTGACATCAATATGTTTCAAATATGGGTACAAATATGGAGGAGGGATTCACCGTCAGACAAGTTTTAAACGCAATATTTTAAATAGCTGTCATATGCCTATCACACAAACCACAGACTTATATTGTATTCCACATACAAACATAGGTTTATCTTCCCATGGTTGGCTTATGGCGCACAATTTGGATTATGGTGCTTGAATAACAGAAACTTGTACAGTCAACATATGGTCGACTTTGTGTGCAAAACTATTAGTATAGATTTAACAAATATCGTAAAATTGTTTATCACCATCAACTCATACCATAAAACACTACGTATGACGTTGTACAGCCACACAATGATCCATTCGGATATCTCCACCTTGAAGTTTTAACACAAACAAAACACTACGTATGACGTTGTACAGCCACACAATGATCCATTCGGATATCACCATCTTGAAGTTTTAACACAAACAAAAAAAGTTTAAGAACAAGAACTGAAACAAGGTTATAAAATGTAGTTACTGAATAAATATAGTGCAAAACAATAATTTCAGGTGCACTTTCTTTACAATATAACGTAACAGCTAGGAACTATTAATGTAAAATAATGTAAAACACTTAGCAGAATAGTCAATCGTCATAACACAAATGGGTGGATGGATAGGTACATATGTGGATGGAATGTAAATAATTACTGTGTGTATATATAGATTTTGTGGCCGGAAGCTGATAGGGAACAAGTTTCTAATGGTCGCCGGGGATGGCTGAAAAATGACAGAGAAATGGCTGGCTAATTGCTATCCAATGACGGACCAATGGTTGAGCAATTTTGTGCCAATGGCAGACTTAATGACCAGCCAAAAGACTTCCAAACAACTGACCAATGGCTAACTATTGTAGTCAGCATCAAATGGCCTATGCGAGCTTGTCGTTCAATTAGTGGGCACTAACAATTGCTACTTCTCACCAATAATGAATGTGAATAGCGCCGTGACACACCAGTGTGATTGCATTATGTACTGGAAGCATAGGCACAAAACACACTGTACTGTATGCATTTGGCCCTCAACACACCAATGGCAGCAGCCACTGATTCTGAAGACGACTATAATAATGCACAACAACCTATACTATGTATGACGCAACCAAAATGGCTCTGTCCCTTTTTTCTTGTTTTATGGTGCTGTTTAGTCACACCGTACTAACAAAATATGTGACACAACAATTTTTACCATTACGTTTGGCTGACAAAATAGCCATAACATTTTGAGGCCATCCTTTTGACCTTAATTGATGAACTCATTCTTATATTAATATTTCATAAAACATATAACAAAATCAGTAAAAACACCAATAAAATAACAATGTGGGCTGATTCTTACTTTAAAAAACATAACAGTTGATGAAACTCTATAAACAGTGTCAAAGCAATATCAAATGTGACCGCTTAGGCTATATTAAAACAAATCTTTTGTCTCAAAGCTCTTCAGTTTTTCAAAACCTTATGCGGAATGCGGTTTTTTTTAAAGTTTTTTTTATTTATTTTTTTAAATACAAAATATTGAATTCCTTGTAAAAGTGAAGTTTTGTATTTAAAATGATGTGATCAATGAAAATTTGTAAAATCGGTGACATTTTGGGATTTTTTTTTTTTTTTTTAATTTTAAAAAAAAAATTTAAAAAAGAAGATTTTTTAAGATTTTTGTTTTCCTAATGCGCATGAATAAACTAACGTGCGCGGGAGCTTTGAGACCAATGATTTTTTTAATTTAGCCTTATAGATATTTTTTTAATCATAAATAACACATATTGTCCTTCCTTGTGCACCTTTGTCATAGATCAGGTTAAATATTCAAAGTACAGAAGAACTAAATGACAGTTGCAGATGATATTGATATTGAAATATACAGCTACTCGATTTATTTTTAGTAACCTATAATAGTATCCTTTTTCGAATTAATATTTAAAGATAACACTCAATTTGCACTTTACTCCAACATTGACAAATTTTATATTTATTGACTTGCCGATTTTATATGAATAATAATAATAATTGTTCTTATATAGCGCTTTCCCAAAGCGCTTTCGGTCAATTATTATCGCTGCCAGTTTAGATACCAGAATCCTTTGGTCGCTACACTTAGGCGGCTAACTTATTTCAAATGGAAAAAACAAATCATATCATCTACAAACTATACTCCCTATGTAATAAATTATGAAATATTACTAAACAAAATTTAACAAAAACGTCAAGTTTAACAGGAGTTGATCAATATTAAATTTCAATTTAAGGCTAAGTGTGAATGCCTCAGTATATCATGACATCACACACACAACCCCAAAGTCTCACTGTCAGGGAGCACAGTTCATGGACCCAGTAATGAGGTGAGACTGATTTTGATAGTTTCTGGGTATCCCTAGATGAAATCACAGTTCATTTCTATGTGCAAAAGGTCATGAGCATTGCCCCTGGGTATGAGAGTATGAGACAAATGGTGACGCATACTAATTAAAGGCAGATTGGAGAAAAGCTAAGCCACTTGTAAATTTTTAATATTAACCAATATATAAACCAAATTAGGTCAAAAAAAGAGGTCTGTCCACGTACATTTTTTTTCTTTTTCAGAAAAAAATAGCTATGCTGAAATTCTTTTTTTATTGTGTTTTGGTCCACCCCCCCCCCCCCCCCCCCCCTTTCGGAGCCAATTTGTTTCGGACAACAACTAAACAAAAACTAAAATTGGGTTCATCATATAGGGTTATGCGGCAAAAGTGACTTCACATACTAATGGTGTGTGAGACGGGTCTTTTTTTGGTGCCTTAAAGGGGCATTGAGAGTTTTTTTGCATCAAAGTAATACTTAGGCATATACCAACTACCATCTGAAACAGTTTACCAACATTCGCCGTTTATCATATAAAATTTCAGGTTTTTCTTAGTTTCGACATGATCATATCGAAACTAGGTGCTGAATTCAGACGTTATGCTATCGTTTTACTCACGAACTTTTGCGTCAAATCTCACCCGGAAGTGCCGTTATTTGCTTATTGGCATGAAGGTGATGTCGGAATTGTATGACATTTTAGATTTGGGCTATGTTGATGATTATCTTTACGTTATTTGCTCATTTAGTATATCAATACATCTCTCAATGCCCCTTTAATCAACCATTTTGCCAAGCTTTCTTTGGCTAAAAAGGTTGCGTGTTACATAGTCTATTTCTGATTATGTAACTCAGGTCCAATGAATGTACCAACTACACAGTAGAATAGTGTCTCATGATAACCATATAATGTAGCCATTTCCTTCCAAGACTCCATACATTAGTCTTTTTCAAATACTTTTTTGGCCTAAACAAATTAAATGCTTTGATGCAACTTGCTTAGTGAATAAAATAGTGCTGCATTTGGCATTTCTTTAAATAACTTATATCTTACAAAATTGTTAAAATCACATACTTTTGTTCACATTTAAAAAAAAAGCAAAAAAAAAAGCAAAGGTTTATGCCCATAGTAGCTGAACCACACTTTTGAAGAGATTGGTCCAATATAGATTAACTCTAAATGAGTAAGCCGCCTTACAGCAGCGAATTAATCCATGAAAGCAAACAAACGCACTGTGCATCAAATGTGTGAACCGCGCGTGTATGGCCAAAACCATGCGCATATGCTGGGATTACTTTTGTGCGCAGAGAGATAAAAACTGCAAATTGATATTTCTCATTTGTTTTAACAGTTTAAATGGCATTGAATATTAAATTAAGTGTTTATAACATATATGTGCCACTCTTAGAGTGATACAACTTCTTGATGGCTGGAAGAAATTAAAACAACAACAAAATGCGCCTGCCCGCCCCTCCTCTCTGAAGCTGTGGAGGACAACATTACTTCTTCTTATTTGGGCCTTATGCAACTATTCACACACATCGAAATGTGTGCACATATACATTTCAAAAAAGAAAAGAAAGAGAGAGTCAGTTTTGAATTAAATCTTAACAACTGAATAAAACATGACTCATTGATATTAATATAAACACTTAAAAAAGGACTCGAAATACTCATAATATGTCAAAATTTTAGGATATATGAATTATATACGGCCAATAATTGATGCCAAGGATAAATATTTGATGTAAAAATAGCAATCGGAAATAGATGACTTGGAGTGGATTTCTTTTCTCAATCAAGCATGCTTGAATGGTATATGTTCAAAGGCTTGTACTGTGATTTGTAAAAACAAGGGGACTATTTGAGTTATAAGGAGTGAATGAGCCGACAGATTTGACCAAATGTGTCACAATTTGTATTTGTATCAACAACAAAATGTGTCAAATTGTTTTTCTGATGACAGATTACCTGTGCATCAAAAGTATAACAGTCAAGTTATGTCAGCAAAGTCACAACGGCATGTTATAATGACACCATGCATGTAGTATGCAACTACCACATATTTTTGTTCTATTCTTATTTATCTTAATTTTGTTTGTTTGTTGTTGTTGGGTGTGGGGGGGGGGGGGGGTTTGGGGTGTATTCTTTGTTCATTTAATAATGTCCAATTAACTGTTTAAGTGCATTACACAGGTGGGCATATTGGTCTGATACCCATCCAATTATGGCTCATGTTTCTATGCCAGGTAGTATCTCAGCTAATTGTTTTAATGCAACCACTGATTGACCACTACTCATGTTTCAAAGCCGTGTCTCAGTATCTAATACAGCATTATGAAAGACAAGTTCAGTTACATTGTACAAAGCTTGTACCTATATCTTTTCCTTTCTGTTTTTGCCACTTTGCGTCACCAGTGTTTCCTCCTAGAAATCTATGATTGGCCAAATTGGGCATTCTATAGCAAAATTGTATCAGCAGCTAGCAATTAAAGGCCTTTATGCTATTATATTTTTGTTGTTTTTATACAAATTACTATACTTGGGCCAATTAAGCACCATGTTCCTTTAAAGGAAACAGTGCACATTAATCAACTTAAACTAATACAGCATGATTTGAATGTGATCAAGGTGCTGAAACTGATACCTGGGCTATTCCTTAAATAAATGGTACACTCATATTATAGTAGACATGGGAATTCAACAAAGTCAAGTTTTGCGGTGGGAATTCCAAAGAAAAAGTTCCCTGTTTCTTTCAGAATGTTATAGAAGTTTTTAATTCAAAGTTTTGCCATAGAAATCCCAATATTGTCTGTAAAAATATGTTCGTTTTCTACAGGGAAGGGGGGGGGGGGGGGGGGGGGGGGGGGGGGGGCTAACATTATTGTTTGTAAGCCCCATGCCAGCCTTGATCACTGATTATACAACAATAGTAGATATTTTGATGATATCATGGAAAGCCCCATTTGTCTGAGGATATGCACGCATACTCTCCTTTCGTCTTCAAATAGATTTAAAGAAGAAAAACATAAGGTGACTATCAACATATTTAACTACACTTGAGAAAAAATGAACAAACACTAGTCAATTCTTCCGGCTATAATATAAATATTGATATGAAAGCTCTTGTCCCCATAAAGATGAATTAGTTACAATACTTATACATGTACATAATAATTTGACAACTTTTAAAATATGAAGAGTCATTTGCAAAATGTGTTGATTAAATTGGCTGCCTTGTACAGTTTTGTACCCATATTGTAATTCAAAGGAATAGTACTTCTTGTAACAGTTAAATCATTCGTCTAACTCTGTGCAGTGAGATCAGAGCATACATTTATACTACAGCAGAGAGTTAATATTCTACTACAGTTCTCAAATATTTATACAATTTGTGTTAACCACATATCACCATTACATGGCCTTAAATATAAAGTTTGTTTGTCATAATCAGCCATTAACAGTTGGTCTGTTCGTTCCCTTTTTCTAATCTTTTTTTGTTTTTGCTCTAAATTTTATTGAAAACTCAATCTAATTCCCACAGCACAGGAAATATGGAGAGTTGTATAGCCAACATACCAAGTGGTAATACATTTTGTAAAGTGCATGAACTTGAAAACTTAATCAAAGGAGATTAATTAGTCTCATTTTTTAATAACCTAAAGGTTCCTTAGATAATTAAGTATAATTAACTATACAGATGTCTTACATCCTCCCACAGCACAAGAAATGTTCTAAAAACTGTAATTAACAAGCTCCTCAAATTCCCAGCTTCATTTTTGCTTCATTTTAAACAAGATTATTGTGGAGCTCAGCAAGCTCTATAAAATATCAACATTTGTTGTTAACCATAGGAACATCCTTAATGCAACCCATGCTGTGCTGATATCAAGGTAGGAACGAGCGGCTCCAGTGAACAGTGTTTTAGGGCGGTTTTCTGTTCATTTTATAGCATAAATGCGTGCAATGTAATGTAAAACTACGCGGTCAAATTTTCTGTAATTTCATTTATTTTTAGGTATTCATGTATTCTTTTTCTTTTAATAGGCTGAAAATCAGATAATGATGCTCAAAATACCGCCCTCGACTGATTAAAATGCTTCAATGGCGTGTAAGAAAACATGATCTGGCCACTGTAACGGTCATGTAGTACCGTGTTCGGCTTTCATTCCACACAAGTTGACATCATATTTTATCCACATATGGTAACAGACAAAATTCCTAGCTTTAATTTGGTGCCATTTTCAAGTCTCAACTCGGACTATTAGCCGAGATATGGTTTAAAAAAACATGCGCATTTATACATATACAGTTGTGAAATGTATCACAGGTTTTTCTCCAGAACTATTTAGTGACGTGCTACCTCAAGGTTTGGCATGAGCAGATAGATCAAAACACAAGCAACGTTAAAAAATAAATCTAAAATTCTTCAAATGTAATATGCACATTCATATTTCTGTAATTAATTCATTTTTTGAACTTTTAAAAAGCTTTTAAAATCTTCAACAAGCTCTGAAGAAGAAACTGATGAGGCCTAACAGTGTTATTTTTTAAAGTCGCCAGACTGACTGACATCATTCCTTGTTTATTAACAAGGGACATAGTTTGTGTGGGTTGGTGGTGTATTTTATACTTGAGGCCTTGTCAATAATTAAATCAAAATGGGGGGGTGTGAATGGGAAGGTAGCAGATAGCAAACCAACTGTAGCAATAATCCAACATAAATGTCATCACTGAACTGGGTATATATCTCCCTTACAACCAATTTGGTGAGATAATTGAACAAACAGTGTTATATCTCAAAATTTCAGTGTTTCTTCTGTTCCACAAGAACTTGTGAAAAACTTGTGGCTAAAATGCAATAAAATTTAATACAGACACCCCACAGGTAACAAAATTGATGTTTTTAAACATTTTCAACCATTTTGTATTTGTTTTTATTACAACTATCACTATTATTGTGTTCAAGTTTGTGTAAATGACCTAATTACATATTTGTGTTGAATTGGTGATTTAAAAAAGAAACATTTAAGTAGCAAGAATGTACAAAACATTTTCCTAAATGTAAGATGTTTACACAAATTTACACACATAATAAATAAATTGTTACAATACATAATAAATCAAACAGTAACCACTGATTTTTATGCGTTAACCTCTTCCGCCGCAGTGTGAGCGTGTCCGTTTCCGATCTGTTCTTTAGGAGCAGGCGACTGCCTTGTTGGAGTCACAGACTGCGTTCTTGAAGGAGTTTTGCGTGGACTCTTAGGCGGAGTGGGTGTCCGTGTTGCTTTGTTGTCTTCAGTAGGGGATGGTGTTTTGGAATTCTGGGAAGGATCGTCTCTGGGGTTACCTGCTTGATTTTCATTTTCAGCTGGTGTCGCAACTTCTTCTTCTTCTCCTGGAATATCTTCAGCTATTTCTGATGTCTGTTTAGCATCCTGATCCTCCTTTGGACTCTGTGACGGACTTTGCGCATGTTCTTTCTCCGCTTCCGGTATGTCTTCTTCCTTCTTGATATCATCTGAGTTGGTATTGTTTGCCAGAGCAGCATCTTTGCTTTTGTCAGAATTGCCAGGTGGCGCTGAGACAGACCTTGTACTAGAAGATGCACTGCTTCTTTCACTTGGTGGCTTAGCTGAGGGACTAATTCGCTCATCACTTATAGATTCGGTAAGCTGCATGATATTTCCTTTTGGAGCCTCTTCTGTTTCTGACGGTGGAGACGGAGTTGGTGATTTAGGCAGGTCGAGATTAGGAGACGGGGTATCGCTTGATATGTTTTCAGGAGATGATGGTTTGGTTTCGTCTGTGATGAAAGCTGGTGACTGGCTAGAATTTGGTCGATCTTCTGAAGGAGGGGAGGGGGTGGGGGACTTAGGGGCCTGGGTAGCTGGGGAAGGAGTTGATGGTTTAGAATCATCTTCGCTACTGACTAGTGGAAGGTCTCTGGTCAGAGGAGGGCTTTCCCGGTTCTCTTGATGATTGTTGTTCTGATTCGTCATCGGAATTTCCTATAAATAACAAAAATTGAAATGATAGATAAAATTGTTGTTATTGTTATCAAACATTGTCATGTGGAAAAGCATGGAGTCCGGAGTAATCAGAGGGAAATGCAACAGGTGGGTATAGAAAACAATAATATATTCATTCAACAACAACAACAAAATTCTTTCATAATTCATGTTAACTGGTACATAACAATTGTGCACATAACAACAAAAAATGCCCAATCTGTGGGCGTTAAAATAAAAAATAAGCTGCACATAGCATCAATCTATAAGCTAGGCTTGTGCAGCATGATTTAACTATAAAGGGCAGCAGTCATCATTCAATGTAACTCTTATTACTTTACTTTTTGATGAGTGATCACTTTGAATAACCAATGTTGCTAAACTGTAATATCACCAAGGCCCAGCACAAGTAGTAACCCATATGATTTCCATCAATCAATCAAATGACAAATGGCAGCAAACAATTTTGGGTTTAACACCTTTTTGTTCCATGATCTATTGATTGTTAGTTTCATTTGTTCTCTTATTTTTCCATACAGCGCATGAGGTTGTCCAAATATGCTACCATGGTGGTGGTGGTTACACTGAAACCAAACAAATAAACTCGGCACAATTTAAGTATATGAGTTGAGTAAAATTAGTTTATTTGTTTAAGAATCATTTCATTTAGTGAATTTTGCTATATTCCATATTAAAACGAAATAAAGTGAATTTAACTCAACTCATGTACTAAATAAATTGCAGCCAGTTAGATTGTTTGGTTTCAATGCTACCACCACCACCACCACCACCATGGCAGTTTATTATTGGAGTAGGGCAACCTCATGCCCTGTGCATCATCAATGGGACAACTATTTGCAACATTTCAAACACAAGAGGGCAGTGTTCATCACTCATCAGTCACACATGCAATCCACGCAATCCACTCACCAACTCACCCTGCTCATTAGGAGTGTCTTCTCTCTCTGATGTCTCATTAGTGATAAACGCATTGGGCTGTGTAATACATACGTAGGTAGGTAGGTAGGTAGGTATAGGTACATGCGAGGGGAACAATGCGGAAAAATACATGCAATTACAAACACATCCAATATCACTGAACAGTAAGTGCGTGTTAGAGTTAAGTGGTGATTGCGTTGATTTTGGGGTGCAGTGAAAAGATGCCATGTGCTGCTGTTGCTATTAGCTGTGATAACATGATTACAATGAAGAATCAATGTGATGCAATCATTGCGCATGTGCTCAGAAATCTTGGCAGACAATACATGATTAATAAGGGAAGTATTGGTTTATAAAATAGGGTGCCACAATATTTAAGAACTTTTAAGTGCTTAAATATTAAAATATTGAAAACAGTTGTACACGTTTATGGCATTTCCAGCTGTATTCAACACAAGTCTATTGTTTAGGTCATTGCTATGTTCAGACAGCAAGCTAGATGAAGCACAATTTTGATCTACCAATATCAGAGGTGTAATATGGCTCGATCGTCTTTAGGAATAAGCGCTTTAATCTGTAGAGTGTTTTATTGATTTCTCAGATTGAACTTTTTAGTAACATCATGATTTTCATTAACTTTTTTCAATAAAAATGCTATAAAATTACAAAAGTACAGCTCAGGAGTTTTCAGATTTTCAAAGTGTTGCAATAGCTTGCAGTTTTCTGGAAACCACACCTTATTATGAAAATGAAACCACCTTATATGAATGACATTTACCGCATGACAAGTCACAACTCAGCCCTAACCGTGACAAAAATCAAATGTGCCCTGATATCACTGGACAGATTTTTAAGCTAGCATGTTTTCTTTGATGAGTGACGATGTTTTTGTATGATAAATGCCACACCCCTTCTTCTCTTGGATCATAATGACCATTTAATACCGTTAAGAAATACGAATCAATATAATTGGACCATAAAATATATTTTAGCATTACTTTAATGCTATACTATAATTTGATACGTCATTATGTTCCATTGCCTTAACACTTTTGTATTACAGACCACATATCCTAAGGTCATAAAGTGTAGTTTATTTTCAGGATGTTAGTCTGCTGTCATTGTTGGGATTAACGTCAAAACTAGCCTGCCTAATCTTGGAATTGGAGAACTTACATTGTATGACCGACCAATAGCTAATTGACAGTAAAAAAGTGATCAGGCAGTGACACATAATGTTTTATGCCTTGGTCTTGATGTGACAACAGCTGACAATGAAGTGTTTTAAAGAAACGTGAAACCGATTCAGTAGCTGTTTTGATAAGAACACAGGTACTGTGGCATTGCATTATCCCGATTAAAAATCAAGCATAAGGATACTGTAGTTAAAACTTTCCAACGTTGTTAATTTTGTTTTCTTTGATCATAAGTGCATTTTTAAATCCCCCGTCCTCTATTAATGACACAACAATAATGTTCTAACCTTTATTGGAAAAACAATGTGTTGATAAATTATTCTTCCCAACAAACCACATTAGTATAAGTACGCATGAAACACACGCATATGAGACCTGTCACCACAAATGAGCGTTAAGTCGCCAGTGTGCATTAGGAGATATGGTCTAATGAACATGCCAAAAAACAATACAAAACAAAGGAATTTTTGTCTTTCAATTTGATTTTTGATCAGGAATACATTGAGGAATTATGACATGTTGCATATCATTTTAAAGCTTGATTTCTGGGCATTCTGAATCTGGATAAACCTCAGAATCTAATTTTCCGACTTAACTCTCATTTTGTGATGACAGGTCTCATGTAAACTGGAATATCAGTCAATAGTAATACATTTGATTGGATCAGGTGAAAAGATGTATAGGCTAGCTTGTGCTTAAGTGAAGTTATGAAGAGCTGTTAGTCATGGTAAGATTAAAATATCAAGAGAATCATTAGTCATTGTTTTTCTTAATTTGGTTACTCACAAGGTTATAATAACTCAAGCAGGCTAAAGCAAATAAAGAAACCTAGCTATCAATCCAAATAGACAATACAATTATTCACAATGTTTCTCCAAAAGTGTAGGATGATATCTCTCTCTATTTTAAAATCCTTATTTGTCAACCAATTCATGTTTCATGTTCAAATACTACATGTCAATGTTGAGGTTCTATTAGTTAAACATGATAAGTGTTTAATGGTATATAGCGTACATGAGTTAAGACAAAATCAGTTCATTTGTTTAAAAAAAAAAAAATCATTTTATTCAGTGAATTTTGCTTTATTTTGTTTTAAAACAGAATAAATAAATTGTTCGCGACTCATGTAAAAAATAAATAAATTAAATTGCGCCCTGCCCCCCACCCCATGGCATAGTCATTACTTTTTAAAGAAACCACACTATTTTATTCCTTGTGCCCCCCCCCCCCCCATTACGCAATTTAGTATCACATTTCTTCATTAAACCCCTGCCACCCAACCCACATTATATCATTATACACAACCCTCACCTGTCCCGTGGCATATATCAACCCTAAGGCCTAAACCATAACCATCTCCCGTACCCCACCCGTCACCGCCCCGCCCCCTGGCATATCTCAACCCCCAAGGCCTGACCATCTTCCGAGACAAGTTTGAAAAAATATATCAATTTGAAGACTTCAAAATTACAGTTCCAAAAGTGTGCACTGATCAGCTCATGAATTAAAGGTATATGTTCCGATTTTCAACTTTAAGTTTTCTATTCGACATGAAAGGTCATCCTCAAAAAAGTTGTATTCCAAAGTTTGAGTTGCATAACTCTATGGTTCTTATTTTAGACGCACAAGATGCCGTGAAATGTGCCCATTGAGTTGTACACAAACTATATTGGTGGTTACCACTTTTCGCGGTAATTCGATGTTATTTCATCGATTTCTTCGTAATCATACTGAATTGGACCGTCAAATTTCAGTATGTTAATCAGAAAAATATGATCTTTCATATGATATGAAAATCTCCATATGTTTGAGAAAAATCTGTGCTATGAAAATGTGATCGGGTCATCTACCTTTAAGGGGATCTATTTCAAACCATACTTCGCACTGGTTTCATTCAGTGCTGTACAATGCACAACACGATTAGTCAGCCGATTTACCACAAAGAGGTACATATTTCCTCCAACCCCCCCCCCCCCCAAGTCCCTTGATTTGGTGTCCGCCATTTTTAAAGTTTTCAGCCATAAAGAGGAACTGCAGAAACCCGTCAACAAAATAGGTACTCTGAAACAATTCTTAGACAACGGCCGTGGGAATAAGACGACATTTGATTGAAGGACTTGCGTGAATAATTGCATTGTGTAAAGAAAATCAAAATGTTTACCAACATAACATTACTTTGGTTAATGGAAGGCAAGAAAATATCTTGAAGCCGATCATTTGACTAAAATTGGGTTGTTTTTTTATAATTTGAGGTACTGATTTTGTATTTCGTCTGGATTTCATCTATTGCTTATTGCCAGATTCTAATACTGAAATGAGGATCATTATGTTGAATTAAGAAAAAACAATATGGAAAGAAGGGGATAGCTGGAATCAAGTCTACGTTCATGCCTTCTATTATTGAACAATATGGAAACACATCAACATTACATTCACATCATCACAATATCAAACAAATAAATCTAAATGGCGATATGGCGCTCAGTCAAACTAATGGACGCCCATATAATGTATAAGGAAATGTCAACCCTACTGAATACAAAACAAATAGTGATTTCATAACCGGGAATGATCAAACACCCTCTGTATAATGTGTACGGAATTAGTAGGCACTAACCCCGACTCTAACCCACACCCTGTCCCAGGTTTAAATCCTGGATCGTCAGTCAACACTTTTCACTGACTATCATTATAATATGTGGACCTGACAAGAAATAATTTACTAAAACCAATCAAACCCCAATCTGGAATCCTCGTAGGCAGTGACATCAAAACAATGCAGGACAACTTGTTTTTAAGAACAAAGAAATAACACATCAATGTCCAAAGCACACGCAAAAGAAGGCCAGTACCTATCTTTTAATCATATGCAAGCCAGGTCTAAATCTCTAGCACTAAACTGACAACAACAATGTAATCTAATAACCAACAAGTATGTTTTGAAAATTATCCTAAAAGCATGACATTTATAAAGCGCTGTAACTTTTGAACTATTAATGTAATGTATATAAAAGTATACATTTTTGGAAAGGTAATGAGTCCAAAAATGGATTCTCCTACTCATTTCCTTACCAAAAATGTATACTTTTATATGGATTAAATGAATAATGAAGAAGTTACGGCAGTTTTATGGAGGCTATTCCCGAGACATAACAGCCCCCTTAACACTTTCCACACGGCAGGCGTCTATAGACGACATTCCAAAATGTTACAAAAATGTCAAAATAATTAAATTTCATTACCGCATTTGGAATCACCGTGAGAAGTGCATTTAAATAAGTACAAACACTCCTAGTAATGCTTCAGTAATTCATGAGATAGGCATTGGCAGTTGGGAAAGGTTTCTAAAAAATCTGTTTTGAAATGGTTCAACTAATAGCCGCGTGGAAAGTGATAAGAATCCATAATAAAGATATTAGCAACTGGAAGATCAGCAAAACATGAACGAACTATGTTATAACTAATTAATCTGTGTTTAAAATGCAGCTTCAAGCAATTCTAGGCTGTTAATATAGTCAAAGCTAAGCTAATATGTTATCTTACTATAAATCTCCAAAATCAATCCTATAACTAAACCCTATGGTCCCTACATACCTAAACCATCTTGATAAAACAAATCCTTCATCAGCTACCCCAGGGGACCCCAACACCAACACTACTGCTTCCCACTCACTTGCTCCTCCTCCTCCTCCTTCTTCGCAACCTCCAACTCCTCCGCAATCTCCTCCTCTTTTTTATTGTCTTCCGGCACTACCTCTTCCTTGATCTCTTCCTCCTCCACCTCCTCCGCTGCTACTTGATCTATGGGCAGCTCTGTAACCGTATCATTGGTTTCTTGCACCTCAGAGGCTCCTTGGATTTCATCCCGCTGTTCCTTGGCTTTGAATACGCTGTTAGGATCTGAAGGAAGGTATGGTAGAGAATAAGGCTATCAATTATTACCTGTTTGATATAATTCAGAAAAATTACCTCACTCTTGTGTGGTTTCTTACCTCCACATTGGAGAAAAGATGTTTCACACCATGGCAAATTGCACTAGAGCTATTACTCATCAGCATGTATTCTAAAGAATGTATCATAATATCTCTTTCAAAAGTCTATTGTGATGGTGTTTGCACAAACAAGATCACAGAAAATGTAGAATACATGCTGACGATATCTCCCAACTTTGAGGTGCCATATAGGGCATATAAACACCACACTTATTTGAGAGGTTTTAGCTTTGATGTTGATCGTCGTATTAGAATATAATTGAAATAGATCTTAGAAGACATTTGTAAGCTACATTTTGATACCTCATTTGATACCTCATTTTTACATACACATGTATGATTCACAGTGCGTCATGGGGGCGTTATACTCGCCCACGCTCTTCTGTAATATCATGATAAGGTACTGGGTCCATTCAATTCAGCACTGATAGTGATATTGTGGCTTCAAGAAATCAAACAATCACTTTGACAACAGGTATGTAACCAGATCATATACTTCATTATTCTAACTCTGGTGTAAGTGCCCACACAATCATAGACAAATCTGGCACTGTGGTGCATCGATCACTAGAATACGCTGCAATGTTATTGCACAGAGTTACCATGGACAAAGAATAGGCACTTTTTTATTTACTCACCATCACTATAGTCCAATGATCCCTTGTCTTCTTTCTCTCTGCTTCTTTTCATCATAGTAGGCTTCATAAGCATAACCCCTTCTGCTTCTTTCTTTTGCGGCGTTGGTTTCTCGGGAGGTTTTCGTTTCTGTACCAACGGTCTCCTTGCTGGCGGTTTTGGGGTGGGTTTGGCTGCTGGCGTTCTTCTCGTGAACTGTGGAAAACATGAAGGTAGATTATGATTAATTTGGCCCATCTTTTCAACACAGTCTGTAGTAGTTTGCTGCAGCCGCCACTAGGATGTGTATGAGGATAGTGATAATCAGCTGCTTGTGATGTTATGCTATTTAGTAGACAGTTCTAACAACTTGTATGGTGCCAAGAAACATTGTCTTACTGTAGATTGGCCGGACATAAATTTACCACATCAAGATTGCATTATACTAACAAAACAGTTTATATCCATTCCGGATTGATTTCATCTAATCCATAACCGATTAAGTTTGATCACTGAATGAATTCCCCTCTTTATGCTCCTTAATGAAGTGACAGGTGTCAATCAATCAAATTTGAGTGTCAATCAATTAAAAACAATAAATGATGCTCAACTCTAAACATGGTTTGGGTTATAAGCAATTTGGTTAGTCATATAAGATTGACTAGATATAGATGGATTGGTAATGTATGCAACATGATCATATCAGTATAAGGCGACAAGGGGAAAAAACCTTGTTCTGCGGGCAAACGGACATCTCGGGTAGGGGCTGGGCAGTCGGGTTGGGGGCGTCAAAAAAAAAAAGTTTGGGAATTGTTGGTGAATTTTAAAATTAAAAATTAAATGTCCACAAATGTTCTCATTTTTTCAGAAATTTAAAAAAAATAATTAAGTTAAAATTTAAAAAAACCTTATTTTTGAATTTTAAAAAACAAAGGGTCGGTCAGGCCCATTATTGAACAGGGTTTTTTCAGTCTGTTGCCTAATAAGATTAATGTTTTCTCTTCACAAGTCTTTCATAACTTCTATGCTTCTGTGTTGTGTGCATAGAATGAGTAGTGTACTTACCTGTGGTGGAGGCCTAGGTGATGCCTTCACTGCTGTTTTAACTTTAGGAAGTGTAACTGGTCTCAACCTAAGACAAACACAACAATTCACAATTATATTAATTACATTAGCTCTGCATCTATAATTAGCATGACATTGTAAATTATCTTTTGAAATATCACCCATAACTCCTCGTGAGAATTGTTGCCACATGCTTCAAACTGACCAAAATGTAAGTTGGTCTTCATCTTATGACAGCTCCAAGTCTATCATTGTGTCTCTACTTGGGCAATTAAAGACCCAAAAGAAAACTTGGCATCACCAAATTGCAATTGTTCACTTTCTCTAAATGAATTATAGGTAATTTTCAAAAAGCAAATTGTACAATAATGAACATTTTACAGATCAAAAACAAAAGGTGTTATGCATTCTACTGAATAACTATAACAGGAAGAAGACACTTGAGAAGCTACTGTCAATATTAATACAAGATGTTTTGCTACGTTGCATCTCTACACAAACACTTTTGTTGACTGTTTTATTGTTACTGTCATTTGCAGCATTTGCATTTTCTCCATCTGATGTCATGGAACTCGCACAGAGAGTATTAAGTATTTATCTATTCTTTTACCTTAACTGAAGTGTTTAGAAGACAACAAATAGTTGTATATCACGTTTTTGCACATTATTATTAAATATTATCTCGAGAAAATGACAAGACTAAATGGATGTGATTGATGCTTTGCATTTTAGATATCATTAGTACAATGTCACTCCACTAAGTAACTCTTTCATTTCCTAAAGAAGAATTCACAAATCAATAAACAATTAGATGAGTCACACAGATACTTGGAATTCAAACAATCTTTTGAAACACACCTGCCATACATATTATGTTATATTGCCAGCACTATGATTGACAAATATTTGTATCAAACATGTCATCGAAGACGAATACCACATTTTTTAATTGCACGTTAAAATGACCAGGAAACGAGTGGCCACTAAATGCTTTCTTAAAGTGGTTTTAAAGTGCAAGTGGCTAGCCTGATCGAGATTAAAAACCTTTTGTGCATCTCTTTAATTAAAGCTCTTAAAAGGTACTTCTCAAAATTTAAAAATGTCTCTTTTGTTTTACAAGAATTACCATGGCATCTATAAGGGCTGCTTTAAGATATGTTAATGAAGTGTGTATCAACACATGGCGGCTATTTGTAACAAGATAACATGTCATTACTGTAAGGAGTTGACATCCTTCCTTTATTGTTGAAATGTCCAGTAGGTAATAGCACAAGTTTGGAGCAGCAAAAGGGAGCCCTCTATTGTTGAAATCACAACTTGGATTGCAGTTGAATAGAGGGCTTTTTCCTCAACCAAATACAATGGACAGAATTATAACAAAGCACATCAAAGCTTTATGAATGATTTGTGTGTATGGATTTTGAAATATTTATGTATGAGGCGACGAACATAGCTCCAGTCCAAGATGATAACGCAATTGTGCAAGCCTGACAGTTTTCCCTTGCATTTAATATCTAATCCTGTCCTAAAACCGGCACCAATTTTAATAGCAAAGAGAGAACATAGAAATTGCACATGTTCTTACTATTATTGAATCAGACACATTTATAAGTGGTTTCCATTCTACCTGCTGATAATTTATTTGCAAAGTGCAGACCCTTTTATAGCTTTTATGTTTATTGATTCACTTTGAATTGAAAATTGAGAAAATGCAATTAGCAAACTCTGCACATACATGATATCTCTCAGGTTTTACACAACTTGAGGTAATGTACGTCATCGTCTATTTCATGCCCAACTTAAATTATGCCCTCCTATGTCCAGCATTCTTCAAAAAGGCTCATTTTTTCTGATGTGTATAGATTTGGTCAATATCACATTTCTTGTGATTTTCCTAAAATTAATGCACTTGGTGCCGATATTGATATGCTCATAATGTTCATCCTTCCCCTACAAAGTTGGTGGCATTGTTCACATCAACATAAATAATGTGTGTGCATTGATCTGTCATTGCATCTCTTGAAACAAAGACCTATCTTCATTTATCAACTTAGATGTAGCTCTTCCTCTGGTCAGTGACGTAACTTTGCCGGCACAGCATTTACACACACATACATGTATGTATATTTTGTCTTACTCCATGCGTGTGTGGTGTATACAGTATTATATGCCAGTACCTCGGGAGGGTGTACATGTTTATTTCACTGCAATCAGTGAATAGTGACATCACTGTCTCGTGGAAGAAAAATAGACGATACGACCTAAAGAAACCAAATCAAATATGGCCCATAGCAGTAACTGGCTATGAAATTATATTTGACAGTTAAGATTCCTGTAATGTGTACTGAGCTCGCTTACCTATTTACATTCTAGAAATTGCTATTATACATTGCTTTAATTCCAGAAGCCATAAATATTGGCTCAGATTAACCATTTTAAAGTCAGTGATTTTACAATTCGAGATAGCATATTTGAAGATGTTTTCTATAAGACTGTATCGGTTTAGTAAGAAATAAGCCTTTTCAACACCATATCAACTATGACTGTTAGGATGATGGATCATTCATTTGAAGAAAAGATAAGTTTCAACCAGATCGTATGCCTTTTTGGCACATGTTTTGACCATCAAAATTAGCCTCCGCTTAGTGACGATCAATCACCCAAAAGTTGATTGACGGTTCGGTGTGTTAAGGTTTTAATAACTGCACTAAGTAAAATATCTGAATGTTATTTTCAGAAAGACATCAAACCTAAAATGTGTGTAATAAGGTTTCAACTATGAAAGGTGTAAGTTGTTATTACTAAGAAGGCAGTAAAAATGTTGAGACCTACAAAGAACACTACTAAATTAATTCAAAAAAAATCATAGTAAAGGAAAATAAATAATTATTTATAGTCTGATTTATTATTGAACAAACAAGTTTCCACTAGCATAATACGCAGCTACAAGATATATATGATTGCTGTAGCACGGGACTTGTGCGTAATTTCGAGCCCAAGCTCTTTGACGCAGCACACGCTACTTGGACTTGTTTACGCAGCAAGCTATTTCACAATTGTTCGTTCAATTATTAATTATAGACTATAGGATAAGAACCACTTCTATCAACTCCTTATGACACTTACCCATTGGCACTGATATTGATTTATCTAATATATAAATAACTTTGTTTTTGTAATCTGGTCTGCCCAACCAATTAATCGCCATGGTTATTAATTGGATTTATCTTGGGATACATTATTTGAATTAAAATAAATCAATACAAATGCCAATGACATGCCACAGGCCATGGAGAAAAAGCAGCGGGCTACTTTGAAATGCTGGAAGCAAAATGAGTGAAAATGTTGCACCACTAACTAGATTTAAAAGTTAACTGTTTCTGACACAGTTAAATTGACACTGCACATCAAAGCAATGTTAATGGACAGGGTTCGAAATAAGCTGATTTCTCAGGACAAATTGTCAAAGAAATTTCATGAAAAATGCACTTCTGTGTTACCATGCTTGTATTAAGTTATTGACAGAATAAAGTGCATCATATCATAAGAGGACACTTCAAGCTTTGTCACTATATACTGGTACTTTAAACTGAAGTACAGCTTAATATCTTAAAGGAGGGGTCCTGCAAGCACAACATTGTGCATAATATGTTACCGTTAGAAAAATAACTATCGAGCCCAACTTGCGTAATAGAACAAAACACCATACTTATGACAAAAAACGAATAAAACTGCTATCTCTCAACATACAATTTTTAAAATTTGCTGCAATCGAAAGTCACGGTGTCGATGAAGTCATAGTTATACAATGCACATGCGCCAATTTTAGCACCATAACCATGACGTCATCGACACCGGGACTTTCGTTCGCCACAAATTTTAAATATTGCATGTTGAGAGATGGCAGTTTTTGTGATAAGTATGATGTTTTGTTCTATATGATTACACAATTTGGGCTTGATAAATATGTTTCTAACAAATTATATTCACTGTTTTGGTTGTGGGACCCTTACTTTAAGAAATCTTTAAGAACAATTGAGATGTACATTGTATCCACGTGAGGGCCCTTTTCTTTGCTTCAACAATTTTTCCCAAGAGATTCATAATTTTTAATAGCTTATTTCGAGTCCTGATTTTAGGGACACGTAAGGCTATTAAACACCAACCCGTATCTTGTGTTGGAAGGAACCCGCCCAAATATAAATCTGAAAAGGGAACAGAAAGGTAAAGAAGATAAAATAATAACACCATTATACATGTAGAGTGCTGTATATAGTTACATCTAATGAGGAATACAAGTTCTGTATTACTATTTACAGACGAAATAAGGTTTAAATAAATTGGTAAGAGTCCCTTGGTAACAAACAAAATACTTGCCTCATACTTTATAAGCACACATTGATAGTAACCTTTGGGCATGTCTTACATGCAATGCAAACGCATACAGTTGAAAAGATTCATTAGAAAACATAGTTAACTCCTTTTTTATTTTTGGTTTAGATTTAGCCAATAATATTTTAAAATGTTGGCTTTAAAATGACATTTTACTTTGAAAATGTCAATGTTTCCTCAACTTTTGAGTACTTTTTAGTTGCCAATACCTCCCACGTAATACGCAGTATGTAAAAATCAGAAACGCTGCACTAAAATCGTCAAAGGAACGGTGGTTTTGATTTTACCAAGACCACAAGTAATTAGTACTGGCCTTGATTATGTTTAGAATTATAATTTTTCCATTCTTAAGAGATATCTACACAAATAGTGCATGAGTCTCACTAAGTACCAATGCTTGCTTAATCATCCTTAATAAGAATGCTTATATTGTAATCAAAAGAACATTTTCAAGGACAAAAACTGCATCACATTGCATAAAAAAGATATTTTTGTCATCTTTTGCAAGCAAATCAAAATAATGAAAGTAACAATTTAATTTGCGTAGCAAAAGGGTGCAGTTGTTTCTCAAAGAAAAAGTTGAGATCTCAAAATGACACTTGTGGTTAAGATTGGATACTGCTTTCTGATTTTATGATGAAAAACAACTGTGAAATTGTCTTTATTTTCTTTGTTTTTCCATGCCTAATTCCATCAATTTCTCAAAATGCATTTGACCGACAACTGCACCCCTTTGCCGCGACAGTATACAAATAGAATTAATATTTCTTACAATAATTTATAATTCTTAGTACAATTTCAAACACAATATTCCACAATTTTTACAAAACACTACTGAAAATTAATTAGGCTTTTATTGTATTACTATATTACATAGACCATGTAACACAGGGTATCTAATAACACACTTTTATGTACCTGGGTGAGTGAGGCGCTTTTGGTGGGAGCCCGGGCAATAGTGCATCACGCCGTGAGGGTTTCACTCCCAAAATTAACTTTTTGGGGGCCTATATAATTATTACAAGTTTAATTTGTTTCCAAAAGTGTTTAAATCTAAAGGCTGCTTCCTTACCAATTTTAAACAAACATTTAAGGGGGGACTCAAGGAAGTTTTTGATTTGATTTTTTTAAATTTTGTGAGTGTTGTAATTATTGAACTATTATCAAATGCATTATATATAAAAGTATACATTTTTGGAAAGGAAAAGGATCAGATAATCCAAATTTGACGTCAATTTTGACCCAAAATGTGCCAACAAAAATTGGTTCACTTTTTTGGCACTTTTAGTTAAAAATTAAAAAAATATTAGATTAAGTTAAAAAATGAAAAATTCATCCCTAAGTTAGTGTCTTTACATCATAATCAAGCGATTTGGGCATTTTTTAATCAAAATTATTTTTGTTAGCTTTGTTCAAAATATTTGGGTCAAAAAGTTATGTTTTGTGATTTTCTCAAAAAATCAACATTATTGGTCAAAATTGATGCCATTGATCCATTTATTTTTCCAAAAATGTAAACATTTTTATATACATTTGAGTCATTGTTCAATAATTACAGCACTCACAAAATTCAAAAAGTGACTTCCTTGAGTCCCCCTTAACAAGTGACAGTTAAAATATAAACTGTCAGTCACTGCCTTAATAGACTTGATCAATTTTCATTATACAAGAAAACGGGTAATAAATAATAATTACAATAAATATTGATATAAATTCTGTAAATTTGTGGACTTGTCAGTGCAAAATCTGGCTGGAAGCAGCCAGCCATTGGATTTAACCACTTTGGAAACTAAATTTTACCTTTCTGTGATTGTGCAATGATATATTATATTACAGGTGAAGAGTTTAACAGACCTTCGCTATCAGACAAACTCACTCTAAACTCTTAAACCTATATCATGAAAACACATCGTAAAAGCTATCTCAAAATTTGATACAACTGTCATAATATGAAGTGTCAATTTCAAAACAATTCTTTTACGATTCTCGCACAGAAAATAGCCACATTTAGAGTACATGTAGTAATTTCATTGAATGAGTGAGTTGTGCATGCAAATAAACCTTTGCAATTAAGAGTTTTATTAGATACCCTGCCTTAATATACAAGCACATTAATTAAACATTTTGCCATCTCAAAACCCTTGTCAAACTTACGTTCCATTCTTGCCTCGAGGCGACATGGCCTCGGGATTGCCGTAGCCGACCTTGGCAAATTTCTCCCTCGCTGCCGCTACATAATGGCCGCCTGCTTCTATTTCAGACTCATCGGCAATTTGCGAACCATTAAGATGATATAACCTGAAAGGAGCAAAA
The DNA here is from genome assembly GCA_035610835.1 of Ophiura sarsii. NCBI lineage: Eukaryota > Metazoa > Echinodermata > Ophiuroidea > Amphilepidida > Ophiuridae > Ophiura > Ophiura sarsii. Next base: position 23,489,999 of record CM069443.1, read on the forward strand.
TCATAATTGCCCAAATGAGATGTTATGTACAATGTACATGTATGTATAAATAACCCAAAGTGGTTCCCTTTTATGAGAGTTGTGTGTCTGAAGGACATTCTTGTCTACGACATGTCAAACATCGGGTGTACAGCAATTCGACAAGATCAAAATCGAATTATCAAAGTGTATTATAAATCACTACACCACAGAAAATACAAGAACCACTAGTAACAATTACCCTTCCAATCCAAAGACAGAACCCTCCCACCCCCACCCCTCCCAATTTGTTATGTATTTCTTTATTTTCAGAGCAAAAATTTCCATAAAATTCACATAAAAAAATTCCTACATGTAGTGGGCACTCTCATATAAGATGACACACAAATATGAGAGAGAGAAGCCTGATATCAGTAAAATGTGTAATTTATTGAATTAATTTCCATCCATTTTACCTCCATAGCTGTCTAATTGATTTAATATAAACCCGAGAGTGTTTAATATTTTCCCGTTTGAAATGCGACCTTGACCAATTGCGAACGTTAACTCATATTATAGTATACCCGAACTGCTGCAATATATCTTTTAATTCACTGCATTCATTTATCAAAATGCAATTTAAAACCTGTCATCTCTCAAATTACTGAATTGAATACATCCTGCAATGTTTCGAAAATCACGGCTTGGCAATTGGCATTGAATTTTATCTCTGTTATGGGCTTTCAAAAAATACAATTTTGTTTGGGTGAGGGGTACCTTTAAAGTGTGGGGTGGGGGGGGGGGGGGGGTCTGGCATGCAAATGTGAATATCAAGTGGGTACATTTGCAATTAGCCAATACATGTACCATGACTTTTTGGCTTAAAAACTAGAGAGAAAAATTATCTGCCATTGCATAAATAATTAAACCATCAGATAATCATGAAGTAACATTTCATTGCACACTGAGCGAATCTGGTTTGTTATCATAAAGAGAATTTTATGAATCGGTGGATTCCGTTCCTGAAAATTCAAAAGGGAATGCGAATTAACTTTGATTCTAGCAAATCTCTTTAAAAGAATCTTTGTGAGTATCAGGGGTAGTGCTAAAAGGGGACATATAATCATAGGCACACATTTGAACTTTTAGTGCACAAATCAAATAAATACATCGTGTGCTGTGTCATTTTGCCCATAAATACACAATTGTTTTAATGAGCAACTTTTGGCCCCTTAGGCCACAGAAAAAACACCCTGTTCTACGGGCAAACAGACCTCTCAGGTAGGGTCGAGCGGTCTGACGTTTTATTTTCATTTGGGGGGGGGGGAGGGGGTCAAATTTATTGTGAATTTTCAAAAAAAAATCGTTATTTTCAAAACAATTCTAAAAAAATCTAAAAAATCTAAATATCCAAAATTCAAAAAATAAATAAAAATGGGTTGGTCGGGCCCATAAAACAGGTTTTTTGTGTGTGGCCTTGTTTCAAAGTTTAGCATTTATTTATTTATATTTATTTATAACAATAGGCTGAAGAGCCAGGACAAACCCAATAGTGAACAAGCACTAAATTAAAGGGATGCCCGAAGAATAAGCTGTACAGACACAGACCGGGATGATCCCCTACTCTTTACGAAGGAGTCTGTGACCTTTTAACGTGCTCGGGGATAGCTCTTCCGATACACGGGACCAACATTTCTACGTGACTTCCGAGCCACGGTGCGCCTATGTACATGCCTACTTCTATTTACCCTGCAGTAGGGCACCAACTGCCTAATTTACAAGTATCCTCTATTTAACCAAATTTGCACTTACACGCATCAAACTCCTTGTAATCAGAACACAAGGAGTTTGCTTGGGTCCGCCTAAAAGTGAGAAATTCGTAACATAGGATTTTAGGTGAATTTTGTTTATCATCGGGAATTTTGTTTATTAACGTGAATACAAGTTCATCTCAATAAATGTATGTTAGCCTCATTAGAGGATCATCGCAAATAAGGCAGTTGGTGCCCTACTACCTGGCAAGGAGCTATAGCAGCAGGGCAACTTTATATAATACTTACCTCTGAACAGCCTGCCCTGATATAAGATTGACTTTGAGATTGACGTAATCGTACACGGTATCCATGTTCGCCCGGTGGCGCTTGTCTAGCAGCAGTTTGACAGATGGACTTTTGTCATCACGATTCCTATATACACTGTAAGGCACAGGAAATAATGAAACATGATGTCATTGTAGTCGGTGTGAAACGTTTATAACGATGATGAAAATGATTGGCTTCTTTTTTAAATTCAATAACAAAGATGATGAATTATTTAGGGAAATAGATGGGAAGGAAGATAAACGACTAAGGAAACTAGTAAAGAGGTATTTAGGAGGGAATAAGTTCAGTTTTACCGGTGGATAAAGATGACTACATTTTCCTTACTGATTACCCAATGGATAACCAGAATTTTAACACCATAAAGTTGGGAGTCTAAATTATTGCAGATAACTAAAATTTGTGGCGGATATAACCAAAATCTCAAACTAGGTTGCAAGTGTCATCTACAATCAAGGAAAATAATAGTTGGCACACTTAAAGCAACTTATTACAACATCCCTGTGCTGGCAATTGAGATCAGACTAGGGACATAGCACTGTTTAACTTTAATACAAAGCAGAAGTCTCACCAGGCCTTTCTTATATCCTTCCCCACCCCCATCAATCAATGTTGGGGAAACTGCCACTGCTTCTGATAACATGACTCAGATCAACATTGCCTTGGGGGAGAGGGGTGGTGTTTTTGGGTAATTAGGACAAAGTGTGCCAACCTTTTTTTCCTTGATTGTAGCTAGGCCACAGGGGACGGAAGATCACAAGTAGCCCTATTATTGGCGATTCCCTTAAGTAGTCCAACTTTCTCAGTGCAGTATCTGATTTTGTGGGTTTTGTTATTGTTATAAGAGCTAGGTTACTATAAATTAAGAGTCGATATGTCTTGCTTTTGAGGGATTGCCGAGAAAAAAGAAATTTGGAAAAAAGGAATTGTTTCAATAAATAAGGTATATGTACCTAGTAACCCTGAAGTGTAATGATTTATGGGAAAAGGGTTGAACAATGGTGCTGGATTGAAATTTAGTTGAAGCAAGTTTTGTGGTGAGCAATTGCTGATAATTTCGATGTGATGTACATCGATCGCAATTACCAAATCGTGAAATTTGACATGATAAAAATTGATAGTCAACAAATTACGGTTAACCGTTTCAGATGGTAGTTAGTAATATAATGCCTTTAGTATTACGAGTGAGAGAAAAAATGATTTCCCAAAAAATTGAGGGCGCACTCCCATCTCTCAATGCTCCTTTAAAGCCAAAAAATGGGATGCTTTACTTTTTAGGGTCCCACTAATTACTGCCTGCCCCATAATGATAGTTTCCTTGTCAGTAGGGGGGGGGGGGGGGGGGGTGGGGCATTGATCTGAACAATTTCTGACAAAATCCATATATTTGGCCAATTTTGGAGTCTGGAGATACAAAGGTGACAGTCAGTCAAGGTTTTTATCCCCCCCCCCCCAAAAAAAAAGGTAGGATGTCCAATGTCCACTTAAACTGATAACAAACAATTTTGTTTTAAATGTTAAAAAAACAACTGTAAAAAACAGAACAATGATTATTTTTCTCATCAAGAAATCAGTACTCTGTTCATTTAGCTATTTGCCATACGAGTGAAGTGTTACCATGGTAACAAACTCATCATAAATGCACTCATCTACATGGTTCAGAAATTCAAGGTATTTTTTCTTATTAAAAACTAATAGTAATATAGCATGTTCTTGTTCTGGAACACTTTTAAAAAACCAACACATCATTCCTTCTTATTTCTTTTCTTAATATTTTTCATTTTTTCCCGATTGATCTATGATTTTTATGAATAATTATGTTTCAGAATTGTTTTGATAATTTTGAAAATGCTCTGATATTATCTTAAAGTCCTAGCGTCCTTTTTTTTCTTTCTTTTTAAAAAATCATTTTTAAAAAAATGGTTCTCATAATTTTTAAACAAAATTGATACTGCTGATAAGATTTGCATCACCACGACTTTCATACTGAATAGAAAACAGCCATTAATTGCATATTTTCTTTGTACAACATTTGGTTAATTAGTGTCATCCTGCTTCGTTAGATACGTGATTAATATAATTTTAATCATCCATGTCACTGATTGCATCCAATTATAATTTTGCTCATCTTTGAAATGCTCTGCTCAGCTTCATAATATAACTATTATTTGACTTGTTTAAAGAAAGAATAGTTTGATATACAAAAGTTAATTTTGAAGGGGGAAAATACCCTGTTCAATGGGCAACCCATTTTTTTAAATTTGAGACATGTATTCTTTTTAACCAATTTGAGAGAGATCAACATTTTCACACACAAAAGATAGAGCGATCTGCTTGCCCGTATCACTAGGGTTGAGTCTTTTTTGTCACCTAAAAGGAATTTTTTGTGTACAGACATTCCACCAATTTCAGCGAAAAGGAACATATCGGTTTTGTCAATTTTGTGCAGTTGCAGATTCTTCCCATGGGCAATGCATAGTAGACCTATTTAACATTTTGAAGTAGATTCATGAAAATATGGACCTCATAAAAATAACGCCTGCACTTACTGGATGACTTTAGGACCTTCTTGAGTTTTTCTACATTTGGCGGACACTTGTATTCTACTGTGAGCAACAGGACGTATCTGTTGATAAAAGAATAGTGAGAACAAAAACAAAAACAACAAATTGATTAATATATTCAACTGGCAGTAGAAATTAGTTTGTATCAAACCATTTAAAAATGTCAATATCTATTCCATCAGCCATAAAACATAACATAAATTTACAGCAAATGTACATGTAAATAGTTCGATGCTATCTACATACATGTCCTCAGAATTTCAGAATCAATATCCAAAACTATTTGATACAATGAGTGACTAAACTATGAAACATGAAATAAATGAAAGATTAAATGTGTACCTTTTAGCTATATTTATACATAACAAACAATGTTAATTTTGGGAGGGTTGCTTTTTGGAGATGTACGTAGGAACAAAACCCACCAAGGATTAAAAAACTGATACAAGTTAACTTGAAAATGTAAAATGCAAAGAATAAAAGCAAGATATATATCAACTTAGTGTATTTCAAATTTCTGTGGTTCATGTTTACTTACATTTCAAAACATTTCAAAAAGATTCAATTTTGGGAAGGAAAAGAATCAATAATAATAAAAAAGATCTCCTGGCCCCTGATTATTTCCTAGCCGGGCTGCCGGAGCCATTGCCTGTGAGCACTGGAAGCAGCATGATAATATAACCATTTCTCCCCCACGTAGTCCCAAACCTATCTGGGAACTTCCCTGCAGCGATGCATTAGCTAACCGTATACACTGGTCGTTATGGCAACCTAATCTAACGCAACAATGAATGGTGTTGGGGCATTCACTATGAAAAGCACATTTCACCATTCTTATCCTTGCTTTTGTATGGGTTAGGTTTGTTCATTTGATTGTCATCCATCATGCAGATTAATTTATTTAAAGTTTTTGTTCATTGACAGATCCATAACAAAGTCATGTTTGACAACCTGAATTTTCATCAGTATTCATGTTGGCGAGGTGATTTGAAAAATCAACTGTTTTTGAGAAACATCTCCAAAATTGAAATTAAGCATCTCATTTATGACTAACTGGTATTTATGAAAGTGAAATTGTTTAAAATAATAATTCTTAAGAACAAAACAATCATGAACTAATGTTATTTATTTTTATTTGAATAATTACTTCAACCACCTTTTTTTAATAAAATCGCAGCAAACATTCAGAATTTTAGAGAGATGCTTTACATGTAATTCGATACTAATTTTTTAGCAGAACCCTATCCCCGGGGGGGGGGGGGCACTCAACTTTTTTTTGGGTAGGGGTGTGCCGCCCAGGGTCTCAAAAAGGGGGGCTAAAGAACTGAACTGAGTGGATTTTATGACGAAAAATAGAGTCTTAGGAACTGATTTTTTTCCAAAAAATAGGTCTTGAGAACTGGCCTATAGTTCGAAAAATTGGGGCTTTGGAACACAAAATTGGTGCTTTGGAACGCAAAATTTCGCGATTTTTGAATTTTCAATAAAAAATGGGGTCTTAAGAACTGATGCAGGCTCAAAAGGGGGGTCATAAGAACTAGCAGCAGAGGGTGAAAAAGGGGGTCTTCAGCACGGCACATACCTATACCCTTTTCAAATGTCAGTGCCCCCCCCCCGGGACCCTATCTATCTTTTACAAGTATTTGAAGAGGTATTTTGCAAAAGGGCCTACATCCACTTTGGCTCTTATTGAGAAAAAGTCAAAAAACTGTTTCTAAATATTCAAGTTGAGCAATTGAAAAACTGAATGGATTATGAAAGAGGTACACTACATACTAATTGAAATTGAAATAAATTTTAAATGCGCTAGTTTTAATTTTTTTTAAAATCATGTTTACATTTTTTGAAAATTTGGATGTAGGCCCTTTTGCAACAAAACTCCATCTGTTTGTACATAAAGAAAAAATACCACACACAAAAAATCATTTATTTTAATCATTTCAAATAAATAAGTTTGATATTGAAATGTATAGGTCACAATCATATGTTTCAAGGAAATAAAGTCATTTTTTTCAAAAATACCTACATCTCATTGTAAACAGCCATTGAAGTTGTTGTTTTGTTGCAAAAGGGCCTGTATCCCGATTTAATTCTGGATACAGGCCCTTTTGCAACAAAACAACAATTTCAATGGCTGTTTACAATGAGATGTAGGTCTTTTTGAAAAAAATGACTTTGTTTCCTTGAAACATATGATTTTTCCCTATACATTTCTATCTCAAACTCATTTTTTGAAAAAATGCACCATAGCCCTTTTGCAAAATACCTCTTCATTTATTGGCGGTTTAAATTTTGATTTGCATTCTGGTTTGTTTAGAAATGTGAGTATAAGTGATAACAACAAATATAATAAATGATAAAAAAATATTCATAATACCTGAAATATATTCTATACAAGAACTTAAACATTTTGAAATCGCTGTTACAAAATAAAATTGTCAGCCAAATTAAGCCACTCAGAGTATACACTACTAGCTAGGTGGCCACTTAGCGGTGAACAATAGCGTAGGTCAATTTATCACCAAAACGAACCGCGCAATTTTGAACCGCGCACTTTGGGTACTAACACCGAGTTAAACTCCCGCAGAATTCGGACCGTCGGTTTCAAGAGTGATCTTGAGGTGAAATCAAAGTCTTTTATTGAGATCAATGTCTTGAATTACTCCTTATAATAGGACCTGTCTTGCAAACTTATTGAAACCGGTCTATGACATCTACAAGCAGAGCATTTCCCTTCGGCATTTTACAAATTCGTCGCTATCGAAAATGAAATGTGTCAAAGTAGTGTCTACATTGATATGCCAAACAGCTGTGGTCTACCATGTAGTGACTCGAAATGGGCTTTTTGAAAAGTATGCCTATAAGAAGCAGCTAAAATTCTTCTTTCTTCTGTTTTTCATTTCACATAAATCAGAGCTGCGGTTCCAAAGTTACGGCAAATCAAAGTCGAAACTCTTAGGCAATTCTCGCTAATATTGGTATAACATATCTTATGTATTTCTTTGTTTCTCAACCAGTGATATCTAAGGTATTTTCTTTTAAAATATCATAACTTAAAAAATAAAGAAGATATTGACATAAAGATACCACCAAAAATTGTGATAATTCAAATTGCAAATTTGAGTATGGTAATAAAAATGTAAATATTGTACCTAATTTGCATAATAATTAAAAACAGTGTTTCTAGACTTCAAACGCCGTTTTCGCAAAATGGTCATATTGATCAATCCCGGGGTCTTTTCTCAAGAACGGAAGCATGTAGAAAGCTGTAATTCAGAATATAGATAGAAAAAATAATTCTACAGGTGATAGCATAGCCTTTTTTGCAATTTTGTTCTTGTTTGAATTTTTATAGTAGTTTTTATTTTGAAAAATGCTCATTTTTGGTTAAAAAAATGATTTTTTAACATTTTTCGTCAAAATTTATGCCATTTTGAGAATTTGGGGCACAAATTTGAAAAAAGGGCTATGCTATCCTAACATTTATGTGTGTGAGCATAATTCTAGTTTTAAAAAACAACGCTAAATGTTTGCGTTCTTTCAGGAGTACCCCGGGATAAATTAAGCGTTAAAATCCAAGATGGCCGCCATTATTATGCAAATTAGATACATTTTGATTTTTTTTTCTCTGTCAATCCTCCTGAAAGTTCAAGAGTGTCAACATATCCAAAGATGAGCTTTGTAGGACCTAAAATAAAGAAAAAGTTTTTTATGGTAGCCCATCACCTTAACCAGCGAAATTACACAATTTTCATTTATTTAGATAAATGAGGGTTTTAACAACTATTATTCTTAAATCGATTTTACGACGTGACCATTAAAGTACATAAAAGACATTTTAAGAGAGAGTAAAATTTGGAACCAATGGCATTTCGTCCATTTGTTTATCATGCGCGATCGCATTCAATTTTAATTATATCTCAGTGTTTTCGGACGGCAGGCTAAGTATATTATGGTGGAAACTCTCGTTGAGGGAAATATTTTTTAACTTGGGAACTACGTAACTGTGAATTTCCTTTTATTATACTTATAACTAAGTGATAGTGGTCGAACGGGATTGGTATTTTAATTACATGCGTTTTATGTGTATATTTTATTGGGTTACGATAGACATTGATCTTGGTAGCTCAGCGTCAAAGCGCTCGCTTTGATATCAGGAGGACCCGGGTTCGACTCTGATCAGCACCGACTTTTTTATACCTAATATATTTGCTTTATAAAGTTTTTTTGTCTTGTCCGTAAATTAGACACATTTTGCCGCATAATTTGAGCTTAACCATGCAGTTATATATTAAAAACCAACAGATCCACACAAAAAATACAAGACAGAACAACTTTATAAAGCAAATAGATTAAAGTAGCCTATGAAAAAAGTCGGTTCTCCTCAGAGTCGAACCCGGGTCCTCCTGCTATCGAAGCGAGCGCTCTAACGCTGAGCTACCGAGAATAATGTCTATCGTAGCTCAATAAAATAAACACATAAACGTATGTAATTAAAATAACAATAACTTTGATCACCATTTTCCAGCTTTAAACCCCGCTTTAAACAATGCGGCAACTTTTGTCTTAACCACTCTGAATATTTCAAATATACAAGATTTCAAATAACTTGATATAATGAGCTACTGTGTTGATGGATTTTTTACGACGTTTGGAAATGAGGGATTTACAGACATTTTCATTTGAAATTGGCTACGATTTTTTCCAAATTATGTACGTTTTTCAGCGGATGTTGCATCATGAAATCACATATTTCAGGACGTTCGTCACGTAATATATTGATTCGATGTGAGAATATAAAGGGGAACAGATATATACTCCAATGCAGGTTAGTGGATCAACGATCAACGGTCTCGTTTTGTTTTAATTTGGGCATAAATACTTGTTACTTATTTTGATGTACGCAATCCAAATAAATTTGAATTGTTAGTGTTTATGTTAGGACGCCCTCGTAGTAGATAATTTGGAGTCAAATCGAAGTGGCCACCTAGCTACTACATGTATGCATAAACTTCAATATTGAATATCTCCCTAATGACAATACAATAATAATAGCCTTACAAAAATAGTTTTTATTGACGTGCTTTTTTTTGGTAGGACATTCGTATTGTAGTCACTGGGCACAAGAAGAAATCAATACTACTGCACAACTTAGCAACCTCTTAAATGCCATCACATAGCTACACATCCTGAGGACTTCCAAGCATTTGTCATAAACCTGTTGCTCTATCCTGGGCTAAAAACGGTACAATTTAAAAAATGTGCTTAGAACAAAGTGTGATTGTTTGGCACTTTGGCTCCTTCATGTCCCAAAATACATGAAGAAAGCAGGTATGAAGCAAAGTGATTATTTGAAGGGGAAAAAATGCTAGATAGATTTTGAGTCCTATTTCGGCACTATTTTTTGTTACTTTAAAAGCATTTTTCACAAATAAAATTGGGCTTCTCATCACCAATAGTTTGGGCTACTTTTCTGGTGAAACTCGGTATCATATTGCAGGTGTATTCTTAACTGTCACTGCTAGCACTAACCATAGAAGTGTACCAATGCACCAACAGATAATACATGTTCTCTATCCTACATGTGTATCCCTTGCCTCAAAGTAGCTTTTTAAACCTTAAAAGGGCTTCCCACAATGCATTGCTGGCATTCCAACTAAAGTTTTTTTCACACGATGCATTTGTAAAGCTCTTAAGTTTTAGGAATATGAAAAAGGAACTCTGATAACTAATTTATTCATTACACTAGAACCTGTGACTTATGAGCTCCAACGATGATGATTGTGTGCATATAAATGTCTATGGAAAACGAGACAAATTGGAATTTTGCAAAAATGCAATGCATTGTGGTGGTGTCTTTAAAATAAAATCTACGTTGGCGTTGCCTAGAGGAATCTAGTTTAATTTTATTTGCAACCATTGAAAAATGTTATTGTTTACAAAAATAACAAATTACATACACAGAGGGCAGAGGGGCATGCACTCACTCATCATTTGTAATGAATGTTGTAAACACCTGTGTGAATGCACTCTTTAAAACCACCTTTAACAGAGGAAATTTCATATTATTCTCATTAATCTGCCATCTTTTGCCTGACAGATGTTTCCTAAAGATAATAGCTAAATATGTTATAGACCATGCACATCAGATTTCAATGTTCTACACATTGTCAGCTCAGAGTACATTGTGGGTCATAATCACATTCTCCTAAACTGGCAATTTTGACATCTATAGCGCATAGGGACTTAATTGTGTTATGCGCTCAATAAGTATGGTTTTATTATTATTATTATTATTATCTAAAGAGGCTCATGTTAGAGTTTAAAAAATTGTCCTGACTCCTTATTTTCATTCATGGGATGCTTACCAAATTAAATCTGAGTGACACCCCCATCCCTTTAACAATGAATGAGGATAAATGAAACTCCTGGTTTTAAAATGACAAGAGAAATTAAGACATTTTGTATGATTTAGAGCGATAACTTTTCAATAATGAGTTCACCTATCTGATCTGGCCATGATCAGTGTTGCTAACTGAAATTTGTCCCAAACCAAGCAAATGCTCTCTATCTCTAGGCTGTGCCCAAAATACTTGGAAGTAGCGGTGAATCCATTGAAAATAAATTGATAGTTTAAATGTTTGCAGGTTGTGGCGATTGTTTTTAGCCGCAGTGCAAGGGTCAAAGTAGCCCAATTCTGTGGCATAGGGTGGCAACACTGGTAATGATTGCTGACACCATGCTTACAGACACTTTAAAACACTTAACCAAACGGAAATATTTAGTTTCTGCCAATTTGCTTTATTATTTACAAATCCAATCAAACTCATAATTACACCAATCACTAATTGAGTTTCCATTTTGCGGAACATTAACAAAATCAATAATACAAGCAAGAAGCGTGTTTGCTAATATGGCATGGTCCATTATGCACTGCCTTGTCATGCATGCAAAATGAACTTGTTCAATTCACCAATACCAGTGATCACAATTGCCTCCTAATATTTCCAGGCCATATACACCAGGGACCAGGCTACTATGGACATGATTGAGGACGATGGACATGATTGGCCCAAGTGCATTTAGAAATTGGTGAATAGGCAACTGAGATTATATTAAGGTAGCACACCTCTAAATAGTTCCAGGCAAAAACTTGCAACTCTTATTGCGCAATACTTCTTATCAATACGCGTGATTAAAATAGTGATTTCTCGGGAACTACAGTGATTTAGCAGACGAGTTTGGTATCAAATTAAAGCTAAAAATATGAATTTTAATGATAGATCATTCACAAATAATATTAACTATTTGTTGTTAAAAAATAGTAGTCCTACTTTCACGGTGCACGGCCGTAAGTCTTGCGAAAAATCAACTTGAAAAATGACCGTAGAGGGCTTAGATGCTCGATTGCTTAAAATCTAACTTTTATCGATATATAATTTACAATTTTAATCGAAAGCTTGCTAAAATAGCTAGAGTTTACTACCAAATTGAATGACTTTCTATGTGTAAATTTAAAAATAACCTTGCCAGAACATGGTTTAAATCTGTTAAAAATCTAAAAGTATGGTGGCCTGCGTGTATAATGCGTCATAGTTTGGGGGCATAAATAGAAATTTATACATAGAAATTCTTTCAATTTGGTATTAAACTGTAGCTATTTTAGCAAGCTTTCGATTAAAATTGTAAATTATATATCGATAAAAGTTAGATTTTAAGCAATCGAGCATCTAAGCGCATCGGCCGTAATTCAAGAACTTGTCTTTTGCTAATGTCGGGTTTCTAGCATAGTCGTCGTAGGCCTAACATTTTCCTAACTTTAAAATGGTCGTCTAATTTCGACTTCCTATTATTTAGAGGTGTGCTACCTTAACCCTAACGTTCCTAGACACTACAAAACCCGACATTGATACAATCTTGTACCGCGTGATCGCCCGGTCAATCTTGTACCAGGCTCCACCAGGCGTTCAACTTGTGAAAAAAACTAACGTTTTTTTATTCTAACCCGTATAGCTCAGTCGGTAGAGCCTCATACTAGCACACACATCACAGACAAGGTTGGATCCAAGCGCATGCGGGGACTGATTTTCCCTCAAATTTGACCCATTTTCTCCCCTGTTTTAATTCACAAAACCACACCCGGGGAGTTTCTTGGCCTTGGTGCCCCAGCAAAGGATTGCTTGTTGGCCTTGAAATGGGTACCCCTCAAATTCCTAATTTGAACCCTGGTCTGGTCCAAAGGCTGACAGCAAAATTGTTTACAATTGATTGTAGAAAAATAACCTCTTAACCTGTTTTTCTTCCTTCTTTTTCTTAACTCATTTCATATAGACAACATGCTTTATATTTAGGCCTAATTTTAGCATGGCCCGGACAATTTGCTTGAGTTTCGTCCCATCAGATCCCAAGCGTCAGTCCATACGGACCGACTGTGTAAACAAACAACCAAATAGGAAATATATCAACTAAATAATTCAACCTTTGACATTCTGTTCCAATGATAAGACACCTATTTTTCACTTTCGCTATTAACCCTAACCAGTAAAGCTATGTTTTGTGTGCGTATCGGGGGAGGGGGAAAAGTACTATCTTTTATACCCGAAAAAATCACACAGCACCCCCCGAGATTCGATTGCGGGACCATCCGCACCCCAGTCTGTCCCCCGGTACCAACTGAGCTAAACCCCCAGCGCATATGCCGGCTAAGAATTCCCGCCGACATATGCCTGCGGTAGGTGACGTCATCGAGGCAATGCCAGCACCACGTGCGCGGAGATAGTTTCTGGCAGTGAGATTTAGTGAGATCCAGTGCGGTTAGGGATAAAGTGGTTAACTCGGCTACGGTGACCAGCAATGATTTGCTTCAAAATAACAGAGGATGTGTATATTGATAGGAAAAGATGATGCGAAGTTAGAATTTTTCCAATAAGCTGTTTTTGATTAACAGAATTTTTCGTTATTTGAAAACCCCTTGACTTATACGGAAGGCGTTGCCGAATTCCCAAATACTGCAAAATTTCAGAAAACACATAGTTATGTAAATATTTTTTCTCTTCTTTAAAATCAATGTATGCTAAAGACTTTTATTTTATTTTGATGCCAAAACACCCAAGGTATTACACAATTTTGTTCCCTCCAGAACTGAGTGGTGATGGATGGTTTATTCACTGGGAATGTTTACTTTTTCACTATTTTCTAGAAACACTATATTGCCAAATTTTGTGCATTTCTACAGAAACAAGGCGGTTCTCGAACGGCGCGTCTCGCCTGTTCATCAAAAGTGACTTGAAAGAAATGATGATGAAACATATGATACAATGTAGCACTGTCACAGAGGTATGCATTGTAGTTAATGCAAGGGATGTAATGCCTTGAAAAATTTAATCAACAAAAAGAACACAACAACCCCCTTCCCTACACCAAATCACATCAAGATAGGCCTTACAGATCTTATTTGACCCCAGATGACCTCTGATGACATTGAAAATTTAATCAGCAAAAAGAACACACCAACCCCCTTCCCTCCACCAAATCACATCAAGATAGGCCTTACGGATCTTATTTGACCCTAGATGACCTCTGATGACCTCGACAAATTAATCAACAAAAAGAACACACCATCCCTCTTCCGTCCACCAAATCCCATCAAGATAGGCCTTACGGATCTTATTTGACCCCAGATGACCTTGAATGACCTCCGATGACCTTGAAAATTTAATCAGCAAAAAGAATACACCACCCCCCTTCCCTCCACCAAATCCAATCAAGATAGGCCTTACTGATCTATTTGACCCCATATTTGACCCCCGATGACCCCGAAAAATTAATCAACAAAAAGAACACACCACCCCCCTTCCCTCCACCAAATCCCATCAAGATAGGCCTTACTGATCTATTTGACCCCATATTTGACCCCTGATGACCCCGAAAAAGTGATCAACCAAAAGAACACACCACCCCCCTTCCCTCCACCAAATCCCATCAAGATAGGCCTTACTGATCTATTTGACCCCATATTTGACCCCCGATGACCCCGAAAAATTAATCAACAAAAAGAACACACCATCCCTCTTCCGTCCACCAAATCCCATCAAGATAGGCCTTACTGATCTATTTGACCCCATATTTGACCCCCGATGACCCCGAAAAATTAATCAACAAAAAGAACACACCACCCCCCTTCCCTCCACCAAATCCCATCAAGATAGGCCTTACTGATCTATTTGACCCCATATTTGACCCCTGATGACCCCGAAAAAGTAATCAACCAAAAGAACACACCACCCCCCTTCCCTCCACCAAATCCCATCAAGATAGGCCTTACTGATCTATTTGACCCCATATTTGACCCCCGATGACCCCGAAAAATTAATCAACAAAAAGAACACACCATCCCTCTTCCGTCCACCAAATCCCATCAAGATAGGCCTTACTGATCTATTTGACCCCATATTTGACCCCCGATGACCCCGAAAAATTAATCAACAAAAAGAACACACCACCCCCCTTCCCTCCACCAAATCCCATCAAGATAGGCCTTACTGATCTATTTGACCCCATATTTGACCCCTGATGACCCCGAAAAAGTGATCAACCAAAAGAACACACCACCCCCCTTCCCTCCACCAAATCCCATCAAGATAGGCCTTACTGATCTATTTGACCCCATATTTGACCCCCGATGACCCCGAAAAATTAATCAACAAAAAGAACACACCATCCCTCTTCCGTCCACCAAATCCCATCAAGATAGGCCTTACTGATCTATTTGACCCCATATTTGACCCCCGATGACCCCGAAAAATTAATCAACAAAAAGAACACACCACCCCCCTTCCCTCCACCAAATCCCATCAAGATAGGCCTTACTGATCTATTTGACCCCATATTTGACCCCTGATGACCCCGAAAAAGTAATCAACCAAAAGAACACACCACCCCCCTTCCCTCCACCAAATCCCATCAAGATAGGCCTTACTGATCTATTTGACCCCATATTTGACCCCCGATTACCCCGAAAAATTAATCAACAAAAAGAACACACCATCCCTCTTCCGTCCACCAAATCCCATCAAGATAGGCCTTACTGATCTATTTGACCCCATATTTGACCCCCGATGACCCCGAAAAATTAATCAACAAAAAGAACACACCACCCCCCTTCCCTCCACCAAATCCCATCAAGATAGGCCTTACTGATCTATTTGACCCCATATTTGACCCCGATGACCCCGAAAAATTAATCAACAAAAAGAACACACCATCCCTCTTCCGTCCACCAAATCCCATCAAGATAGGCCTTACTGATCTATTTGACCCCATATTTGACCCCCGATGACCCCGAAAAATTAATCAACAAAAAGAACACACCATCCCTCTTCCGTCCACCAAATCCCATCAAGATAGGCCTTACTGATCTATTTGACCCCATATTTGACCCCGATGACCCCGAAAAATTAATCAACAAAAAGAACACACCATCCCTCTTCCGTCCACCAAATCCCATCAAGATAGGCCTTACTGATCTATTTGACCCCATATTTGACCCCCGATGACCCCGAAAAATTAAGAACAAAAAGAACACACCATCCCCCTTCCCTCCACCAAATCCAATCAAGATAGGCCTTATGGATCTTATTTGACCCCCGATGACCTTGAATGACCTCTGATGACCTTGAAAATTTATTCAGCAAAAAGAACACAACCACTCCCCTTCCCTCCACCAAATCTCATCAATATAGGCCTTACTGATCTATTTGACCCCATATTTGACCCCGATGACCTTGAATGACCTCCAATGACCTTGAAAATCTAATCAGCAAAAGAACACCCCACCCCCTTCCCTGACATCAAGTCCCATCAAGATAGGCCTTACGGATCTCTAGATATCGCGTCACAACGCGTCTCAAAAGTTTTAAGCATATTTGACCCCGATGACCTTGTATGACCCCCGATGACCTTGAAAAATCAATCAGCAACAGAACACACCACCCCCCTTCCCTCCACCAAGTCCCATCACGATAGGCCTTACGGATCTCCAGATATCGCGTCACAAAGGTATTTCTTAGCACACGGCGGACGGCATACGGCATACGGCGGACAGAAATAGTGATAACATAGTCTCTTTCTGATTACATCAGGCGAGACAAAAAACTACATTTCAATTTGCACAAACAAGGTGTCATATTAAAGGTAATTAATTTTAGAAAGTTACCTCGTGAGTTTTTGCTTATTTAAGTGTTTCTAGACCATTTTACAGCCTTTTGAAAATTTCACTAAAATCAAATTTGACGAAAAAAATCAAAATCAAAAAGTAAACACTGTATTTCTTTGCAAAAACTCATGAGGGAATTTAGATAATATGCTTATAAATTTATTCCCAAAGTGTCAAGGCCATAGCCCTATCTGTTTAGTCTACAGAAATTCCAGAAGATGAAAATGTCGGGAATTTTCAAAAAAATAAAGAAAAACATAAGAAATTTCAAAAATGATCCATAGTCCTGAAATAGGTAAAGGAAAGATTTATCTTTACTGTGGTCTCAGTATAATGAGTATAGATATAATTTATTTGGTATTACAGCAGTTTTCTGTAGTGGTGTAGGTGTTAGCTACCTTAACCAAATGCTTTAGACATTGAACAATACAGTTGTTTTTCTGTCTCACAACCCCTCACATTTTCACTATTTATAGCATTTCAATTAATTTGTTAGGAATCAAATTATAAGTCTATACTATAACCTTGACTTTTTCTATCCACTTTAATATCTCTTGAAATATAACTCAAGGGGAAACCGAAATGGCAATAAACTGTGTAATAATGCCGGTGGGGGAGCCACTAACATTGGGAAAGGGTATAGGTATGTGCCGAGCTGAAGACCCCCTTTTTCACCCTCTGCTGCAGTGCTGTTAGTTCTTATGACCCCCCCCCCTTTTTGAGCCTGCATCAGTTCTTAAGACCCCAATTTGATTTAAAATTTGAAAATCGCGAAATTTTGTGTTCCAAAAGCCTCAATTCTTCGAAAATTTTGCGTTCTAAAACAAAAACAAAAATCGAAAATGTGCGTTCGTGCTAATCAAAAATGAACTATATGCCAGTTCTCAAGACCTACTTTTTCTAAGACCCTATTTTTCATCACAAAATAAACTCAGTTCAGTTCTGAAGCCCCCCTTTTTGAGACCCTGTGCGGCACACCCCTATCAACAACAAAAAGTTGAGTGCCCCCCCCCCCCCCGGGTAACAATGTTCGTTTATATCTATCATAGTCTTTAAAGAGGCATTGAGAGATACGTATGGGAGTGCGCCTTCAATTATCCTCAAAATCAGTTTTTTTGCATCAGTAATACTTAGGTAGGCATACTAACTACCATCTGAAACAGTTTACCAACATATAGCCATTTATCATATAAAATTTCATGATTTTCTTAGTTTCGATATGATCATATCGAAACTAAGATGCTGAATTCGGAAATTATGCTAATTTTACTCACAGACTTTCGCAGCAAATCTCAACCCGGAAGTGCCGTTATTTGCTTAGTTTGGCATGAAGGCGATGTCGGAATTGTATGATATTTTGGATTTGGGCTATGTTGATGATTATCTTTACGTTATTTGCTCATTTAGTATATTGATACATCTCTCAATGCCCCTTTATTAAGGAGGGGAAAGTGTATGGTCCCTGGGGAGGGGACGAGCCACTAATGTATGGAATGCAAGAATCCCTAGCTGTGATGAATACTCTATCAGAAAATACCTTTGAGCAACTTCTCAAAGAAGACGAAAAGTGATCATTGTATGAGCCCCCCCCCCCCCCCCCCCCTCACACTAATCAATGTCACTCACCCTAAACGTGAAGTTTCATCATTGAAAATTGTAAGAATTACCTTATCCACTGTACAGCAAGGATATTGCTGTTTCATAGTACATTTGAACAGGATTTCTTTTCCAAGGGACCTGAAGTTGGTTTATTGCCCCTTCTTCAAGGATTTTCAAAAGCTTTTCATTTTACCCACGTGGATACCAAATTCCACCCAACCTGTCACAATTTCTTTCCATACCATAAAAAATGCACAGAAATATTAAAGTATGTGATGCGATCTGTGAAAACCTGCCACATTATGGGATTTTTCATATTGGAGATATAAATTAATCAAGTTGAAACTGTGCTGATTACAGAACTGTTTAGATCATTTTTCTATGATGACTACAAAACAAGTTATGAGTGAATGAAAAATACAAAAACTTTTTTTTTTTATTAACATTTTACACATAATCCCTAGTTCACATTTTGCAACATCCGACGGGTTTTCACAGATCACATCACATATAGTAATCATTAAAACGACGTACATGTAACATCACCTGGCCCCAAATGATCTAAATCTTTATTTATATTAATTGTTATGGTTGGTCAAGGTTTTCAATGCTTTGTCAAATCGTGTTGCTATGGAAACCTAGATGCCAACATTACAAACAACCACACTAATAGCGTAATACCATCTAATTTCAATTTCAACTACAGGGTGAATTAAACATGATTGCATCGCATAGGAATGTCAATGTGTTGGGGATCTTATGAAATGCAAGAAAACCTCCTGATTTGGGATCATTGATGTTCAAAAATTCTCCCAATGACCTATGTATCTACAACCTGCTTCGATAATTGCCTAACTCATTTGTTCTAATTCTTAGAAAACAACAAAAGTATGAAAAGTGAGTTGAATAGCAACATGAATAGTGCAGGTGAATTCCAACAGGAGCAGTAACTGTTGGATAGAATTGGGGATATACATTTAAGTGAAATGTGGCTTGTTATTGTATATGCCTAATACGAGTTAATATGACCCATTTTAAACAATTTTCATCACTGGTACAATCTGC
The DNA here is from genome assembly GCA_035610835.1 of Ophiura sarsii. Taxonomy (NCBI): domain Eukaryota; kingdom Metazoa; phylum Echinodermata; class Ophiuroidea; order Amphilepidida; family Ophiuridae; genus Ophiura; species Ophiura sarsii. The sequence goes on from CM069443.1 coordinate 23,509,498, forward strand.
CTAACTCACAATGCTGACTTCGGCAGAATTGCAATTGTGCATTTATCATCGATTGGTCAATGACTTAGGTATTATAACAGCATGTGCGTAATGATGAAGTAATGATTTATGCAAAAAACTCAATTTTGCTGAAAGTGAGTTAAGCAATTATCGAAGCACGATATATGAACATACTCAATAAAGTTGTCAAAAGACAATAATCTAATTGAGAAAACAATACAGATGTCAGTAAAACCTCAATGTTGGTTATATTCATTATTTATATCCAGGTGGGAAAGGGGGTCAGTTGAAACCAGGGGCAGCCGAATAGTCTAAGCATGACTACAAAAAGGCGTAATAATGGTTGTTTTAGATGGGGTACGTTATGCATGTAACATGTTTAAAGTAAAGTCCACATTCCTCCGTGTTCTAAAACCAAAATTCCGTGTTCTAAAATGCTGTTATCCGTGTTTTTCCGTTTTCTCAAATGGCAGGCATAAGACATACACAATTTGAATTAACATAACAATTATGATAACAATGTTACAATTATGCTATTTTTTACTTTCATAGTTTCTTCTGATTCAGAAAATGAATTATTTTCCGATTCAGACGACATACCGTAAAATCAGCCAAAAAGTGACTCGAGATTGGAGGTTTTCCGATCGAACACAAACAAACTGTATACACAATGCACATGTATCGTACAACATGGAAGTTATAAGGGGTCTTGCATGCATCAACCTATAACATGTAGTATATGATTCTGTATATCGTCATAAACAGTCTCTGTATCAATGTTTTCAATCGAAACCGGGTATTTTATCGTGTAGAAACGACCGCGATAAGGCATGCAAAAAAGTAATTGTCCTTTCATCGATCAAAATAATCGACGAATGCGCGGTACGTGTTGTGGCAATGGCAGCACATTGCGTGTCGCGATAGAGTTAAAATAGTTACTTGCAATGGTTATTTTTCAAATATGTTATTAAAATTACCATTTTCTGTACTTTCCACAGATTTTAAGGTAATTTAAATTTTTAAGTATTTCATGATTTCTCAATTTCCGTTTTCTAACCCTGATTTCCGTTAATTGTATACGTTTTCCATATCGCAGAGGAATGGAGGCTTTAGTTTAACTAGCGGGACGCCCGTCATTCCTACTGGCTCTCCCGCCAGGGAGAAGGGCCTACCAGATAGAACCCATGTCAGTCTACAAAATAAAACAACACATAAGTGTTGGAAAATTTATAACGAAACACATGTATTAGGAATAATTATAATAGAACAAGTCAAAAGATTTGTTTTAATTCAAAAGTTTTCAAATTTCAATTAAAAAATTAAAAAAGACCCCCGCCCACCCACGCCCTGTGGCATATTCCAACTCCAAGGCCTAAACCTTAACCATCTCCCGCACCCCACCCGTCACTCCTCCGCCCTGCCCCCGCCCCATGGCATATCCGTTACGCAATTTAGCATCACATTTCTTGATTAACCCCCTACCTCCCAAACCACATTACATCAATACACACAACCCCCATTCGTCACCGCCCCACCCCGCCCGTGGCATATCTCAACCCCCAAGGCCTAAGTTCCCCGCCCGCGGCTTATCTCAACGCCAAGGCCCAGCCATAACCATTTCCCGTAGCGCAGCGTATTTCTCCAATATTTGTCCGCTCGCGTGTCACACAGTATCAAATCCCACATCTGACACCATCTTACATAATTTAGATTCACCATATCATACTTTGGTCAATCAGAAACCACATTATTTCGTTACCCTATGGCCCTCGTTTATTCCACATTTCTTCATTAACCCCGGTCCCTACTTCTCATACTCCATTTACACCCAGTCTCCCGGCTAAACGCTTCCATTTATGCTATCATCTTAAGAAAAATAAAAGGACATATACATACCTTGCCTGCCCTAGGTGGTCTTCGTATCATTTTGCCTCCCGAGGCGTACCTATAGAAACAAATAATGGGAAATTCAGAATCTGTTAAATTCTTAAAATACAAATCATCCAATCTTTGTCTTACAAAATTTCATCTGAATTTTCGACACAACTATAATTGTCTTTTAAAAATGCATAACATCAAAAATTGTCCTCTTCTTATTGAAGTTGGCTTCTTGATTTTTTAGAAAACTTACAGAAAATTCTGCAAAAATCAGCCACATATTCAAACATTTCATAATTAAAATACAAGTTGCAAGATCTAACGTGCAAACACTACTGCTGTTTTGATATTCAAAAGCAGTCAATCGCCAATATAAGTCTCACATGTAGCTCCTGCTTTGTTACTTAAATCTGGAAAATAATCAGAAATCCGCTAGCGATTGTCAGAGTTAATCTGTAGAGATTCCAGGTACTGTGATGTCCATCAAGTTGCCACGTCACATAAGCTCAATCACAATTTGTCACCGCCGATAACAAAGAAACCGAACAAGAAGTGCAATCTTTCAGTGCGTTTGTGGTAAAAATATTAGATAATCACAACACTTCCTAAAATTCACAGATTGTATGTATCCCTTCATCAAAAACTGTGTCCTATAGCAGGAAGACAAAGCATTGTGTAACACCCGTTAAAGATGTGTTGCTTCGCTTATTGCTATGCTACAAATGGCTTGATACACAACCCAATCCAACACTGGATACTGACAGCAGTGCAGACATTGCTTAACTGTAAAATTCAATTATGATCATACTATACCTTTCTAGCGGCACAAATGCAATTAGAGCTCGAGACTCTCAACAGGGAAAAGGGATTGTTTCCCTTTTATTATTCCTCAAATATATCAGTCCATCCAGAGCGTTTACTAGATGGGTTATTGCTATAAAGCTTAATCTCTGTATGTCAGCAATGTAATCTCCTGCGTCTAAGTTGTTCGGTCAGACCGGACGTGTTTTAACTAAGAACTTGCAGGTCTTCTCTCAGTTACATCACTTCGCATTATTACATGACAAGATTGTGGATGCCCTTGCTGTCGTTGTCAGGTTCTAATGAAATATTAGGTATAATGTTGAAGTATTTTCAATATGCAAGACCGCACAATTGAGTTAACGAGGGATGTCAGTGTTGTTAGCACTAGCAGACGGATCGACATGTACCCGCCACGGCCATTCCGGATAAAAGAAAGAACTATTCTTAGTACTAACAATGCTACACTGCTATATTAATTGGATGTTTTCAGCAATTTACATTTTAAAATTGGCAAGGCCTTTTTAGGTTTAAGAAAAATAAAATGTGTACATGATAAACAATCCCGGGCATAACTAGGGAGACAGATCGCTTCCTGGAGTACATTTGAGTAAATTACCATTTCATGTTTTTTTCAGCACATTTTAAGAATTAACACCAAATTGCAAGCACATCCAAATGAGTGAGAAGAATGTGGATTAATCATACCTTATTTTAGGGCTTTTTTATTATTATTTCTTCAAGTTTTATTTAAAGCTGAGAGATAATTTAATTCTTCATACCACATCATGACAATGCAATGCTGGCTTCCATTGTTCTATCAGCTTTTGTATGCCATCTAAACTTTAACTTATCTACGTCAGCTTGTTTGGACTTGGAATTCAATCAAGTCATGCTGAAATTAATAAATTAAAATGCATTTTAGCAGCTTTAATCAATTATAAATTAATCAATTATATATTTGATTTTTAAATTTATTCTTCTTGACAGAGTAAAATTGAGGTTATCTATGTGGAAGTAATGTTATTTATCACAGTTCATCAAATTCAATTACTTCCCCTCATAGGCTCATACATAATTTGTTCGGTTTGTAAATCATTGTAAACCACTAACTTTTAAAAGAGCAATAACAAAAAAAGTTTTAGAATCCAGACCAATTTAATCAAGTTGGGATTTAAGTCAACTAAAATGCTCCGAGCTTTCAGATTTTGAGAAAGAACAGTTGACAGGAATACGAGTAAGCAGAACTCATGAAGTCAAGAGATAATTACTCTCACCTCAGCTCGTATGGTCTTTTTAAAAATAAAATAAAGTCCTTAATCCAGTCTAATTTTTGCGATTCAGGGCTTGATTGTGATAAAATGGACTATTTTCAAAATGAAATGTTTACAGCAACCAGCTCATTATTTGAACCTTGGAAAAGAAATCCTGACATCCAGTACCAGAGTACTGAAACAGCAATGCAATCCTTTGCTGGCAATGAGTAAAGAACAGCTCTTTTCCATTTTATCGCATTTTTCTTCTTTTCTTGAACCTTTGAAAAAATCTTCTGAGACAATTTGTGTTGTTGGCGTAAGTTATTTCTTTTTTATATCTATGAAGTTTCTTTAGGTTCATTGAAGTTTTCTTTATTCCCTGAGTGGGTGATCTACGTTGATCTGGTGTGACCTGCGATTACTTAAAGGATAATGACTGTGTATCAGGTAACTGTGAAGAATCAAAACATTTTCACTTTGGAACTGAGGAATTGCATTGCCCCCCCCCCCCCCCTCCCACATGTCTGAAAACTGAATGACGCCCCTGACCATACAGTCCATATTAAAATATGCGTGTATGAAGGGCGTAGTCCTGAGGGAAATTCTGAGGTCCCAAAGTATAAATATTTTGATTCTTCACAGTTTAATTGAGACAAATAACTGATCAAAGTTATTATCCTGATTCAAATTTAAACCAGCAATTAAAATATTCATTTAATGATATGGATGTTACGTTACTTATTTATTTAAAAAGTTAGTTTATACGGCAATTTAACTACATGCTTCACCCATTACAAATCGATCAATCTGATCGAAAATCATGCAAGCGAACCACTCACACATCACGTAACAACTACTGTGTTGTGCAAATACGCCATGCGTTCGTGGCATTGCGCGAATTGTTTTGGTGATCAAACTTGATTTGTAAAGTAAAGGAAGGACGGAATTTGATTGGGTCGCCCGTATCGTGTATACATGAGGTTTTGAATTGGTGTACAATGGAAGATGTGACGTACTTGTAAACAAATAGGTAATTGACCATCGCAGCCCTAATCAACAAGACCCCACGCTGCGTGATTGGACAATTATGTAAGTTCATGTTTATTCATGTCACGTACGATCGCGTTGTGGCGTGGTTGTCAAGGGCTCATCACGCTGCATTCAAAATTTGGATGAACGCTGGTGACTGGAATAAACGTTTTAATTGAGAATTCTTTGTTTTGATTCTTATTTTCATAGCAATGCCATGAATAGATATTAAAGGACAACTTTGAGTCTCCAAAAAGGTGATTGGGACATAAAAACAGAGGATTTTCAGGTGACTAAAATGTGGGCAGTCCTGTTTTTTAGGGAGTTAAATTAAGGTAGCTATATCGGCTATTACACCAATGCAGAAAAACAACTATTGTGCCAAATGAATTATATCTATACTTTTTATTTTGAGACCATATTAAAGACAAGTCTTTTCTCTACCTATTTGAGAACTTTCAGAGTAATTTGGATATTTCTTATGTTTTTCTTTATTTTTTGAAAATTCCCTAATTTTTTGGACATTTGAATATTTTCAGCCAAGTAGGAAACTGCTATGGGTCTGTCACTTTGGGGGATGGTTAATAAGCATATTAACTAAATTCTCTCGCCAGTTTTTGTGAATAAAGTGTTTACTTTTTGAGAAAATTTATTTTTTAGGGATTTTTTAAAGGCAAAAGTTCAAATTGACACAAAAAATACTAGAAACACTTTAATGGAAAAAGCTGGCGAGAGAATCTTCTAAATTGAATTACCTTTCATATGACACCTTGTTTGTTGAAATAGGAGCTATACTTCTCTTTAAAAATATTCACAAAGTTTGACTATTTAGTGTTTCTAGAAAAAATACAATATTTTGGTTAAGTACTAACATTCCCACTCCATTCAATCCATGTTATGATTGTAAATGTGGAAATAATTACACTAAATATTGTGCATTGGTATCTTGGCAAAAACATAATATAACAAACAAGTTCATCCTAAGGATACAAAGGGTTAAAAAAATCATTTATAAATAGAGTGTGTTTTGAGAAAAGAAGCAATTTTGGGAATTTGGCAACGTGCCAAAAACCTAACACACAGTAAGTCTATGGGGTTTTTTGAAGACAAAAAATTGCGCCGTTTGAAAACGGCTTGATGGAAAAAATTCAAAATTTGCATGTGAGTTTGTCTTGTCAATATACACTTCCTGTATAATTTTTAAGCAAATCTGAGCATGACGCCGTAGCCGATATAGCTACCTTAATTGGTAACTGTATGAAATTACAGCAGTACGTTTCTTCTGTTTTTAGGGGGTTTAATTCTAACTCTACACCTAAACTATGAGTGGAAAGGGGAGGTCACAGGGTTTTATAGCCCTGCGGGCATCTAAATTGGACCCTCAACCAACCAGTATCGGTCAACGATGGAAGCCCCATGCAACTCAGGCCTCCGGCCTTGCAGTTCTGAGGTTTTAGCCCTGCAGGGCAGCGACCTTCGGCTATTAACGCCTTGGACTTGGAGTGTAACATAGAAAATTAATATCCCCCTAAAATATTTCTGAAATAAACCCCTAAAATACAGGAGCAATTTAATAATTTAACCTAAAAACAGGATTGCCAAAATGTTGTCTAAAATGGTTCCCTTCGTCAACATTAATGATTATGCCTTTACCCGATACCCAAATAATAGATCTATCGAGACAAGGCCTATATAGTCGGATTTATAATTGAACGAACACATTGAAGCAGCGTATTGCGTACATTGCATGAAGTGTGCACCAGCATGAGCGTGATCATTTCGGATGCGATCATCTTTTTGTGCTGCGTGCGTGTTGTTCGTTCAATTATTAATTTGACTATGTATAGGCCCTATAGTATTAGTAGTTTCGTGTGGAAATTCTGCCAGAGTAAGGGAGCGATCGTTATTTATGGCGGGGGGGGGGGGGGGGGCGGGAATAGGCATTTTTCACATTTTTTTCTTCAGATCCCCCCTCCATTTGCTGTTATTTATTTCGGGTTCCCCCCTAACAACTGACAAAATATTTCAGGTTCCCCCCTGGCAATTTTTAAGAAACTATTTTTCACAGTAAACTTTGACATGTATATTTTTAGTCAGTGAATATATATAGGTACACTCAATAGGCTGTACATTGCAAACTACGACAATATTTCATGAGTGAAAATTGCATGTGAAACTTTAAGTATTTAAACAAACACACAATATCATAGGATTTTTACACTCTATATTTTATTTCAAAATGTTTGCATTCATCAGTCTCATAAAACCATCTCGTTGACAAATCATACAAAAATGCAACCAAAATCACATCGTGACATTATAGAGTTGGGTCATTTATGAACTAGGTGCTGTGTATTCAATCTATTTGATTTGTACTTCAGAAATAAAATGCTAGATTTTAAACTATGTGTGAATGTGCAGCAAGTGGTACCAAACTTTAAAGAATGCGACAATGTTTTGCATTCATCAGTCTCATAAAACTATCTGGTTGACAAAGCATACAAAAAATGCAAACAATATCACATTGTGACATTTAAGAGTTGTGTCATTTATGAAATATAGGTGCTGTGTATTCAATCCATATGATTTGTAGGCTACTTCAGAAATAAATTGCTAGATTTTAAACTGTGTGAATGTGCAGTGGTACCCAACTTTAAAGAATGCGACCAAATGCATTTTTCCAGCTTCCAGCTCTTCTACCACCCCTGGTTACAACAATCTGTACTTCTTCATTTTCTGAATCGGTCTCTGACCCAAACATGCCAACAATTTCATCTTGATCTTCACTGTCTGCACCATTGCTATCATTAGATTCACTTTCACTACTCTCCCTGATCGTGATATCTTCATCCATGTCTTCATTTTCAATGTCATCTCTTTCAGAATCTTCACTCTCCATGCCCTCATCTGGAACTTCTCCTCCTGTAGTGTCATTTCCAAACAGCTCTTTTTTTTTTTCCTTTTCTCTTTCCTTCTTTCCTCTTTTTTTTCCTTCTTTCTCTGAGAGTTGAAGAAAAAAATTCGTGTTCCCCCCTCATTCCTTAAAAAAAGAATCGCATCCCCCCCTCTTTCCGGGAAAAATAATTTCGCGTTCCCCCCTAAATTTTACCATTCCCTGCCATAAATAACGATCGCTCCCTAATTAATAATAAGCCTTATCGCCAATCAGAAAATATCCATTGATTATCCTTTTCTGATGCATTGTGGGATTCAGAACGGGGCAGATTTTGCCTTTTTGCGATCCCACAATGCAACAGAAAAGGATAATCAATGGCTTTTTTTTATTCGCGATATACCCTCGGAGAAATGCAAATGACACAAGTTTTAAAAAGTGACCAGTATTCTTGCAAATAATAAACCGTTTACTTTAGTGAAGACTTGTCTGTGTGTGAAGTAAAACGGTAAACCCAACAACAACTTTTATAATATAAGGTTTCCGAATTCGGATTAAGCTATATTGACTATTGTTGAACATCTGTGTCATCCCTCATTGTCCACCCTGGGATGGAACCCACTCCATGTACGTCGGCTTCTGAACCAAAATGTCATGTTCTTCAAAATCCACTACAACTTAGTCAACATACAATTTCCACCATGTGTCATCCCAGCTACATACTTTGCCCGCCATGACCACACACTCAAATACCAAATACCATCAACCACCACAGAGGCCTTCAAGTTTTCTTTCTACCCAAGAACCATCCGCATCTGGAACAATTTATCACCACCCATCATCATAGCACCCACGGTTAACGCCTTCAAAGGAGCGGCTCTGCCAGTCATCAGAAACATGCTACCTCCGCCTAGCAGTAGCACCAAAATGCTGTAAACTGGGCATCACCTCTTGTACTTTTGTAGTAGGGCAGTTCCACGCAAAACAGGACATTTCAAAATAATTGAAAAAATCCTGTAAATTTACCATTTTAAGTACTTCCATCACATATTTAGTATCAAATGAAAGATATTTTTAAGCTCTTTCAAATGAGCTGGTTTTCCTTTTAATTGATATAGCCTAGGCTACATTAACTATGATTTATTTTGAAAAAACCTGTTTTTTGGTAAAATGTTGTGATTTTTTTCAGAAAAGTGCCCATTTGTAGCACCCTTCTCTGACCCCCCTTTTTATGGTTTCACACATTTTGTTGTTGTAAGTTGCTAACTTAGGGCTTAAATTTTCATAAATTTACACTTTGAACATGATTTTTTTTCTCTGATGTATTTTATTATGAATTTTGCATTGCGGACAAAACGTCACGCTGTTACCGTCACGCTGTTACCGTATGCAAATTTGGTTATTGTATATCATATATTTGAAATCATAAGATATTTTCTTTTTTATACAGGGAAGTTATAGCTGACTTTCTTATAATTACAATCCACCTGATGAAACTTAAAAAATATAAAAAAGTTCACAGAGTTTTAACCATTCATAAATGAGAAAAATACCTAGGCCTATATGATGTCCTTTTTAGCGTCACGCTGTTACCGCACTCATTAATATTCATATTTCGTAAATGTGAATTGTTTTTTTCTTTTTTCTTCTTTCCATGTGTAGGTTGTAGGAAGTAGTAGTAGAAATGCAATAAAAAAATGTTCTGAATAATTCAAGTGTGTATGTTATTTGCATATGAAGTGTGAAAATATCTTCCAAACCGTCACGCTGTTACCGTGGAATTGCCCAGTACATACTTTGTTGTTCCTACTTATCTTCGTTCCCACCTTCTTTTTTTACTTGCACCTAAAATTGGCTATGACGTCAAACCAGCACCACATCCTAGTTTAGCTCCCACTAGAGCTGCATAAGGATTATTCAATTCAAGCTTCAAGTATGGACCATGCATTAAATTAGGCCCAAGACTTACTGATTTCTTTTGAACTTCTCTGTCCCCCCAGCCACATAGTAACTGTTGTTGACAAGGTCTTGAACTTCCTTAACACGGTGTCCTTGAGTTGGTGTGTAGATATTTCGTACTGCTCCTCCTGATAATCTAACAAGTCTTGTGACTTCATTTAGAAAGCTATCAAAGTTCACTTTTCTTGGATTTACAACACATTTTCTCGGTGGGAAAAATGGGTCTCCATTTTTGAAAACATGCACGTTTATAGCCATAGAGTTTTTTACTGCCGTGGCAGCCATTACGTCAGTCATCTCTGGGTGACCTGCTCACAAAATAGTTAAAAATTAGACGATAGTTTCGGCCAAAAATTGTGATTTTCCTCCATTATCTTGTTTATTATCGTGCCGTGCAACAAATCGTTTTCGTAATCGTTCGTAGGCTTTGCTTCGTAAACACGTTACCGACCGACCGTCCCAACGCAGTTCATAGTGTTGCCATTTCTTACGTGTTCAGTGATCAACACGTAATGCACAGAAACGCAGGTTGCGTAGCATTGGGCGCATTTGACAAACAGTTTTCAGGAATAACTTGGAAAATCATACAATTGGGCGGTAACTGACAGATTTCAGCAAAATTAGCAGAGCTCTTCTGAACTCCGTTCGTACTGTTGTTTATCATCAATGCCGTGATTGTAAATGCCGTCGCTAAGCAACAGCAACACCCTATACGTTTTCATCCAATTCATTTTAATATCATAATTCATAATTTGACGTGTATAATTGTTCTAGTGTGTCCGCTGCAGCTCGAACTGGGAATAATAGTTATAATAATGTTTGAAATGTATATCTCCTATTAAAATAGAACAGGTGTGGATACCCACACAAAAGCTAGCCTCAACCATGGAAGTAACAGACATGCCTCAACCAACCATAAATACTTTGGTGTGGGGGGAGGGGGAGGTGGGGGCGGGGGTTCAGGGGACGGGGGGACCAAACAAATAATAAGCCTCAAACAGGGGGATCAACCAAAATAAGTTGCCAATAAGGGGGGATCAACAAAATTACTAATGTAAAAATGCCACAAAAAATTGCGCGCTGCGCGCGGGTGTGCCCCAAACTTAAATTAGGTTTCATTAAGCCAAAATGTAGGCCTATCCCAAATTCCCAATCATGACAAAATTAGTGTAAAGAAACAATTTTGCACCATTAAATTTATAAAAATATAGTCATATATATGTAAATATCAAACATAAAACATTAACTTACTTTATGAAAAAATAATTATAAAGATAGGCCTAGCACATTTTGCATGGGCCCCCATATTTAGGCCTACTTAGCTGTAGGCCCCCTACTTAGCTGTAGGCCCCCTACTTAGCTGTAGGCCCCTATAAAGATTTTTAAAGGCAAGCCTCAATTATAGCAAAGTAAGTGTAAAGTAGCACATTTTTCTCGCGCTATGCGCGCATTTTAAGGTATCAGGTCAGAAACCTACAGCTCTAAGCCTAAGGGACCACTGCTCCTTTCCGCCGGGGCTTGGCCCCTGGACGCCACCGGGGCGGGGCCCTTAAGCTGGCCCCAACACCCATCCACTCATCCCCAACACTCGGACCCTACACTCTAAGAAAAAAGGGTTCTAGCGGGGGTTCTTGAAATGGCAAATGGCTCTTGGCAGAACCATGTTTCTCTAAAGAACCTTTAAAGGTTCTAGGGTTCTTTAACACCGCAAAAAGGTTCTATGTAGTGAGATGGTTCCAGAAAGAACCCTTATTTGGGGGAAATGGGGTTCTTGGTAGACTTATCGGAAATGCTGAAATTTGCATACGTAGGCCTACATCTTAATAAATGAGTTCGCAATGTAATAATTGTTTTGTAACCCTGTTAATAAACGGTACTGTGTAAAAAATTACAAATATTTACTTTCTACTTTATTTCTTTATTGATATGATTATAACCAAGTATAATCAATGACTTAAGACTTTGACTTGCTGACTTTTATTAATTTAACACCATTGATTCTGTATTTTGTAAATATTATCTAGTCAGATTCACAGTCAGTTTGTTCATGCCAAAACTGAAGAACCTTTTTAGGTTCTTTCAAGAACCCTTTCAGAGGGTTCTTGATAGAACCATGAGGGTTCTAAATAGAGGACAAATCTGAAGAACCAATTAAGGTTCTATTTAGAACCCTTTCTTGGGGGCTTTTTGAAGAACCCTACATGAATGGTTCCTCAAGGAACCACGAGGGTTCTAAATAGAGGACAAATCTGAAGAACCATTTAAGGTTCTATTTAGAACCCTTTCTTGGGGGCTCTTTGAAGAACCCTACATGAATGAGGGTTCTAAATAGAGGACAAATCTGAAGAACCATTTAAGGTTCTTTTAAGAACCTTTCTTGGAGGTTCTTTGAAGAACCATTAAAAAATGGTTCTCAGGGGGAACCCTCGAGGGTTCTAAATAGAGGACAAGCTGAAGAACCTTTTAAGGTAATAAGTCGCACCTTTTTTTCTGAGAGTGTAGTAACCCCTAACCCCTAACCCCTAGGCCGTACCCCTACCCCTTACCCCTACCTCTAAACCTACATGCCCTATAACCAGCTAACCCTAACCCTTGGTAGGCCTACTTGGTATTAAAGTAGTACCCATAACCCCTAACCGCAACCCATGCATAACCCATAACCCCTCACCCTAACCGACTAACCATTACCCTTGGTACTTGGTACTCCGAACCCCGAATCCTAAACCATAACCCCTTATACCCCGTACCATTACCCCTCAACCTTAACCACTAACCCTCTACCCATAAACCATAACCAACCCAATAACGTCAAACCCTTGGTACTTTGGGTTAGGGCCAGGGTTAGGGTTAGGGTTAGGGTTAGGGGTTAGGGGTTAGGGGTTAGGGGTTAGGGGTTAGGGGTTAGGGGTTAGGGGTTAGGGGTTAGGGGTTAGGGGTTAGGGGTTATGTCGATATCAGTGTCAATATTGGTGTCGGTGTTAATTATGTCGGTGTCGGTTGGTGTCGATATTGTACCTCTGATGTACCCCCTAACCCATAACTCTAAACCATCCATAACCATAACCATAACCCACTAACCCTAAGGTAGCACACCACTAAATATTATTCACCAAGCCCACTTTTACCATGATATGATAAACATTTTGTCCCTAATATATCTCTTTGGTAATCTTTGGAATTTCGGTCCTTAAATGGTATCAAATTAAAGAGGACGGTGTCTTCGTTTATAATATTTACCCAATATTTTATGAAATTTAATTTGCAAATAATTGAACAGGCTCCAGTGGGTTACTATCTTCTGAAGAGCATCTAAAAACATTTGCTTCAGAAGATAGTACGCCTGGCATCGGCGATGCCCAAGGTATGATTATTTATAAAAGGCTATTCACCGATGGTTTAAAGAAAAGGATTAAGCTTAGCACTAGGGTTAGAGTTAGGGTAGGGTTAGGGTAGGGTTAGGTTAGAGTTAGGGTTAGAGTTTGGGTTAGATTAGGGTTAGGGTTAGGGTAAGGGTTAAGTTGTGTGGAGTCCATTGATGCAGGGAACCATTCCCGTTGACGCGTTGCATGTCCAGATTTGTACATTTTACACCATCTGAGATTCGAATTAGCATATCGCAATAACTACTTGTTCTACCCCATAAAATGTATATATTTTCTGACGGAAATCTCACAAGGAATCCAAATATGATATTGGACTTTAGTTAGGACCTAATGGTTACATGTTGTGATTAAGAATGTTCAAAAAGTATCGATTTTTTCATATTTTGATTAGAAATCAACAATATTTTATACCTATCCCAATCATATAATTTTACTGGGCATATTAGTTCCTCATGCAATTACCCATCATAACATAATGGGTTATAAAGGTATATTATGTGATCTTTCCAAGAAACGCCCTTAACATCGAAAAAAAAATTGAAAGCAGATTTTCTTGCAGATTTACATTTCTGATCATAAATCGTACATACATTCCAAGTTACAGGGCAATACGATTCTTAATTACTTCAAAATCATGGTTTTAGGGTGAAAATAAACTGTCGGATTGTCGATTTTTGTCCGACAACTTATTTTACTCTAGTCTAAATTCACTCTAAAACCATGATTTTGAGGTAAATAGGAATCGTATCGCTCTGTAACTTGGAATGTATGTCCGATTTATGATCAGAAATGTAAATCTGCAAGAAAATCTACTTTCTAAAAAAAATCATGAATAGAGGGCGCTCTCTGGAAAAGATCACATAATATGCCTTTAATGGTAACTTGTTGAAATACCGTATACTATATCGGGAAGTGAATGAGCACAAACGGTTTTTTTAATTTAATATTTATTCGAGTTTACAACTATATTATTTTGGTAGGGGTTAGGGGTTAAGGGTTAAGGGTTAGGGGTTAAGGGTTAAGGGTTAGGGGTTAAGGGTTAGGAGTTAAGGGTTAAGAGTTAAGGGTTAAGTGTTAAGGGTTAATGGTTAAGAGTTAAGGGTTAGGTGTTAGGGGTTAGGGTTAGGAGTACCAAGTACCAAAGGTAAGGGTTAGTGGGTTAGGGATTGGGGGTTACGGGTTGAGGGTTAAGGTTTAAGGGGCTGGGGATAGGGGGTTGCGGGTAGGAATTAGGGGTTAGGGGCTTGGGTTGGGGTTGGGGTTAGGGTTGGGGTTTGGTGTTGGGGTTGCAGTTACGGATGTGGTTCTGGGTTCTGGGTACCAAATTCTAAGGGTTAGGGTTAGGGTAAGGGTAAGGGTAAGGGTTAGGGTTAGGGTTAGGGTTAGGGTTAGGGTTAGGGTTAGGGTTAGGGTTAGGGTTAGGGTTAGGGTTAGGGTTAAGGTAATGGTAAGGGGTAGGTTAGGGTTAAGGTTAGGGTTAGAGTTAGGGTTAGAGTTAGATGTTTAATAGGGTTAAGAGGTTAGGCTTAGGGTTAGGGGGTTAAGGTTAGGTTAGGGGTTAAGGGTTGGGGGTTGGGCCGGGAATAAGGGGTTGCGGGTTGAGGGTTAGGTTATGGTTATGGTAAGGGTTAGGGTTCGGCGTTGGTGTTGGTGTCGATGTTGGTGTCGATGCCAATGTCGATGTCGATGTGGGTGTTGGTGTCAATGATGGTGTTGGTGTCCGTGTCGCGTGTTGATGTCAGTATCGGTGTCGATTTTGGTGCTGGTGTCGGTATCGGTGTCAATGTCAATGTACCGACATTGACACCGACACCAAGACCAAAGTTGACACCGACACTGACACTGACACCTACACCTACATTGACACCGACACTGACACCGACACCAAAGTCGACACCTACATTGACACACCGATACAGACACCAACACCGAATGTGACACCAACACCACAGTTGACACGGACACCGACATTGACACCGCCACCAATATTGACACAGATATCGACATCAACCCCTAACCCTAACCCAAGTCCCTAATCCTAACCCAAAGTACCAAGAATTATGGTAAGTGGGTTAGAGTTAGGGTTAGAGGTTATGGGTTTGGAGTTAGAGGTTTTAGGGTTAGGGGGCAGGGATTATTGTTAGGGGTTAGGAGTACCAACCAAGTACCAAGGGTTAGGGTTAGGGTTAGGGTTAGGGTAAGGGATAGGCTTAGAGGTTAGAGGATATGGGTTAAGGGTATGGGGTTGCGCGTCACTAAATAGTTCCGACGCAAAACCCGGGATACCTTTCACAACTGTATGTATAAGTACGCTTGTTTCTTTGAACCATATCTCGGTTAATCATGTTAATAGTCCGAGTTGAAAATGGCACCAAATTAAAGCTGAGAATTTTTTTTTGTTACCAGATGGGGATACATTTTGAGCTCGACTTGTGTGAAATAAAAGCCGAAATACGTACTACATGACCGTCACACATGTCAGTGGCCTCATCGTGTTTTCATATATACAAGGGATTGAAGCATTTTAACCTGTCAAGGGAGATATTTTTGTTTTGAACCACCATGATTCTTTGATTTTCGGCCTATTAAAAGAATACATGAATACCTTAAAATATGAGAAGTTACAGATGAACAATTTACCCGCATAGTTTTACATTACCTTTTACGCATATTTATGCTATGAACTGAAAATTGCCCTAGAACACTGTTCACTGGAGCCGCATCGCCTGTACAATTATTTGCAAATAAAATTTCATATTGGGTAAATATTATAAACGAAGACATCTTCCTCTTTAATTTGATACCATTTAAGGACCGAAATTCAACAGATTACCAGAGATATAGTGGGGACAAAATGTATCGTTTCATAGTTAAAGTGGGGAACGAACGGTTTCCTCGGGCTTGTTGAAAATTTGTTTGATTTTTTTATTTGAAAACCTGGTTTTGTTATTTTTAATTAATAATGAGGCACACGTCAATTTATAAGTTTCAAGGATATTGGTCAAATAGTTTTCAATTTATACCAATTTTATGAAAGAGTAGGGAACAAAGGTCACATTTTTATGTATATTGTGCGTTAATGCCAAAACAATGCTAACGTTTGTCATTCTCATTCCTTAACTTTATTTAAACATCATGTGTAATCGTATCTTCACCCCCCCCCCCCCCCACACACACACACCCGCCGACCAAACATTTCCCATCCCCTCCCCCTCCCCTCCTCGCGGCCAGTTCCTGTTCAAACCCTTGCCACGACACACGTCCCAACCTTTACCCGTCCTATTCTTCCGGTCCCCAGCATCATCCTAAAGTCTTAATAAAAGCCTAACCATAATCTTAACCCTAACCCTAACTCTAACCTAATCCTACCCTAACCTAACTCTAACCCTAGTCCTTAACTTACCCCTGTGCTTTTCGTTCAAACTATCGGTGTATAGCCTTTTTAATCATACCTTGGGCATCGCCGTTGCCAGGCGTACTATCTTCTGAAGATAGCAAATGTTGGATGCTATCTTCAGAAGATAGTTACCCGTTATTAATTGCTATATTCAGAAGATCACTTCAGAAGATCACTGGAGCCTGTTCAATTATTTGCAAGTTAAAATTTCATTAAATCTTGGGTAAATATCATAAACGAAGACATCGTCCTCTTTAATTTGATACCATTTAAGGACCGAAATTCGAAAGATTACCAGAGATGTAGTGGGGACATAATGTTTATCGTATCATGGTAAAAGTGGGGAACGGTTTCCCCGGGCTTAGTGAAGAATATGTTGTGGTGTGCTACCTTAGAGTTAGTGGGTTATGGTTGTGGTTGTGGTTGTGGTTGTGGTTGTGGTTGTGGTTGTGGTTGTGGTTGTGGTTGTGGTTGTGGTTGTGGTTGTGGTTGTGGTTGTGGTTGTGGTTGTGGTTGTGGTTGTGGTTGTGGTTGTGGTTGTGGTTGTGGTTGTGGTTGTGGTTATGGTTATGGTTATGGTTATGGTTATGGTTATGGTTATGATTATGGTTATGGTTATGGTTATGGTTATGGTTATGGTTATGGTTATGGTTATGGTTATGGTTATGGTTATGGTTATGGTTATGGGTTATTGATTAGGGGTTAGGGTTATGGGTTATGGGTTGTGGGTTGCGGGTTAAGGGCTTAGGGTTTAGGGGTTAGGGGTTAGGTTTTTTTTAATGGTGTGCGTTAATCTACATTCTTATCATGTGTTATTGGTATTTTGTGATATTTTTCATGTAATGCGCTTTGTGTTATTTGTAAGGCGCTATATAAACACGGTATTATTATTATTATATTATTATGGGTTAGGGGTTAGGGGTTATGAGATAGGGGTTAGGGGTTAGGGGATAGGAGTACCAAAGGTTAGGGTTAGTGGGTTAGGGGTTGGGGCTAGGGGTTGAGGGTTAAGGGTTAAGGGGCTGGGGATAGGGGTTTGCGGGTTGGGATTAGGGGTTAGGGGTTGGGGTTGCAGTTACGGATGGGGTTCTGTTCTGGGTTAGGGTTAGGGTTAGGGCTAAGGTTAGAGTTAGGGTTAGGGTTAGGGTTAGGGTTATATTAAGGTTATATTAGAGTAAGGGTTAGAGTAAGGGTTAGGGGATAAACTTGATGTCGGTGTTGGTGTCGATGTCGGTGTTGGTGTCAATGTCTGTGTTGGTGTCGATGCCAATGTCGATTTCGATGTTGGTGTCAATGTCGGTGCCAATGTCGGTGTCTGGGTTTATTGAAAGTGTCAATGTCGATGTCGATGTCGGTGTCAATGTCGATGTTGGTGTCAATGTCGGAACATTGACATTGACACCGATACCAACACCAGCACCAAAATCGACACCCACCTTGACATCAACACCTGATACCGACACCGACACCGGCACCGACATTGACACCAACACCAAAATCGACACCTACATTGACACCGAAATTAACACACCGACACGGACAACGAAATTGACACCGACACCAAGGTTGACACCGACACTGACACTTACATTGACACCGTTACCAACATTGACACCATCACCAAGTTCGACACCTATATTGACACCGAAATTGACACCAAAAGCAAAGTTGACACCGACACTGACACTGACACTGACACCTATATTGACAACGACACTGACACCGACACCAAAGTCGACACCTAGCTACATTGACACACCGACACCGAAATTGACACCAACACCAAAGTTGACACCGACATTGACACCGACACCGACACCAACATTGACACCGACACCGACATTGACACCGACACCAATATTGACACTGATATCGACATCAACCCCTAACCCCTTACCCAAGTCCCTAACCCCTAACCCCAAGTTCCAAGAATTATGGTTAGTGCATGGGTTAGGGTTAGAGTTAGGGTTAGGGTTAGAGATTATGGGTTTGGGGTTGGAGGTAAGTGGTTATGGGTCAGGAGTTAGGGATTAGGGTTAGGGGTTAGGAGTAACAACCAAGTACCAAGGGTTAGGGTTAAGGTTAGGGTAAGGGATAGGGTTAGAGGTTAGAGCATATGGGTTATTGGTTAGGGTAGCACGTCACTAAATAGTTCCGGAGCAAAACCCGGGATATCTTTCACACAACTGTATGTATAAGTACGCTTGTTTCTTTGAGCCATATCTTGGTTAATAGTCCAAGTTGAAAATGGCACCAAATTAAAGCTGAGAATGTTATTCTGTTACTAGATGGGGATACATTTTGATGTCGATTTGTGTGAAATAAAAGCCGAAATACGTACTTATGACCGTCACACAGTGGCCTCATATCATCGTGTTTTCATACAAGGGATTGAAGCATTTTGTTTTAAACCACCATGATTCTTTGGTTCTGGCCTATTAACCCTAACACTCCCGGTGGATTTTCCAACGAATTTTTTTTCAAGCGAAAAAAGCACACACAACAAGAGGTGCCACGCCCCGGGGTTTGAACCCACGACCTCTCGGTTGACGGGCGAACGCTCTACCAACTGCGCCACGGGGGAAGCTGTGCTGGGCGAGTATTCGCCCAGCTATAAAGCCCGGGGCCATTATTTCACCCAAAAACCTCAGCGCCAGGTGGAACCGACAGGCTGGGAAATGGGATTTCATGGGATACGGGGCTGTAAGGGTTAAAAGAATACATGAATACCTAAAAATATGAGAAATTACAGAACAATTGACCCGCATAGATTTACATTACTTTTCACGAATATTTACGCTATAAAATGAACTGAAAATTGCCCTAGAACACTGGGTTTTTTTTCACTGGAGCCGCTCGTCCCTGTAGTCATCGCCTGTACAATTATTTGCAAATAAAATTTCATATTGGGTAAATATTATAAACGAAGACACCGTCCTCTTTAATTTGATACAATTTAAGGACCGAAATTCGAAAGATTACCAGTGATATAGTGGGGACAACATATCGTTTCATAGTAAAAGTGGGGAACGAACGGTTTCCTCGGGCTTGGTGAGAATTTTTTTAATTTTTTTATTTGTAAACCTGGTTTTGTTATTTTTAATTAATAATGAGGCACACGTCAATTTATAAGTTTCAAGGATATTGGTCAAATAGTTTTCAATTTATACCAATTTTATGAAAGAGTAGGGAACAAAGGTCACATTTTTTTCGGCCTATAGTGCGTTAATGCCAAAACAATGCTAACGTTGGTCATTCTCATTCCTTAACTTTATTTAACATCATGTGTAATTGTGTCTTCACTCCCATCCCCCACACACACACCCGCCGACTAAAATCCCCCCCCCCCCCCCCTCCCCTCCTCGCGGCCAGTTTCTGTTCAAACCCTTGCCACGACACACGTCCCAACCTTTACCCGTCCTATTATTTCGGTCCCCAACATCATCCTATACTCTTAATAAAAGCCTAACCATAATCTTAACCCTGACCCTAACTCTAACCTATTCCTCCCTAACTCTAACCAGGGAGGTGTTCTAACCCTAGTCCTTAACTTAATCCTGAGCTTTTCGTTCAAACCATCGGTGTAAAGCCTTTTCTAATCATACCTTGGGCATCGCCGTTGCCAGACGTACTATCTTCTGAAGATAGCAAATGTTGGATGCTATCTTCAGAAGATAGTAACCCGTTATTAATTGCTATCTTCAGAAGATCACTTCGGAAGATCACTGGAGCCTGTTCAATTATTTGCAAATTAAATTTCATAAAATCTTGGGTATAGATTATGTATTATGGGTTATGAGTTGTGATGGGTTAGGGGTAATTGGTTAGGGGTTGGGGTTGGGGTTGCGGGTTGCGGGTTGGGGTTAGTGTTGGGAATTAGTGTTGAGGTTTGGTGTTGGTGCTGGGGTTGCTGGAAGAACTCCGATTGGCAGATATGAAAGGTGACTACACCACCACATGGAAAATTATCCATGATCTCTCAGGGAAAGATCAAAAGCCGAGCGTCAAGGTCAAGAAAAGAGATGGTACGCCCCCTACAAGTGACAAAGATCTGCTTGCAGAATGGAAGGAATACTTCAGCTCTCTGCTCAACAATGACAATGGTCAAACACCATCTGATCTGCCCAAGCCTGCTGATCATGACTTGCCAATCCAAGATCATCCACCTACACACGAGGAGACTCTGAAAGCCATACGCCAGATGAAAAACAACAAGGCAGCAGGTCTTGACTGTGCGATCACCTCAGAAGCACTCCAGAGTGGCGGCGATGTAATGGCAGTTGTAATCCATAATTTCTGTGCAGAAGTTTACACGACTCTCATACCACCTAGCCAATGGACCACCAGTGTTATTGTTCCTCTGCCCAAGAAGGGAGACCTTAGCCTCATGACCAATTACCGGGGAATATCCCTCCTTTCGATTGCTGCTAAAGTATACAACAGGATCCTTCTAAACAGGATCCGTGACCAAGTTGACTCCATCCTGAGGAACAACCAGGCACACTGCAAAAACACCGGTGTTAAAAATAACACCGTTCGGTGTTCTGAGAGGTCCACACCAATTGGTGTTATTTTAACACTATTTTGGTGTTACATTAACACTTACAGTGTTACATTAACACTTACAGTGTTATTTTTCACACTTGCAGTTGTTAAAATGACACTACATGGTGTTGATATAACACCAAAAATTTAACACCAGTACACCGGTGTTTTTTTTGTTTTGGTGTGGACCTCTCACAACACCAATGGTATTATTTTTAACACCGGTGTTTTTGCAGTGCAGGATTTAGACCAGGGAGAAGTTGTGCCCAACAAATTCACATACTCAGAAGGATCATGGAAGGTTTCCAAGACTATCAGCTCCCGCTTGCGGTAACATTTATCGATTTCAAGAAAGCCTTTGATTCCATCAACAGAAAGGTGATGTTCTCAGTACTGCGACATTATGGAATTCCAGAAGCTGTAGTCAATGCTATAAACATGATAAGTGTGCTATACAACAACTCTAGAAGCGCTGTAATGGTAGATGGAAACATTTCACACCCATTTGATGTCTCCACAGGAGTTTTGCAGGGAGATGTTTTGGCTCCTTTTCTATTTGTTATATTGGTCGACTACCTACTGAAGAAGGCCACATCAGAGCTAGATTCGGGAGTCTTAACACATCCTCGTCGCTCCAGTCGTCACCTGGCCAAGTTGCTAAATGACTTAGATTTCGCTGATGACATTGCTTTGTTGGAATCTTCAATTCCGCGGGCACAGGCCCAGCTAGCCAGAACAGCGGCGGCAGCAGCAGACCTCGGCCTCATCATTAGCACACCTAAGACAGAGTACATGACTATTAACTGCAACCCCCATCCAACACTTCAAGTCTATGGTGATCCCATCAAACATGTGTCAGATTTCAGATATCTTGGCTCTATGATGGCATCTGGTTCAAGTGACCTTAAAAGAAGAAAGTCACTGGCTTGGTGTGCTTTTTGGAAGCTGGAACGCCTGTGGAAGAGTCCCAAAATACCCATCTCAACTAAAGTGAAGTTGTTTAACACCACCTGCATTACTATCCTGTGCTGTGGCTGCGAGTCATGGGTGATCTCTCAAGACATGGAAAATAAAATCAATGCCTTTGCCACCTCCTGCTACAGAATTATGCTGAATATTAGGCGGATTGACCACATCCCGAACACCAGTGTTTACGCCATGACCAGCACTGAGCCACTTATTCATTTGGTAAGGCTACGGCAGTTGAGATTCCTTGGTCACATCCTCCGGCTACCAGAAGAAGAGCCTGCAAAAAGATATGCTCTATACCTACCAACGCATGGCAAAAGGAGACCAGGTCGACCGCGCACTTCATACCTTACATTACATATTATGTAAGACAATTACTCGGGGACAAAGAAGGTGCAATCCAAGAAAAACAGATTGCCGCACTCGCCACTGATCGTCGTGCATGGAGAAATCTTGTAGTCGCCTGCTCTGATCTGCAGCCGACGGATGATGATGATGATGATGATGATGATGCTGGGGTTGCGGATGGGGTTCGAGGTTAGGGGTTAGGAGTAATGGTTTGTATGTTTGGGTTAACGCACCAGGAATCAAAATATCGACATCGTTTTGACCTGTAGGTCTTAGGCCTACTGGCATATTTCGTGAGAATTGGATGAAAAGGGGTCTCTTAAAAACGGACCCGTTAACTTGATTATTATGTCACCTTACACAATAAATAGTGCAGTGTTTATTATTAATATTCTTGGCCAAGAATGACGCCTGCGAATGTTTATAGTTTCATGAGGTCTTCAGTCGACACGATCGCTTACTCAGTCCTCCATATATAGATCAACGCTGAAGTGCCATAAATCCGGTTTACACAGTCAAGGAAAGAGGTTTGAACCCAACTCCTCGCAAGACATTACTTGTCGCTTGTGTACTTCATTGCCACGTACCATAATATGGTAAGCGATCTAGTAGCATTTAGGCCTAATATCATACTCCCATCCGGGAGAAAAACGGGCCGATAGAGCGACAAGCAACAACTTTGCAAACGAGACCTATTACAAGACAATGCCTAGACAATGCCAGGCCGCGATTTTTTTCTCGTTCATTATTCTAGAGAAATTCACTTTATTCCGTTTACGGAATAAAGCAAAATTCACTGATTAAAATGATTTTTTTGAACAAATCAACTAATTTCACTAGGATCATGCCGGACGAAAAAAATGAATCGCTGCCTGGCCAAGTTCGTCTGTCTATCCCTCTCACCGCTGTGCCGCATCATTCTGTAAGTTGAGGTCGCTAGATATCCTGCATGGTTAGAATTATCAGACGATGATAAACACGATTCTGTGAATCAATTGTCAACATTGTTAACCGTTAATTCTTAAGGTATAAATCACCTTTCAATACGAGACTTTGCTGTTTTTCAGCCGTTACCGTCACCATGGGCATTTGGTTTTCATTCTGCATCTCCAGAAAAGTACAACTATAGCACTCAGACCAAGTTACTATGTATTTGTGGCTGAGATTCAAAGCTACAATTGTGGACATTACGCTACAAGGTCCGCTTAGCAGCGCTATAAAGTGTTGCCCTAAAAACCGGCAACAAATTTAAATATTCGCCTTCCATCAAAGCTGGTTGCTATAAATGACATAATTCTCGTGTGCAACTATAACCGGCTGTATTGCAATGCCCATTGAGTAGTTTAAACGCTTGAGCATGGCCGGATGTAATTTGCAATGGAAACTCACCCATGCAGTTAGCAAGAAGTATATACTGCTCGAATTTAAATATACAACCAGGTAATCCTCTCGTAGTAGGCCTAATTGATAACAATAGGTTTACTAGACCGAATTAATAGCGCTCCTAAGCGGGCAATTTATGTCATGATATTTCATAAGACTGGCATATATGATAGCAGCAAAGTTATGAGTATAGCAGGTAGAACCTTTTGAATGACCCTCGTATAATATTGAACAAACATTTCTTTTGCGATTTATGGCTAAGTTCGATCCCTGGACCATCACACAAGGCACGCTTCACTCACATACGCTCTAAATAGAAGTTATAATCAGCGAATTTAGAATGGGCCATGCGCCATCATAAGGCTTAAAAAGGAGTTAAAACTCACTCTTCTTTTACTGGATCCGGGCTGGAATCTTCTTAAAGGCATATTCAGTGATGTGTCGGAGTCAATTAGAAGAAGAAAATTCTTAACTTTTATGAATTAGAGCCAAGGTCACATTTAAATGTTATTATAGGCCTAAATCTATTCATTGTGGCAGTCAGTTTTAGTTTAGATTCAATTTACCCAAGTAATTTTATTGACAAGACATCACGTACTCTCTAAATGTTAAAGAGTGGTTTTCCACTCTTTCAAGGAGTTAAACGCAGGACAACACGTTTTTGAGTGGAAAAACACTCTAAAAGGAGTAAAAGGGGATTTTATATGACAATGTTCCACTCTATTGAGAGTGAAAAATTAACTTTCACATTCATTTTAGAGTGGACATTTTCCACTCTAAAACGGGTTGTCCTGTGTTTCACTCCCTTCACTCCTTTTCGAGTGAATTTCCACTCTTTCCACTCGTTTTACATTTAGAGAGTATACATTCATTACTTATATTTATTCATAACTCACATAATATAAAATAACAATTGTACGTTGCTTAATAAAACAAGAAATCAGATGGTACATTAAAACACATAAGTCATCACGAAAGCTCAAGGTATGAGAATTTTTAAAATTGTATACAAAAGAGGACTAAAGGATAGCCAAAAAAACCGCTTTATAAGAGATTTATTTCCAATGGGTCCTTGAACTCTCGTAATAAAGACCGATTGAAATATTTCAAACTTTTAGACATTGATGACAGGAGTCAATCTTTATAGATTGAAAAATAGATTGAAATAGATTTTTTGATTGACTTTTTCACTTTTTGTATAGACTGATTTTAGTATTCAATCAAGTGTTATTTCTATAATACTACCAACTTATATACAGGGTGTCTCCAAAAAAATTAGGACTCTGTTTCATGACGTACGGTGTAATTCTTATTATAATCATTGGACCATGACCAATTTAGTCTCAATGTAAAGCCCAATTAATTATTATGATATCCTGAATATATGAGATCAATCCGATGAAAAATAAGAAAACTAGCGTACTTTGTGTAAACCATGTCATTTATTGGTTTGTACAATGGGAATTCACACAATAACAGTCGAGTAACATGAAAGTGCTCGACTTTTAACTCAATGAACCATCCACAGTTGTGGGTTCGAGAACTGTTTAACAAAACTTGTTTAATTTGCACAGAATATGCATTCTTCAATTCTTCAATTTGGTGGCCGCTAGAGTCGGATGACCAACTATTACAGCGGTGATGTCAAGGTGCATGGGTGTACCAAGTGTGAGTAAAAATCCACAATATATACAGGACAATTAAAAAAGACCATGTAGCAAGTTACACGATCTTGAGGGTGGGGAGTGCTGCTGTTTGGAACATCCTCACAGATGGTGCTACAACTGCGCTGCCTGGTAATCCATTCCAAACTGGTATTGCTCTGATGAAGAATGAATACTTGTATGCGTTGATGGAAGCATAAACCACTTGTTTCTTGTTGCCATGCTGTATTTTGTAGAACAAAATTACATCATGAAGTATCATGATGCATGCATCTGTTTTGCGGATTTTTTTAGCAAGTATTGATTTGTGCCAGAATTAAATGGATTACCAGACAGTCAATAGTTAGGTCACACAAGCCCTATGGTCACGCGTTATGAACTCGCCTCCCAATAGGGTGGTGCCGTTACATTTTTTAGTTTCATGCTGTAATTTTCCTCAAATATTTTTAAAACCACAAAAGCTATCTCAACAAATTTGGTATCATTTTAAAGCCCTAATAACAAGCTATCTGCCTGCAAAATGGCATTGGTATAGCTAATACAGAATGGGAGATACAGCTGTTTGATGTTTGGGGACCAGGGGTGGTGCTGGAAGGGGTGTTTCTGGAAGGGGTGCCGCCTGTACAAACTCAATGGGGATAATCCCATGTTTTGTTCTTTTTACAATAACTAGTCATCTCCTAATGTTACAAACACCATTCTGGTCCCATTTTAAAGGATAATTAGTAGTCTTTAAGTATGTGGTTCAACAGACTTGTCAACTATTTGTAACAACTAATTAATTATGGATAAGACAATGAACATCAGCTTTCTTCCTATTCGCTACACAGTAAACATGAATAATCAGCCTCAATTTACCGGATTTATAAAAATGACAATAACAGAAAAAGTTTTCAACCTATGATAGCAAAAGTATACATTTTTGGAAAGCTTGTGTAGAGGAATTCAGAAATGCAGTTTATATCAGGGAAGGGTTCATCCTTAAACAAATATTTTTGAAAATTCTAAAAATATATAAAATAAAAATTGGAGATATTCACTAGCCGGTATAATTACCATACCGACGTAGTAACTTTAACAATTATATATCATCTAATGGGTAATTTCATGAGGAATTCAAATATGTAAAGTAAATAATGATAGGGGTACACTCTTAGAAAAAATGGTTCGTTTAAGAACCCTTTTTTGTCCCGCGGGGAGCACCTTTTGGCCTAAAAGGTTCTAAAAAGAACCTTAGAATGGTTCTTTGAAGAACTTTCAAATTTTAAATAAGACATAAAGGTATATTTACTTTTTTGTTTTTATGTAATATGCAAATTCAAGAGAAATGTAAACAAATTTAGTCCTTTTCAACTGTTAAAAATCATTTCTTCTTGGCTAAAAACATTTTTTACCGTTTTACCAAGAACCATTGAGGGTTCTCCATAATTTTTCCCCAAAAGGTTCTTGAAGCTTGAGGAACCATTTTCTTGGCTAAAGAACCCTTTTAGAACCTTTTTTGGTTCTAAAAGGAACCCAATGAAATTTCTATAGGGTTCCTTTTAGAACCAAAAAAGGTTCTAAAAGGGTTCTTTAGCCAAGAAAATGGTTCCTCAAGCTTCAAGAACCTTTTGGGAAAATATTATGGAGAACCCTCAATAGTTCTTGGTAAAACGGTAAAAAATGTTTTTAGCCAAGAAGAAATGATTTTTAACAGTTGAAAAGGATTAAATTTGTTTACATTTCTCTTGAATTTGCATATTACATAAAAACAAAAAAGTAAATATACCTTTAGGTCTTATTTAAAATTTGAAAGTTCTTCAAAGAACCATTCTAAGGTTCTTTTTAGAACCTTTTAGGCCAAAAGGTGCTCCCCGCGGGACAAAAAAGGGTTCTTAAACGAACCATTTTTTCTAAGAGTGTAGGTATAAAAAATATATGGATCTCGAATTAAAAATTAAAAACTCTGATATTTTTCCGAACATTTCCGATCATACCATTTTAGTTCTTAGTCGTACTATAATTTTAATGGCATATTTGGTTTCCTCATGAAATTTCCCTTCAGAAAATATATACTTTTACTACCTCAGGGGGGTATACAAGCAAATATAAATGTGTAAAGTTAAAATCATGTCGTGAAAGCCAAAATCCGTGTGTAACGCGAAAGGAGGCGAGCTTAAAACACATGACCCTATATGAAAGCTATGAAGATTGTTAAACGGGGTCAGTAGTCACAAACATGCACAAACACAATAGTCGAACGACCTTGCTATTGTCAAAACTCCCTACACAGAGGGCTGCAGTGCAAATCTGTACGATGTTCGCCATGTAATGTCTATGGCGCCTAATGGCGGATTTCATTCCGTGGTATGACGCTATGAAGTTTCCGTGGTCTTCGCTATCTCCAAGCAGATAGAGCAATACGTACACGGATTTTTTTTTAGACGAGGGTTCATTTCATGATTTGGTGAGGTTTAGAATGAGTTAGGATTCCTGTAATTTCGAAGACCACAGATTTTCAAAATGTGAATTTTCCAACATTTTACGACATAAATTTGGTCACAAAACGTGTTTAATACTATACATTGTACCGATCTGCAGATGTTATTGACCCTCCTCTAAAATTCTACCTGATTTTTAGCACGTTTCTCAGTTTTTGAGATGACCAAACAGACCATTTTCCGAAGCTATATCTAGCAAATTTTGCAGTCACTGATACTCCATTGTTTTCTTGCGTATAACAAAATATGACATGCAGCGTGACCTCCCTACTGACTGCAGACTAAACTTTGCTATTGACTGATACTGATAGATTATTTACTATGTTGACAATTAGTATAACGTATTGACACGTAAACCATGTTATTTACTGGTCTGTACATGTAGATCCCATTGTACAAACCAGTAAATGACATGGTTTACGCAAAGTACGCTAGTTTCCTTATTTTGCATCGGATTGATCTTATATTTTCAGGATATCTTAATAATGAATTGGGCTTTACATTGAGACTAAATTGATCATGGTCCAATGATTATAATAAGAATTACACCGTCATGAAACAGAGTCCTATTTTTTTTGAGACACCCTGTATATACATGTATAAGGCTATACGTTGCATATGGATGGAATGAGTTTTCACTTTTTTTCAATCCTGTCGGATTTGTCCCTAATTGCAGTCGGCAAAAGATTGAAAAACAAAGCAAATCAATCTCTCGATTGAATATTCACTGAATTTGAAAAGAATTGTCACTAACTTTAATCACTAAGAAGATTGAGAATCATTCCTTGTTGTGATTGATAGAAAGATCAACATTCAAATCACTCCGTGAATCAAAAACGATTTGTCGCTAATCACAATCGGCAGTAGATTGAATTTTTATTTTTTTATTGAAGTGTCAATCGCAAAATTTAAGAGAGTATGACATTATGACTAATGAAAGCAAGCAGGGGGAAAAGGGGCAAGGCAGCAAAAGTAAAATATAAATAGGGTAGGTGTGGGTAATACGGGACCGTAGGTAATACGGGACCGCATCACTGAAATCTCATCTACAGCCGTCTGGCATTACTAGCACTTTTAATAGCGCCCTCTATAGATAGATCAAACCCTTAGTGAATTGCATGACTATTATCAAAGCTACCGGAGGAATTACCAGCCAGAAAATCACCACAACTTGTCAATTTAAGGAAAAATGCACCCATATTTTTGGTATAATATAAAAATAGTGTTTTCATAGAATATGATGGTAAAGAAAAGGAAAGGGGGCGTGACCTGAATTTTTGCATTATTAAGCATGTTTCAGGTGTTGGTCCAACATGTATTGTGTGTGTGCTTCACTAGTACAGTGTACATTGGTGTTATAATGCATTGAATGGGAGCCGTGGGTTCACAATTGGTGAAGGTAATATGGGACAGCCAGCATGACGGTATGCAATTGTCTTAAAGGTCCTGTATTACCCACACCTAACCTTCTTCTTTTTTTCCTTTTTGTTGTTGTAGCAATGTACCTTTTTTGTACCAAGGTACTTCATGCATTATTATCTCTTAAATGGATAACTGGACCATTATTTATGGTTTTTATATACTCTTTAAATAAAAAATGTCAAATAACTTTTCATACCAAAACAATGTCCTCAAAACAATGTCCCGCATTACCTTCACGTGTAGGTAAGATGTGACATTTATGATGACGTCAGTATTTGATAATAACAGCCAAACCAAACATAGAATGACTGTGTTTTTTTATTACAATAAAGGTTTATAAAATGTAGATTACAAATAACAAACTTTGCTTAAATTTGAGTCAGTTATTTTGTATTTTAATTATGCAAATGTCTTAAAGGTCCCGTATTACCCACACCTACCCTAGGCCTACTGTTATGAAAGATGAAGAATAAAAAAGTAGACAAATCCCCTATAGGGTAATACAACATTGCTTAAAACAGAGAAACAGGGCCAAGAAGCAGTAAAAAAATCCTGCTCAGCGATCCTGGTCAGACAACTTTTTGGTGGCCTTTTTCAATCTGCATAATTATTAGGCAAATAAAAAATAAACATGTTTAGCGCCCGGGTTTAGCGTCCCTGACCGCTTCCTTCAACTTTTTTTTTGGGGGGGGGGGGGTGCTTGTCCACTTCAATGTTATTTGTTTCCCTTTCTTCATGTCAGTGATAACTTTTTTGTAAGGTGTTTTAGAGTTTGAGATGTTTGAATGCACTAACATGTTTAGGGGGAGGGGCGCTCCTCCTTCCTTTATTTCAGTGAAGCAGAGAGGCTATAGACATGGTGGTTTTTTTACTGCTGTATAGGCCTACTATTACTAATAACAAACTTTTTAAACCAAATACAACTTTTTGAAGTCCAAATCAAGTCTATGATTCATCATTGACTATCTATTACACTTGCTTTGAAATATGAATCCGTGGCGGGCTTTTGCTTAGTATTCATGCTCAAGTGACGTGAATCGGGATGGCTTTGGAATTTAGTCTGGATGTGGCTGGCTTTGCTCCAAATCCCGAACGCAGAAAACCTGAGACACCCTAAAATACCTAGCACAGACCCTGCACAGACCACGACCAAATTCGAAATAGCCCCCTCAACTGGTAATACACAAAAACGTTTGCCAATTAACGTTTCTAAAATATTTTTCAATTTATGCTTTTATTTTTCTGATTTTATATCCATATTGAATGCAATATTTTTCAAAGAAACGTCTTTACATAAATCAAATAATTACTCCACAGTCACATCTATTGTTTGAAATAAAGGAATTTCAAATTGTCTTCCAAATTTATAATTGACTAAATAGTTCTAGAAACGGGACTTGGAGACGAAATTTCCGCATGATCAATTGATTGCAGTACGTCGTTAGTTGGTGTTTGCATCGTATTGAATGTATTTTTTAAGGTTGTAATTTGCCAGTAATATTTTTAAAAATCGGGTAAGTGAATAATGACTAATTAATCAATTAAGATCAAGTTTTATTGCTATGAATTTGATTATACGCAGTTATCGAAGACTAACCAATTAACAATAAACACACTATTTGTGTGTGTGGCGGGACATCGCCGGTATCTGTTGTTTTTGTTGTGTGTGTGTAATCCATTTCCATTGAAATGATGCAAGCCAGTTGCTACACGCATCAATTCACAAACTTCCTTATTTCTTTGTACAGTCGAGGAGTACATGTGAAACCCTATAGTGTTGATTAAATCATGATATGATTATGAAGTAAAGCACTCGCCCCATTATAATCATACAGATACTAAAAAAACTTGAACATCTACCTACAATTGAATAGTTATAGTATTATAGTGTTACAGTGTAGCCTGTACTGTAGGCCTACATCTACATCGATACTTAGCAGGATCCTTCAAGTTAGGACGTAACGCCAAGTTCCCTGTAACCTAGGAAAGTGAGTATACGGACACAGACCGGGATTACTCTTTATGAAGGAGTCTGTGACCTTTTCCTTTTAATGTGCTCGGATTTTTGCTCTTCCGATGCACGAGACCACCATTTATACGTGACTTCTGAACCACGAGGCAATTGATTGAGACTAAGTACCTTGCCCAAGGATACAAACATGTTGGCCGTAGCGGGGCTCGAACTCACAACCTTTGTATCATGAGACCGGCGTCTTATCCACTAGACCACACACGCTCTGCACGCAGCTCAAAGATGATCGCGCCCAAATTATCATGCTTATGGGTGTGCGCGCTTCACACAATTTACGCAATACGCTGATTCAATGTGTTCGTTCAATTATAAATCCCACTATAGACTTCATGACTTGTATAGTAAGTTTATAGTACATGTTTTAACTTAGACCCAAGTTAACCCTAACCCCCAAATGATTGGTCTCTGTAAGATCCCTGACTACTACAAAATACTCCGGAGCATTTTGTAATAGTTGGAGTTTCCCCAGTGATGTTATACCTGTTTTGCTCAGGGGCTAAAGCACTGAGTATTACAAAGTACTACGCATTGAGCACTACTTTTTTTACAAATTACTACGCATATATAATGATACGTGTCATTTTGTAGTTATGAGTGATTGGGCCACCTCATTTGAGTGCATGCACTGGTGTATCAGACCACTGAGTATTACAAACTACTACAAGTTTGCTTTTGGGGGTGAAACTCCAAGTCTTACAAACTATTACGAATTCAGTTAATACAGGGGTATACAACCAAGTCTTACAAATCATTACATATGACATACTGGAGTACTTTGTAAGACTTAAGAGCGTTAGGGTTAATGGTCATGATGGTGGCTTTACTATAATTATCGTTCATGCTTTACTATACTAAAAAGCCACACCACCCCTCATTGAATTCTGACGTCGCAAAAATTACATTTTGAAATCATCATCTGCACATCAAATATAACTCAAATCTATCAAAATGCACTCGCATGTTATTCCTAGAACGCTTAGTCTAGTAAATACACTGAGTTCATTATTAAATGTTGATCAAGCATTCTCATTTTGGGAGAAATATTGAGAACAATCAGCAGTGCTGACACTCAATGTGAATTCTGCGACGTCGTGAGTCTATGGAGGGTGGTACCGTGTTATCGAAGATACACTTGCACTACATGTATGGTACCGATTGGGACTATGTTACTTACTGTTAGTGTTTTGTTAGTCATGTATAGGTCGCCCCGGTCATCCGCATACTTTTTGTTTTTACCGTTTGCTGTTAACAACAAACCAGACGTTTTAACATAGACCCTTTATTTTTAACCCTTCTAGGACTGCAAAAACCAGAGGGCGTCCCAAAAAATATCAAGGGGTTTCTGATACAAGCGAAGGATGGACAATGACAATTCTGCAGTATTTCTTAAACAAAATTATGGTTTCACTTTAACTTAAGGGTCCATGCAATTTTGATCCTGACCCCTGAAACAAACTGGATGCGTCAAAGAATAAAGTAACAGGCTCAGCAGACTCCATAACACTCCAACGCTGAGCGCAAGCATTGAGCACCGTTGACTAATCAGACTGCGTCATTTTGTCGTGGTGGAGCTACTACGCATGTGTGAGAGCGCAAAGAGTTCGAGCGTTGTGGAGTCTGCTGAGCCCTTACAGTAGGTAGGCATGTTCATAAAATTTTGAAAATAAAATTATCTTTTTGAAAATGGAATACATGGAAACAAAGTACTTTACAATAAAAAATGATGGTTCAACCATGTCTGCAGGCTGAATAATAAAAAAGTTATAACCAAAAGTAGTTTGCCTCATATTGCTGAAAACTGGGCAAGTCATGCACATTTTAAACCATTTTAAGTAAAAAAAGGTTTACTTTCATGATGTCTAGTTGCTTGTGCGGGGTTATATAGGCATTAGTGAATACATCCTAGCTACATCGCTGTATTTAAAAGAGGTAAACATGGAGTTTTCTACATATTTTGGGCAACTAATTTTCAAAATAATGTCGCCCTCTGTAGTCAATGATATGAACATCCCTACCTTAGGGGTATATGACGCGCAGATGCGTCAGTTTGCCACTCCGGGCCAGGCTTCCTGTTAGCGCGATTTTGAAAATTCTGACCCCTTTTCAAACTCTAGGCATGTGTTATTTGCGTCCAGTTGGACGCGCAGATTCCCGAAACCCGAAAAGTTCAACAAAATAACAATAAAGCTTATTTAGAAGAAAACAAATTGTCAGCTAAATCATTCTTAATTAATGCAAATTTATATATTCACTGGAAATGGGTTTATTTAGTCAAATCTGTGCATTTTCTTACACTTAAGCTCGCTAAAATGTGATTTTCGCCGCCGGATTTTCATTTCCGGGTTTACGGGCCGGCGAGCCTCCGTCTTGGATGTAAGTTGAAACACGTTGGATGACATCAGACACATTTTCGACAGTAGATGGTGCCCTAACAATCAACAATTCGTTTGGGCGCAATTTTTTAACCACCTCTTTGACAAATTTGCGTCCACGACTCCACATGGACATGATTTTTATTAACCTTAACAGGAAGCCTGCACCTGGCTAAGGATATATTATTATGCTGGATCCCCTCGATCATTACACCTTAGAAACACATCTAGGTCAGAGCCAATATGACACTCATAGCAATGGCTCAGTGGTCAAGCATTGTGGAGCAGGGGTAGTCCCATAGGTACCGTAGTGCAAGTGTATCTTTGATACACGGTACCACTACCCTCCATAGACTCACGATGTCGCGAACATTTGCGAAAAAACTACTATTTTTACAGTTCACATACCTTCAAAATTATGTGTTCTTTAATATGGTTAGATTGGATTGACGTTGATTTGGACCTTCTTATGTTTTTAATTAAAGAATTATCAAGAAAATTAAAAATCCTTGAAGGCACTAATTTCCACTAAATAATGCTAATGCTTCCAAATTCTTCGATAATATGTGCATCAAGCGTCCGGTTTGTTGTAATTTTACATCCACATCATTAGACCTGGGAGGTATAATATTTTCAGTACCAGTGCTACCTTCCCGGTGTCACCAAATTCTGAGATTGAAATACTGCCATTGACTCGGAACATCAACAGCACGGTCTTTTCAATAAGTCACACAAAACAAAATGGCGAATAACAGAATGAATCTTCGTGCTTTAGTGCTTTTATTTCGAGCAACATTTCTCATGAATTAGAGGTCAGCTGAAGTCAAAACAGTATTGAAGCAGATCCAGCCATTGTTAGTACAAGTTGTTATCCTCAAAACAGGTAATTTTGACAACATTTGGACATTAATTTTGAAATCTTGCTGAAGGAAAATCCAATGGGAAGTTATGTGGCTTTAGTATAATGAGGCATGAATCATAGTAAAGCCACCATTGGGTCTAGAGCAGGGGTAGCATAATCTTAGGCTCAAACGTTGGGGTCTTTTTTCACCAAGAATCCAAAAAATGGGGTGAAAATAAAAATAATTGGGTGAGAGATATTTTTGACATGTAGCGACCCCGCGTAGGCTACAGGTCCAAAAGTCTGATTTTCACCCCGAGCCTTCAAAAAGTCCCAAATATGAACATTTTCATTTAGGGGGATAATGCTACCCCTGTTGGGGAGTATGTTCAGCCCTTTAGTGAGTAAAAGATGTTGTGATCCATATGTCTTTGGCAGAGTTTGGCTGCAACAAAATATCACTAATTCCGCTAGGACTTCTATTTGCTTAATAATTTAAAATGCCGCTAATTAATATTTTATACATAGGTTAATATATAGCAAGATGATTCTTAACCCTAACCCCCCTGAGTGCTAAAAAATGCTAATCCAAAGTCCCTCTCCAAACGCATGCGCCATCGGTTTTCGATGACGTAGTCAACCGAGCCTATATAATGAGTGCAGTATACTGCACGAATGTGTAGCTGAGGGCCGTGGCTTAGTGGTTGGAAGGTGGGGCTTGAGAACGGAGGGTCCCCGGATCGAATCCCGGCAGGTTCCTGGAGATTTAGTTGGTGTTTTTTCCTCAAAAATTGTGATCCCGGTCAAAAATCCTAAACCGGGGTTAGGGTTATGGTAACATTTTTTTATTTTTTTATTTTTTTTGTTCTATTAACCCTAACCCCCCCCCCCCCCCCCCCCCCGAGTGCTAAAAAATGCTAATCCAAAGTCCCTCTCCAAACGCATGCGCCGTCGGTTTTCGATGACGTAGTCAACCGAGCCTATATAATGAGTGCAGTATACTGCACGAATGTGTAATTGAGGGCCGTGGGTTAGTGGTTGGAAGGTGGGGCTTGAGAACGGAGGGTCCCCGGATCGAATCCCGGCAGGTTCCCGGAGATTTAGTTGGTGTTTTTTCCTCAAAAATTGTGATCCCGGTCAAAAATCCTAAACCGGGGTTAGGGTTATTAGTGAAATTAAAATGCCACTAAAGGGTGGTGTTTTGCAAATTCACTTAATTTTAATGCCGTGAAATTTTAGTGTTTTACAGTAGTCGTTGAATATTATTTTAAAAATCTGGTGACACATCTTTTCATTTTGTATTTGTTTTCTAGGTACATTGTAGTTATACCTGAATTATCTAAATGACGCCATCCTATATTTATATCAATGTTGTGTTCCATCTATAATAAACATAATATTTGTTCAACAATTGTATATTCCACAGGTGCCTCACTGTCACCACGGGCTACACTCTAGTTGACCCTTGACCTCCTCATCTCTCAGCCCACCCAGTGGTCGGCCTTATTATACAAATAATATTCGCGCAGCATGGCTGATAACAAGGAGGGTGAGGATGATAAGGTGTATGGAGGATGCGAGGGACCCGACGCGATGTATGTCAAGTTAGTATCATCAGACGGACACGAGTTCATTGTTAAACGAGACCACGCTCTTACATCAGGCACGATTAAGGCAATGTTGAGTGGACCAGGTACGTTGTTGATTCACATGTGTTGAAGTTCTTAACGAATTGTGAGAAATATACGCATTGTGAAAATACATTTGGCATGAATCGACATGGATTCTCACTTGTAATATAATTTGTTATGAAAAGTTGAAATGGTCAAGTGTATGAATCCATTTTATATTCTTGTAATTTTGTTGAAGGCGAATCTTTGCAAATAAATGGTTTCTTATATTCTCGCTGAAATTCTAACCCTATGTTGGCAAAAAAAGAAACCCTGTTGTACTGGCCCGACCGACCCATTTTGTTAATGAAATTGGAGAAAACATTGTCATGTGCCAATTAATAACCACAATTCTTAAAATTGGGCAACATTTCCCCCTTTTTTTGCGTAATTTTTTAGATTTATGTTAGGGTTTTATAATTGCAGTCTTATCCATGGTTGTTTGATGAAATGGTCTCCAGACCATGTGGTGGTAGAATGGTTTCAGACCATGTGGGCACCATGTGGGAATAAACAATGTTGAAGGGATTGTTTACCCTAAAGCCAAGTGTTAACCTTGTCCCCTGAAGTATGGGTACTGGTTATTTTGGTTATTTTCAAAAGGTAACTATTTTGGAGATTTTGAATATCAGAAAGGGATGATGTATTGGGAAATTAGATATTTTGTACACAACATTTTTTGTTTAATGTCAAATTTATAACATTTTGCATGTTGATAAATTCTGTGATTTTAGTGCCTTATTGGAATAAGAACATTTAAAGATTTGAATTTTGATGAATCTCAAAATCACAAAATTGGAATCCACCGTTGTCATTTGTAGCATTGTACAAATGTCAAACTTTCACTGAATTACTACTCCCTTTTAAGAAAAATAAAGGTAATTATTGGCTATAGACAGTAGATTCATAAACCTTGGCCTTGTACATTTCAGGAAAGGTCATTGACGCATTTGTTTCTACATATCTGTATACTTAGCTTGGTCTTAAATGATAGCGTAGCCGTAGACAGTCCAGCATAGTGACAAAGGTCTCTCATGCCATTATGCGAATTGATTTTCTTTCTAATTTGATCCTCATCTATACAAAAAAGTATTAAAATCCTAAGATGAAATGATGATCTAAATGTGTCACTTTTAAGATGGCACGTTTGAATAGTGTGACATTGCAATTGAGTTGCTTAAAGACTTTTGAAAGTCTGTTAAATCATAGCAAAACCAATAGAATCTATTAGGATGTCACAATCGTCATGATTGGCCGATTGTGGTTCATCTGATGTTGAATGGAATAGGTCCAAAATATTTACAGAATTGCCCAATAGTGATCTCTTCCCATAATGAATCATTGCTGTGCAATTTCATCAGTAAAATTGTCAAAAAAATGGCTTTGTTCTAAAAGTCTTCACTTGAATTATGTCATCAGGGTTGTAGCTAGTGCCGGGCTCTAATTTCCTGGCCGGTGGTCCCTTACTGAATTATTGATCAAATATTGATGTATTTGTGAACAAAACGGGGAAAATACCATTAAAATACTCAGTTTTACTTTCAAGTTCCTTCAACACCATTTTGAGCTTATTTACTATAATTTCCTGTGAATTAGGGCCAGGCGGGAGGGCTTTCATTAACTGTGAGTGCTGGACGCAAATAACTAGTCCTGGGCGGGCCCGCCCAAGCGCCGCCCACCGTAGCAACAACCCTGTATGCCATTAAGTGAGCAATTCAAGATGATCAATTCTTTTCATCAATGTTTGCTTCGTTTGTGTGTTTATTTTTCAGGCCAGTTTGCCGAGAATGAAACAAATGAGGTCAACTTCAAAGAAATCCCGTAAGTACTACATTACTACTACTACTCTAGGTCCAAATAAATCAATTCACAATGCACTAATATTAGTATTATAAAAAATGCGATTGAGGGTATTTATTGATTGATTGTACTTGTAGGTACATAT
The DNA here is from genome assembly GCA_035610835.1 of Ophiura sarsii. Lineage (NCBI taxonomy): Eukaryota > Metazoa > Echinodermata > Ophiuroidea > Amphilepidida > Ophiuridae > Ophiura > Ophiura sarsii. Next base: position 23,547,765 of record CM069443.1, read on the forward strand.
AGTGAAAGAACAGGGTCTTTTGCGCTTCTTGAGGGGTATATGTACTCGAAAATGCCCTGCTTTCAGGGTAGCGAAAAAACTTGACACATTAAAAAAAAATGGTGTTAAAGAAACTTTTTAGTCACTCGTGAGAGAAAAAAGGGAGAAAATTAGGGTTTGGGGGAGGGGGTGTACAGAGAAAGAAAGTGTTATTTTGTAATGGGGAAGAACACAAAACCTGGGGGAAAACTGATATTTAAAAATATATGTACCCCTGCACTTCTCAGGTCTTAAACCCTTTAGGTCCACTCTTACCAGCCAGATTCTTTGGGAATATCTCAAGGGTGAGATTTCTCCATCATAACCCTAACACTACCGTATACCCCAAAATACCACGACTGGGCACGTTGGTACCACCCGGCGTGGAAGTTTTTTGATGAAAAAATGGACCCAATACATACAGTCTGGGCAATACACTGCCCAGAACTGTGCTTGACAGCCGTGGTAAAGTGTGGAATCCCTCGCCTGTGGTGCGAGAGGTCCCTGGATCAAATCGGGGGGGATATTTTGGTCGATTTTCCGCGTTGAAGAAAAAATTCTGAAAAAACCGGGGGGAAGTGTTAGGGTTAAAACTCTTTTTCATCTGGCACCAAATAATTGGAAGTGACTCTTTTTACTTCATTCTTTTCTTCTATCTTTTCTAACTTTCATTTCATCCAGCCAGCAATCATGCTTATATAGACTTTTAAGCCTGGCCCGAGCATTTTGCTTGAGCCTGGTCCCTTCAGGACCCAAGCGTGTGTCTGTATGGACCGACTGTAAACAAACAAACAGGTGTAAGCTAGTTAACCCTGGGTAAACTAGCTAGAGTAGGTGGACCTTTGCCTTTAAGGGAAGTGTCAACTCTAAATATATGAAATTTATCAAACACTGTAACTTTTAAATTAATAATGTAATGTACATAAAAGTATACAATTTTTCTAATGAAACGAGTCAGAGAATCCATTTTTGGTATTAAATTTTCCCAAAAATAGTGATTTCTACATTTTTTGCCCAAAAATCACTTTTTTTGGAACCAAACAAATTTCAGACAACCTAACAAAATCAGTTTGTGATTAAAAATTTCAACATTTCACCAAAATCATCTAAAGTCAATTATCTACAATCTTGGAAAAAAGTCCTTGGAACGCTGAGCACGCGTGTTGGGTATTGCGTGCCTGTATTGATAGTTAAGTGTCTTCGGCTATAAACTGAAATTGTTCAAATGAGATTTGTCCTTCCCCACTCCCCATCGATCAATGTTGGGACACTCTGGCAAGCTGCAGGAGCCACTGGCCTTGGTCAACATTGTACGGGGGGAGTGGGGGTGACACTTTTCCGTTAATCACACGCAAGTGTTCCAAGACTTTTTTCCAGGATTGTATAAGAGGAATGCAAAATATTTGATCTAAATTTGGGTTTTCTATCATAAGTCAAAAACGGCATGTCGTATGAATCTCATATTACACACGATTTGAGTAAACAATACGGGCATCACAAATATGAAACAAAAATGATGATAGGGAATGTTTTTATTAAGGGAGTGGTTAGTGAAAACAATTATGTATGTCATATTGGACTACAATTTGACCTATTTCTTGATCCCGCGCGCAATAATCTGATGTTCATAATTGAATAAAGCAAAAGTATAAAGTTCTTGCTGAGAAATTAACATTTCTAATGCTTATTTTCTTTTTAACCATGTTAAATTTATTGTAAATGCGACAGGGAAAAGCCATGTACTGCGTTTCGTATGCCGAGTTCAATAGACGAATCAGACATGTAATAATTACGACATCGTATTCTGTATTTAATCTTACCGGTAATTATTTACATGCGAATGTTTTTAGGCCAACATACTAATTTCAATACAATAGCATTTCATACCGTTATTTGATATGATTAATTTTCGAAGTAATTAACACGTTAACAAATGTAATTTTAAAGTATTTATAAAAATACTTTTAATAATGTTATCACATTGCCTATTTGTTTGTTATTTGAAATATGAAACTAAACATTGACACTTTCCACGCGGCAGTCGTCTGCAGACAATTGCACAAAATGTTTCAAACATATTTGGAATCATCATGAGAAATGCATTCAAATAAGTGCAAACGTGTCTCAATTATTTGTTCAGTTATCCTTTAGACAGACATGAAAGTAAGGAAAGGTTTCTGAAAAATCTGTTTTGTACCGTGGTTAAACCAATAGCCGCGTGTAAAAGTGTTAACATTTGCCGAGCAGTAACGTTTATTTGCAATAATATTCCTATCTACTGAAGATAGCTCATAACAGAAAAAGGAGAAAAAACACGCCATTAGAGCGACTCGAACCAACGCGAAACAGGCTATAAAGTGTATAAACGAGCGCTCCTACCAGTTACGCCAAGCGGTCAATGCTTACACAAGCGTGGATTTGTTTAATTATACATGTTATAATTATGTATTATCGTAAAGTGTCACACACTTTACCACAGTTTACCATCAGTTTACCATTGGGACATTTTGCTTAAAATAGGCAATTAAACATTTTTTCATACTGCCTTTGAGTTATCAAGATATGCATATGTGTTAGCTATACCAATCATGCATGTTGAAACTCCGAAATATAAGTCGCATGGGTCGCACCTACGCATTTTGATAACAGTTTACCATTTAAAATGAAAACAAAATATGTATACTAATATTTTACTATAGAAACAACGGTAAAGTGTACAATGAACACGTGTTTCAAGGCAACACTTTACCATTCACTTTACCATTCACTTTACCAATACCGTCTCAACTCGTTTGATGATTACTTTGTGAATAAAATTCTATTCATTTATCGCAGCGCTATTTTAATGAATAAATAAAAGAAAATATATTACTTAAATGGTTTATTTATGTATTCGTGTATGTTATACATTACGTAAATGGTTTAGGTATTCACGTATTTAGGTTTTTTTGGTTGTTTCTGAGGATGTGATTGAACTGAATAGCATATAAATAATATTATCGCCGTTCTTCCTCATCGGACTCAATAGCTCAGTTGGTAGAGCACTGGTCTTTCCATCCAGAGGTCCCAGGTTCAAATCCTGGATCTGCAAATTATTTTACTGACTATCATTTATAATTTGTGGAGTAAGAAGAAACATTTACTCAGTATCCAACTATGTCCAACTATTGTTTTTCCAAACATTTTAAAATATTTCCAAAAAATAAATGCCAAATGTTTTTTTCAAAAAATGTGATGCAAACACTATATAAAAAGCTGTGTTAAGTTCAATCTGTACCATTTACCACTCTGTCATATGGTGATGCAAATCAAGTCTATACAATAGTGCAGACGATAGCTCTGTCGAATCTGTCAAACGGAAATTACTGCTATCTACTGAAGATAGTTATTTACAATTATTAAGGCCTAAGTTATTCTACAATTATTATTCGTGTTACTTTCAACCCCATATTATATAGATTCTGTTACCTTTAGAAACTCTTTTGCATATCTGACAATACATGAATAACTAATCTCGTAGGAGTGTCTGAAAACGCCACATTATGCAGTGCAATAATGGGCAATTATACTTCTGAGAAATGCATTAGTTAGTATGGGGAACTATTTTCACTGAACTTTCCCGTATTAAATGAATGTCTTCTTTAAAAAAAATACGGGGGTTGCCAAGCCTATGGTCCACTGCCAAATCTTGTGCAATTTGAGATTCATGTGATATATAGTTTTCGATTTATGATAGAAAAACTAAATTTAGATGAAATATTTTGCAATCTGCGTATACAATCTTGGAAAAAAGTCCTTGGAACGCTGAGCACGCGTGTTGGGTATTGCGTGCCTGTATTGATAGTTAAGTGTCTTCGGCTATAAACTGAAATTGTTCAAATGAGATTTGTCCTTCCCCACTCCCCATCGATCAATGTTGGGACACTCTGGCAAGCTGCAGGAGCCACTGGCCTTGGTCAACATTGTACGGGGGGAGTGGGGGTGACACTTTTCCGTTAATCACACGCAAGTGTTCCAAGACTTTTTTCCAGGATTGTAGGAAGCACCTTTTTTTTTGGAGATAAAAACCATTTTTTTGTGATAGATTGTTTTAGATTGTGATATTTTGCCTGTCTTCGCATTCAGCGCCAATAGAGGGTCTTTTTTTGTGTGTGTATATAAATGCTGAAGACTTATGGACTTCATTAATTCAAATATCACTAATACTCTTTTGTTTTCTTTTCTTCAGCTCTCATGTGCTTTGCAAGGTATGCATGTATTTCACCTACAAAGTTCGCTACACCAACAGTTCCACAGAGATCCCCGAATTCCCTATCGCACCGGAGATTGCCCTAGAACTACTCATGGCCGCTAACTTCTTGGATTGCTGAATTGGCTTTAGTAGATATACAAAATCTATATATAGAACTCCTCCCAAACTCTATAAATATATTATTATGTCATTGGTTGGATGTCCTACAAATAATTACTATTGTTATAAATAGACACACATGCCGACCGGCGCGACGTCTTATGCAATAACTTGCGGTATATTTTACCATTTCACAATTGATAACTTATAATAAACATGTAATGTCTGTAAAGATGTACTTGTCAATTCCCCTTGCAATTTTGCACTTTGACTTTAATGAACATCTGTTATTAGTAGCATACTAAGCTGTGTTTACATTCTCCATGCAGTGATGTCAGTGCATATTCCAGTGATCGACACATGTTCACATGATTTTTGCTTTGACTGTGTGGATACATATGCCAGTGCATTAAGAGTTATATCTGTGATAATAAGGTACATGTTCAGTCATTAAGAGTATGCTCTGAAATCACTGCACAGAAGGTAGTAAATAAAGTATGGTGTAGATTATTTTTTCTTCTGTAACTCTGTAACTGCATTTTTATCAAGTAAACCTGTTTGCTAGAAACATCTAGAGTCTATTTCACTTTCATGAGTCGGTGATGATCAGCTTATTTATTCGGCATTTATGCACGCTTGTCATCCACCTATCTTTGTACGCATATTCTTGTATATGATCTTTGTACGCATATTCTTGTATATGATCTTTGTACGCATATTCTTGTACATGCAATATTTAATCATGCACACCGAGTGGAAGCGCCCACATATGTAAACACAGGTACTCGGATGGGAGGCCTGCATAAATAAGGGATTGACATCGCTGTCTCAAAGAAGCAAAATGGACTCTAAAATGAGTATGGAATTATCCACTGTTAATATTCACTGTACGCTCATGATCAACTGGTCAGGTTCTCTGTAAGGGTATTTAGAATTGTGTTTGTGTGGTATAGAGCTATTTCAGCAATCACATCAAATAGATCTATTATTATGGAGTAAGATATGCAGCAGCTAATTAATTATGCAGTTAACCTGCATTATTAAAAAATAGCTGCCTTATTTTATATTTGGTAATAATATTGTATTTGATGAGAATGCAGATAGAGCTACTGTATTTGTCAGGCTAGTTGTAAATGTGATAGAAGCAATGTGTAGGCAATATGTTCAGGGCATATTTCCAGTGTTGGCCCGCTACAAAAAAAACCACCCCAAAACACAACACTATCATAAACAACATTTTATTTGCATTATTATTTAATGAATAAATAAATATAAAAGCCTATACAGTATACAAGTAACTTTATACTGTGTCTAAATTAATCTGGCAACTCCAATCAAAATGTTATTCCAGGTTATTTATTAAACAGGATTTAATGACACTATGACAGTACATTGTATGTAATTCAAAATAGTATGATAATTATAACCTCTGCAGGAAACTTGAACTTGAGATTAACTTCAGCTTTACCTCACATGAGGAGCATTATTTCCAATAGGATTACAAATCTGATGAGATAATAGGGCATGCTTATTGTACATCCGAAGAAATATATCATACGCAGTGTACATGTATTGAAATTTGAAGAGGTTTGATGTACAAATTCAGGTAGTGTGAATGTTGGTACTTTATTTTAATTGGGTTTCAGACTATCAGTATCAAGCTGGCAGTTTCTTCACATGTGTGCAAGAAAGTCCTTTTTGCACCAGCTCCTCAATAAGTAAACCCTATCTAGCAGATACATTTACAAACAAAAAATGCGCAATGGCACCTCAGCGTTACAAAAAGGGAATGAGCATTAAGATTTTCGCTCCCAACACTGAATGCATTGATGTTCATAAGATGTATGTATATATATAGGCAAAAAGGTAAGCGTCAATTTCAAAATCATCACCGTAATGTTGTTTATGCATTCCCCATATATGATGTCATTTTAAATATTCTATACTTGCACACATAAAATGTAACCACACGATAACATAATATGGCTTTCGCTTATAATATATAGAAATCTTATGGATTTGTGTGTTTACGATGTGCCAATAAGCAGTATACATGTAGAAGATGTAGTCAGAAGTTTAAAAAAATTGCTTTCAGAAACATTGCACTAATTTTTGTCATAGTGTTATGGCTAATACTAGCAATTGGTCCATAGAGGTACATTGTCTAGTTTGAAATGAGTCTATACTATAATCCTTTAGGTCTTTTGCGATCTCGAACCAATGATAAACCATAAAAAGAAAACAAATTGCTAAAATGAAACATTTGTATGGTAAATGATTTCATGGTTTTGTCACTCATATGAAGATGTTATTCCAGTGCTTAATGTTATATTTAAGAAATCAAGTCATTTTGAATTAATATCTGTTAATATTTCAGTTAAGCGTAGGTCCACTTCCACCAGTTCACACCTGGGTGATCTAGCTTACACCTTTTCATTTGGTGACAGATGAAATAGAGTTAAGATGGAGAAATCTCAACCTTGAGATAATCGTAAAGGATCTGACTGGTACAAATGGACCTAAGTGTTAAAGTAGGCGAGTGTAAAGCCTGGGATAAGACACACACATTTGTAACCTGTATCATGAATTTGCACTGGGGATAAAGTTGTGCACGTTATACAAGCTATGGATTAAGCTTATTAAATTATTCCATGATTACCGAGGTTTAATGTGGATACTGACAGGACACATATGAAAATGAGTTAATGCATCATATATTTTTTACTTATTTAGTCAAGGCATTACAGAAACTAGAAGAAATCATACCACTATTTATTTATATTAAACAGAAATGTTGAGTTATGGCCCATAAGACAGGTTATTGGACCATGACTCAATGAACTAAAATAATTGATGACATGTAATGGACATATTCGTGAGTATCTTGATGAGTTTCAGGTCAAATTCAGTTTGAGGTTATTCAAATCTAATATAGGGTAAAGTCGCCAGTTTTCGGTCAGAGCCTATTTTCGTCACTTTCGCCCAAATCGTGTAAGGTAATGAAAATGATCTCGTCCTTATAAACTGATGGCTAAAAAACCGCCGCATAGTTGATGCCCGGTATTGCTTTAAAATGGCGACGACTGATGCAATCACATGATTTTGGGCGAAGTGACCGAAAATAGGCGCTGACCGAAAACTGGCGACTTTACCCTACCAATATATTTTTCTCTTCCCTCATTTGTTAATTACGTTTTTTCCCATCATGCTTTGTCAAAGAGTTATACACATGCATACACATCCACATTATATTAATAGCTCACTTTTGACCTGTAATTTGAGGATGATATGTAAAATGGTGCCCTCTATTATATCTAGGCATGATGGGGGGAAAATGAGAAAAAAAGGAGCGGAGCTACAATAGAAGTAGTCAAGTCTATCAATAAAGTAACTTCTTGGAAGTGAAATAAAGGTACATGTACAATTGCAAAGAATTTGTTACACATAATACATATTATGAATTATGTGGTTTGTCGAGAAAGCAACGGAGGATGATACTTTTTTATAACGAGACACAATTTAGTTACAAAAAACACTTGACATGCAATTTTAACATTACTACCATTATTTTTACGAGTCAATAACCACATGCTTTGTATATAACAACATCTTCGTCAACATGTACCATACAGTTTTTGAGTATCTTTATCAGTTTTTGAACTTCAGTTTAATCAAGCAATTGACCTGAATGGTTTGATAATTAATCAATGATGAATAAATAATTTGTTTTTCCATTTTCAGTTCAGTTGTAGTATTTATAGATTTCTGAATCAGAGGGATTTTGACTTTCCGTATTGTTTTCTTTTCTTTTTTACAAAATGTTGTTTTATTTCTTGATAACGTTGGTTACACATATTGCATTGTGTAATATGTACACCGTTGTAGCTTTGCTGTGTACGTGAATCCCCATAAACATTTGTTATACCCGGAAAATTTGTATGTAGCTTAGAGCAGTATAAATCTTTGTTTGGGAAAGTTGATTAATTATTCTACAAAAAAATTAATACTTGTTTGTTATTTATCACAGTGATTCACAGTTATGTCTGTATGTTGTGGTAAAGTCTATAAAATAATATGAGACAAAATGTATAAAATAAATTTGTGTTAACAGAGAACTATGTTGTGAAATCCGTTGTTTGTTTTTGTAGGATGTGATTAAGAAATTCTATGTTGTCTTCTTGAGGCTGAGTTCACATAGGAGTATACTATTCGGGTATACGGTGCACGTTTTGCAGGGCACGCGTATAGCTTGAATCGAACAATGTAATTTCAATATACCGGGTCACATAAGAGGGCACTATTCGAAAAGGCCGTATACCTGCGTATAGTATAGTATACCGGGAATCGTGCGTGTTCGATTTTCGTGCAGCGTATACCGGCCTGTTTGGATGAAGTAGCTGCAATTCGTGTGTACAGACGTTCTGAATTTCCCCTATCACGATTTATAAACAATTTATTGCGTAGAATAGGGCAAGTTTGAAAAATAGGACTCTTTGTACACATTTTATTGCAATTTAATAGACCGAGTCGCGTGCTACCCTATGTGACTCGCCGTGCCCGTATAGCGTATAGCGAATACCGTATAGCGAATACCGTATACCGTATACTCCTATGTGAACCCAGCCTTAAGTGCATGGAAAGGGAAACCAGATTTTGCCACCATTGCTGTTGTCACCAGGCATGAGAATTTCCAGCTAAATATTTTACCCGTTTGTCTAGCTTTCTGTAAAACCATTTCCAGACTTTACCATGAAAATGTAATCTGACACCTGTGTAGTAATGTAATGCATCAAAAATATGTACACTCTACCTTCTTTGGCAAAGTGAACATTTTCTTCTCCAAAATGTGGACCTTTTTCTCCAACAAAGAAAGTGCACAAAACATGCATGAATTAAGGGAGCAAATCAAAACTCGACCGCGCGGCAGCCAGCGGTTCCGCCCGGTTGGACCGCATATCATTGTTTAGAACAATAGAAACCGGCTGCAACCTCACAGAACTGCACGGAACCGGCGGTTGCCGGGTGGTCGAGTTTTGATGTGCTCCCTGTAATGACCATGTTCCCATTGGGGCTTGAAACGAAGTTTGTAGACATTTTTATTTTAAAGATGCGATGTTACATTCAATTTTGACATAATATATAGGTCGGGATCTCCAAAGGTGCACTATGTTGAGACTCGATTAAAAAGCTGCTATACACAGGGCAAAATAGCTAATCTGGTTTCTCCTATTCATTTCTACAGTTTGGTATGAAATTTCAAATCATATCTCGTCCAAGGGACATGAATATTTTGTGAGTTGCCAACACCGGCAATATCTGCAACAATTTATTTGCGATTGCCAAGATCAAATCCATCGAAATCAGTAGTTTTCAAAGTAAAATATTTGTAGCATGAAAATTGAAATTAAAATGCATATGAAAGAAAGAGTCCAGCTAACATTTGACTTCTTATCGATCTACCAGAGTAGGTGAGGGGAATTGCACTTTGATAATTGAAGCTTTAAGTAGATCCAGATTTAAAGTTGTCGGTTCTTTTCACCAACACACATTCCGCAACCATGCATGAGCTGAGAATTAAAAGATTCTAACTAACATTTCGGTGTCTTTTGAGATTCATTATTTTGTAAGCTTTAAGAAGAACTTTCTGAGAGAGTCAGGCAGAGGTGTGCAGATGGGGGTCGGCCAATTTTTTTTGTACTTTGGGGATAAGATACATGTCCATGAAGATTTACAATGATGGTAATAAAAAAATCTGGGTACCCCCCTACTGGGAGATATATGACCCCCCTAATAATGACCTTTAATAGTACATTTTCAGAAGTGAAAAAAGTAATTTTTCACAATTTTCAGACTAGTGCCAATTACTGACAACATTATAATATCATTTCAGTTATGCTTTCCATCAAACATTCATCTTTTGTCTTTACAATGCAATAATTTAAAAAAAATTAAGATATTGGATTGTTCCATTTTTAGAGGGGGGTATAATGGCATTTTCAGGGTTTTCATTAAATGGAGAAAAGGCAAAATGAAGGTCAAGTTTGCAATAGCATAGCAAAATTGCCAGTGATTTTTTTTTTATTGTTGTTTTCCTCAGAGCACCAATAGACATAGATAAAACAATTCAACAAATAAAATCGACGGAGACTTGTTCATTATTAATATATTCACACCATATACTCGGGCCATTTTCTGAAAATACAGATTTTAGTATTTTTATACTTGGCGTTAATTTAGTAAATTAGTTCTCTCAACTGAATGAATGTTGCGGTTAAAATAATTATTTCTTACAAACAAGACCAATATTGTTCATTTCTACAAATAAAGTTAATAAGATAAAATAAAATTGGACTGTTCCATTATTTCCATGGGTAATTCCTACAAAAAAATCCTGAATATGTGAAAAGTCAGGTTTTGTGATGATGCATCGTAACATAAAACTCGTGCTAGTATATTAAGCAAATGACAATAATATTCTTTAAATGTACTTACAATAGTGCGATGGAAATGTGCTATTCCATAAGTTAATGGTACCCACCCCCTATAGAAGGCAAACATTTGTTAACAGACAATTCTGGGAATTCCTATGCCTTCTATACCATTCTAAAGGGACATGGATGTTTTCTGGGGAATTCTCACCAGCGAAAAGTAGTTTGAAGAATTCACACACCTTCCATGTGGGGGGTGGGGGGTACCATTAATATCAGGAATAGCCCAAAATTAGACTATTCCACTCATTAAAGAGGGGTGTTTTGTTATATCCGGGCAGTATGAATTTTCAATACGTTTGACCAATCAGTTCCAATGATGACATTGTACAATTTATATTTTTAATACAGTACTGTTTATGCTATGCCATAGTTTTCTAGGAGAATTTATAGTTACAGAAATAGTTATTTCCATGTAAGATCCGACTATCTGACATGTTGGTTCAATCTCCCAACTATCAAAATACTGGTGTAGTATGTATATCAATACAATACATATTTTGTTGATAATATACTGTAAGCTATTAACATACGCCTAATGCTATAAATATATTGTGCATGCAAACTCCAAAAGATTTAGAATTGATAATATAACTTTGATTTGATGGCTGGTTTGATAGCTGTGTTTTTGTTATAAATAAATTTGTTGGGGTGTTTGTTTGTTTGTTTGTTTTTCATTTACAAAGACATAAAACGCCTATTCAAAACTACTTTGTCTATATTTAGACTACTGTTATGATCACTGCACATAATATTGTTAATAGAGCTGCGACACACATGAGCGTCAACTCCGTCATGAAGTATTTCCATTATAAACAAGGTATTTACAAAAAACTGGTCAACATCCTAAAATGAAATTAACAGACGACACAAAGGAAATATGAAAAAGAAGATTTAGACAGTGTATGATGTATTTTAACAAAAACTCTTTGTTTTAATGCTGGGCTCACTTTTCTCTCTGAAACCCTCCATCGTCTGACTCATTATTCTATCCCACGAGGCCCCACCTGTGTATCTCAACATTTGATGAGGTCGGGTTGAAAATTAACCCGACTAAAAAAACTAAGAATGTTTTAAGGTTATGAATATTAAATAAACAAGTTTGGGAGGATAAAAACTGGTAAAAGTTGGAGAAAAAATGGAGAGAGGATAGGCCCTACAGATAAATAAGAGTAAGCACATATTTTTAAAAATTAAAACAGGAACATCAAAACTTCAAATAATAAGTAACATTTTTTGAACAAGGAATAAAAATATAAGTTATGTTACATTTTATAAACATCGCCAGCTTCGGAAAATATAGCAGCTTCCAAGATATATCCAACCATCCCATAGTAATCGCGACTTTCCACCACGTTGTTATCCCATAATAATCACCCTTGGACCCCGGTAGTTACATTTTATAGGGACATTAAGTGGTGTTGAAAATGTTAAATGTTTAAAAATTTACTTCAGAATTCAAGATGAACATTAAAAATTGTCATTATGGTTGTTTAAACACTGCAGCAAAACAATATCATCGCTATTTATTTAAAAACGCCCTATATGCAAATATGGTTCGCGTTATCACACGTACTGCAGGACACCCGTGTGCATCTTAGCTGTAGGCATAATCACAAAGTGTTTATTTACCTTTGTGGCCCAGGGTTAAGATGGAAACAGGGATCATGATGAGATGACTCACCCATACGTTATCTCTATAGTCAATAAGTATGACCACACAAGTTAATAAAAATTATAGGGGGCGACATTTTAGCAATTTGTATGGGGGTCTATTGATCTGACCGTTACATTTATATACCAAACAGAATATAGTAAACACGACGAATGTCGCAGATTTTGCAAAACTCTATCATTTGTTTTATATTATTTAAACCATTTCTCCACAAGTTGTAACAACATATGTGTTCATATTTTCATATCCAGATCTAATATACATTTGAAAGACATCTGTGTACAAATACTGATTCAAGATACATGAAAGCAATTCATAGACTCTACCACAAGGCCTGAATCTGAATTCAAATGTCAATATCCCAGGATATTGACAAAAAGTAAATGTAAAGACTCGCGCTGAGCATCTCTCTTTCATTAGCGTTTGGGCCAGACTCCCCCATGTAATATATCGCTGTGGGGGGTTCGCCACTCCTCCCGCACAGCGAGTCTGTTTTACTACCCAACATGAATTAATGCCGGAACGAAACGTTTGCTCAAATACGATACCCGGGATGATACCCTTTTCAAAGATTTCTTTAAAAAAAAGTTGTTACTATTTCATCAGTCACTTTATGGTTAGAGTTTGACAATTTTGACACCCGGTTGAGTAACTTATATATGTTATTTCTCGTTTTTTATAAAGAGAAAGGAACTTCTGATCCATGTTTGAACAAACATATACTTTCAGTTAGAGATTCACTTTAGGCTAAATATTAGCCAATATATCGATCATCTAAAGTATCTGTAAGTGTTGAAAAATATCATTTGCTAGTCAAACCTACACCCCTATTTAATATAATGGAATAATCCAAGAGTACTTAATGACATTCACACTTTAATTTCAGTGAGATTCAATTTAGGCTAAATGTTAGCCAATATCGATCATCTAAAGAAGGCCTACCAAGGCCTACCTGTAAGTGTCGCAAAACACCATTTGATAGTAAAAACAGTTTAAAACAAACAATAAAGAACAAGTAATACCAAGACTTCCACATATTGAATACATACAGTGTGTTGCCTTCTCATTGAACGAATTGCCACACCTACAAAAACATGAATTGTTATCTGATTTTGAACATTTGAATAGTATAGTACCCCTGTGAAAGAATGGAACAATCCAACATCATTATACTTTTAAAATGTATTTTATATATTTTGTAGTCTTTTGCAATCAATATCATGATATTTCACTGAAGAAATAGTGAGTAATACTGAAAAAAATACAACGATTGTACTTCCTGTATGATACGGGTGAAATTGGACCAATGTTATATAAAAGTTGGGGGGGGGGGGGGGTAATAAGTGGTTGTGAGTAATAAAAAGTTGAGTCTCCTTCGTTTTGAATGCATTTTATTAACCACCTTAGATGAGAGGTTGCTTCCAGTAAAGATCAATCTTCTAACTACACTGGGAAAGGTACAGTGGCATTGTAAAATATACCTACATTTCAGAGTTTTCGAAATTTTAAAAACTCTCGAAAATAAGCTCACCCCCCCCCCCCCTGTACGATAATGGAATATTCCAATGATAACAACTTTTTTATGTGTGCGCGCGTATGTACAAAAGATAGTGTTCATAGATCTTCATCTTAGGTATCAAACCCTAGTCTAGATTTGGTATGAAACATTATTTTTCAGGTCTGAAAAGTAGGTTCCTGGGGACCATTTTAGGGGGGGGGGGGGGGCGGTCGAGTTTTCTGGGAGGGGGCTATGTCAGATTTTGTAATAGTCATTTTTTGTGAATATTGGACCAAACATGTTAAATCACCAAAATATGTTTGAAACTGGCTGACCCCCATCTGTACACATTTTCCCTGACTTTCTCAGATATCTGCTTAAAAGTGTCGCAAAACACAATTTGCTATTCAAAAACACACTCCTACGGAATATAATGGAACAATTCAAGGGCACTCAACAACATTTACATTTTAAAAGAAACAATAACAACAGGCAATAACAGGATCTTTACTTCCTATACTCTGTGTTGCCTTCACATTGAAAATGATTGACATGCCTACAAAAACATGAATTTTCATCTGATTTTTGAATATTTTAATGGTACCCCTGTGGCAAAAGTGGAACAATCCAACATCATTATACTTTTATAATGTATTGCATACATTTTGCAATCAATATCATGATAATTCACTGAAGAAATAGTGAGTAATAGAGAGAAAACACAACGATTTTACCATTGGTTTGACACAGGTGAATTTGACTAATGTTGAAAGTTAGGGTAATAAATGGTTGGGAGTTATTAAGAGTGTAAAAGTCTCCGTCGTTTTGAATGCATTTTATCAATCACCTTGGATGAGGCATTGTTCCCAGCAAAGATCAATATTCTAACTTTGCTGGGATTGGTACAATGCAAGAGTGAAATAGACCTAAATTTCATTTTTTTTAATTTTTGAAAATTATCAAAAATAGGCTCACCCCCCTGTTCAGAAATGGAATATTCCAAATGATAACATTTTTTTTCTGCATGCATGATAAAGACAAAGGATAAAACATCCTATGTAGAAAAGATGAAGTTCGTAGATCCTCATCTTAGGTATGAAACCCTAGTCTAAATTTGACACAAAACTGTATTTTTCAGGTCTGAGAAGAGTGTTCAAGGGGACCATTCCAGGGGGGGTTCCTATTTTCTGGGAGCCCCCCCCCCCCCGGGTGTATGCCAGAATTTGTAATACTGATTTTTGTGAATATTTGACCAAACATGTTAAATCACCAAAATATGATTAAAATTGGCTGACCCCCATCTGCACAGATTTTCCCATAGTGCCTGATTCTCTCAGAAAGTCCTTCTTAAATTGATATATACAATTTATCAAGGTTTTTATAATATAGATGATTTGATAGACGCAACTGCCGTTTAATTTCTTATGTTTTATATTGTTTTTGTGTGAATTTAAAAGGGCCATATCTCAAAATGACTGAAATATGAGTTAGAACCTTGTAATTCTCAGCTCATGCATGGTTGAATCAAAGAAAGAAAATTAAAATAAGGAAACACTTATTACTGCGTTGGATAAGGGTTTAGAGGTTATTTCATTTAGATTAGGCTTATTCTGTTCAGATTAAAGAGTTTATTCCGTTCTCCGTTTAAATTCTTATACATTATTAAACAGATTGGTATTATGCTCTTTAAAGACAAACGAGTCCAATTTGTCTAAACTTTCAACAACATGATTATGTGCTCAGGGTGTCACCTTTGAAAGGATTTTGCATGATGAATAGTACCAATTTCCGCAATTTTATATGCATATTAGAATATTTAAACACACAAGAACGTGTGGCTCACCAAGCTAGTGTTATAGACTATAGTGTGAATTAATGTTACTGAAAAACTGTTATTCTCTAAATTGAGAGACGTTGATATTAATTATCTCATCTATAAATTTGACCGTTGTGGTAAAAACACCCCCAAGGCGGAAAAAACATGCCATGTTCTATGGGTGAATGGACATCTCCGGTTGGGTCGGTCTGTCGGCATCTTTTCCCTTCAAAATGAAACAAAATGACACAAAAAATGTGTAAAAATGTTGCTGTTTTTGACGGACTGAGAAAAAAATGTATGTTCAGTATTCATTTGCTTATATTTTCACCAATTTCTAGCAACAAAAAAAGGTGGTTGGTCGGACGGGCCCGTTGAACGTGGTTACTTTTATGGTTGTTCCTAATCCTTGTTTTGATACATGTGGATGCTTTCAACTTGGTCCACAGAGGAAATAACTGGAAAATGACAAATTCAATACCTTGCATGAATGATAATGAGGAGCCACACATATACTCTCTCCATTGATACTTTTTATTCATCATATCACAAATGACAAATTTAATACCTTGCATGAATGATAATGACAAGCCACACATATACTCTCTGCGTTGATACTTTTTATTCATCATAACACATAATTCTTGTATTTCTATGGAACCTCCATTATAACAATGGTATTTCATGGTATCATCAATATGCAGTCATGATATACTTGTACTATAGCAATTTCACAGACATTGGCCAGTTTACCATTTCAATATAGGTAATTTCTTCCAATTAAGGG
Organism: Ophiura sarsii; assembly: GCA_035610835.1. NCBI lineage: Eukaryota > Metazoa > Echinodermata > Ophiuroidea > Amphilepidida > Ophiuridae > Ophiura > Ophiura sarsii. Next base: position 23,564,398 of record CM069443.1, read on the forward strand.
AGGCAGTGATTTGAAATCCAAATTGATTCTCATTCTAATTTATCCTCATCTATGCAAGGATTAGAAATAATGATCAATATGTGTCACTTGTTAAGATGGCACGTTTGAATAGCACGTTATTTTCTTGGGTAGTTTTGCCTGGACACATGATATATTTGGGGATGTAGTGCTTCAACACTTTGAAGTCCATTATATCGCAGCAAAACCAATAGCATAAATCATCATGATTGGTCCATTGTGGTTCCTCTAACGTTTAATGGAATAGGTCTAAATCATTAACCGATCGGCCAATGTTTAGTTAATTATTAGGTGAAGCGGATGTATGGTACAGAACATTTTTATGTGCTCAAAATATCATACTGGGGGAAGTCGATTTTATGAGATTGAGTGCAAAATAATTTAGAATGACTGAACAGTAGCTGAACCTACTGTCCAGTCATTCTAAATGATATTGCTGAAAAAGGGAAAATACTAAACACATAAAGGAGGGGTCGCCGATCTGTGTGTTGCACTGGCACAGAATTACTAACGCGCTTACGCACCTAGTATGAGACTGTACTAGGCACCACATACTAGAAATGCACTTGCGCACATCATTTGGGGATATCCAGGGTTAGAGGTATTTTAATGTTTGCGTAAAGTTTACTTAATAAAATATCCTCTCAGTTATTCCCAGGTACACTATTAAAATGAATTTTACCCAAGCAAATAAACACTCTCTTATAATAGATAATTTGGATTTCACAGAGCCTATTAAAAGTTAACCTTACACTTACTTAAGCTTCATATTGTCAATAGAATTAACTTAGCTTCATATTGTCAATAGAATTAACTTAGCTTCATATTGTCATTAGAAATAACATTTTAGGTGGTGTATACGAAGGTAAAAAGCAAGATCATGAAGATGAAAGCAAGAGAGTAACACAAGGATTCCCTCATTACACATTGCGGAGTGCAAATATTGACCCACCACAATTTAATTTGTTATTCTTATACATTTTTTATATATCATTATGCAGTTTTATATTATACATCAATACAGGGTACATTAACTGCCCATTTTGCCACCAAAACCTCTTATCATCATCACAACACTCTCCATCTTGTTGTCAGGGCTTCAGTCATCTCTCTCATCTATGGAAATCTTCTTTTTGGTGCTATGGAACAAGAATTGGAGTTCAAAGATTGCAGAACAATGCTGCTCTGTTGATATGTTCCATATCCAAGTGATATCATATTACCCCAACGCTAGAAGAACTCCACTGGCTGCCCATAAAAGGGAAAGGATTCAAACTCCACATACATTTTGTGTGTGGAGTTATGCAAACAAACGCGATCAAATTTCAGGGGGGGGGACCTTACTTTGTTTTACCCCTTTATCTTAGCATTCTTAAACAGCTAAGAAAGTTTAAGCAATCTCATTGGTTCTCAGAGAAATCGGCGACATCTAGATGAGACAACTTAACACGGGGAGGTGGGGCTTACGTTTTAACAGTGCGCCCGACCTTCACAATGCGTGGTTTGCTCCATAACGCGCACTTCTGCAGTGCGTCTTAAGCGCTTTTCCTGCATTTATGCCGGCGCCGTGACGCTTACGCATGGTTTACTCATCGCATGTGATTGGATGGAATGTGGATCGAATTTGTGGGTTATTCGATCCTAGCAGGGGTAAAAGTTGTCAAATGTGGACAATAAAATGTACTTATTTCTTTGATAAATGTCTAAAATATGATTGTTTAAGAATGAGAATAAAGGTATTGTTTTTAGACCGTACCCGTGTTATATTGTCTGACATAAATGCGTTCGATAGTATTATTTTTTGCGTAGAACAACTCCGCCTGCGGCGTCGTTGTTCTACTTAAAATAATACTATCGTCCGCATTTATGTCAGACAATATAACACGGGTACGGTCTAAAAACAATACCTTTATTCTCTGATTATAAACAAAGTGCTGCAATAGACGCCAAACTAGTTTGACAGCAGTGTCAACGAGCATGCTTGGCTGCTGCGCGTTAGGGCATTTCATTTTTCATCCATTGGCGAGAGGCTATGACTTTGCTACTTCATTATAAATGTAAAAGAGCTAAAACTCATTCTTTGAGACCTCGTGGAGGGACGGCTCTTTTCGGAGTGATTTCCACTCTTTTTAGAATAGAAATCACTCTGAAAAGAGTGAAAATCACTTTAAAATTAGTGGAAAATCAATCACTCTGAAAGGAACTAGCTTCGCTCCTCAAACGAGCTCCAAAAGAGTGAGTATTAGCTTTTTTACATTTAGAGAGAGTTTATATATTATTTTGATTGATTATATTGCTCTTTGTCATTTTTCTTGTGTATAAGTTATATTGTTTGGTTCCCTGCCTGCACTATGAGCGACTTGTGGTACTACTGTTTTTACAGAAATGTTAATAATACAATACTTGACTATGTTATCAATTAATTCACCCTGTTGAAAATTCCTGGACAGTATATATAAAGTAAATGACCTTATATAATATCTCTTGATTACATTGTATATGATACATGTACAATATTAGCAATACTTGGAATTTTAGATTTTTAATCACAGACAACTGATAGCCTGTAACAATAAGAAGCTCTTTATCACACTTGAAGAAATTTGGTCTGAATTTGAATTGGCTGCTTTCAACTCCTGGCCAAATATGTTAAGATGACTTTGCAAGTTACAATGATGCTCTTCACAGATTTAGATAAAGTTGTCTACAATTTCACTGTATTATTGTTATTTTTGTGGATGTAGACCACATTTTGAGACATTGTATAAACCATGTTATCACATAGAATTTCTGAAGATGGGACTTGTGCACAGATCAGAAGTTGGAGAGGACTTAGTGTTGACAGCAATGCAGTTGGAGAGGAAGGGTCCTTGCAGGACAAGGGCTTAACCCACTGCTGCCCATCTTGAGTTGTGGGCTGCTAACATGGGCTTGGTATTACATCCTTTATTCTGCAAACACCCCTACAAGCGGCTATTATGGCCATCAAACTCTCCACATAGTAAAATTCAGTATATTATTTGTTATCAACAATTTGGTTATCATTGTAAGTCCCATTCCTCCTCTTCTTCCGAATCAGATCCACCTTTTGTTGTCCAGTATCCTAACTGAGCTCCTTGCACTGCAAGCTTATCAGCTTTCTCATTACCCTTGACATTGCTGTGACCAGGAACATATTTCTGGGAAAAAAACACGAAAGAATGTTGCACATTTTGTTTGGCATAATATTAAAATACACAGTTAATAGAAAACCAGTGGGAATAATTATGTAATAACCTTCACACGCTATGTTTTACGGATTACAGTGTATTACATTAATAGTGTATGGAGGGTATTCCAGAATTATGCTAAACAGTCTATGTCATCACACCCGACTCTTTGTGAAAGTCATTATTTCCTTCTAGAATGAAATAATGACTTTCACAAAGAGTCCGAGTCATTATTTCTTTCTAGAATGAAATAATGACTTTCACAAAGAGTCATTATTTCCTTCTAGAATGAAATAATGACTTTCACAAAGAGTCATTATTTTCTTCACAAAGTGTCATTATTTCCTTCTAGAATGAAATAATGACTTTCGCAAAGAGTCATTATTTCATTTTAGAATGAAATAATGACTTTCACAAAGAGTCATTATTTCCTTCTGGAATGAAATAATGACTTTCACAAAGAGTCGTTATTTCAGTTTAGAATGGAGCAGCAGACAACTTCCAAGTAATTTTGAATCTAGAAAAATATACAACAATGACTAGATGCAACATTTTTAATGCAGTTTAATAAAAATGGGGTGGGAGGGGCACGGAGGGCGAGAACATTTGTAGGGGGGCATCTTCAGCAATCTCCTACGCACTTGCTTCCAAAGATCATTGTTTGAGAAATGTGCAAAAGTACCCTGACTGACTTTTCTTACAAATTCAAAGTGTTTCCGATACAAAAAGATTCCTCAATCTACTTGTGATTTGAAAAAGAAATTGTGCAGGTAAATGTCTCGTCGGGTTGGTAAATTTAAGAAGCTACCTCCCCAACTGGCTGATACTAAAAAAGGTTAAGATCTAACCCTGATTATAGGGGTACCATTTTTTCTTATAGCCTATTGTAAACACCTGTACATGACTTAACACAAAACAAGCGAATATGCTCCACCTACCCATTCTACATCAACGTCTTTACATGCCTCATCTAAACGTTGTACATCTACTCGGTTGTGCACATCCTTTCCATTCACTGTCCGCCACTCGTTCGTCTTCCATTTGATTATCCAGTTTGTAATACCTTGGGATTGAGACCAAATATATATGTATTAATTAAGAGACCGTTCATTATTTGTGGTGGAGGGGGGGGGGGGTAAACTATTCCAGGGGCGACATTCATGATTTTTTTAGAAAGCAGATTTTCTTGCAGATTTACATTTCAGATCATAAATATATTCTGAGTTACAGAGTGATACAATTCATAATTACTTCAAAATCATGGTTTTAGAGTGATTTTACTAGAGTGAAAAATAAGTTGTTGCGAATTTGCCAACATATCTGTGAACAAAATTCCAAAGGTATAGACAGTCCCCTTTAAGTATGTGACAAGTTGATTTATTTCGGGAGTGGGGGGGGGGGGGGGGGGGGGGGGGGGAGGTTATGTAAAAAGCTACTGGTTAGCAGGGGGTGTCATGTAATTTTCAGTTTCAGCTGTAGGGGGGTAGGTTATTTTGTCATACGAGTCTTGAATTTGTCCCAACCCCATCCCCCATAAATAATGAACGGTCCCTAAATGTGTGGCAATTCCAAATCAACTACCATTGTATTACGATTGCAAATATTCAAACCTAGGCATCTAAAAACTACCAGTGACACCATACAGATATTACTTGGGACTCCAGGGTTATAATTTTGTTACACGAGAATCAGATAATTGTATGAGAATCCTTATATTCTCCTCTATTTACTATTTTGATTATCCTGGAACTGTTTGGGAGAATCTCTGCAAAAATGAACTCTTGAATTCACACCAAAATTTTAACCCTGAGCATACTTGCAATGCAATGTCAAAAATCACACACTTATCAGATACCTCCATATACCATGAGAGGTTTATGACATGTTAGGTACATATTCTCTATTGCACTACTGGACCCTGCAATTTACTTGATCCCGTTTTGTCTCAAACCGTTCATGACCTTCAATCAATGTTTTTCCGCTCTCGTTTTGCTAAACATACCCCTGGTAGACGTCCCATTTGACTTTGATCCTGTATGAGTGCATGCCCAGTAACATTGCTATTATGTGTGCAATATCTATGATTGACTTGAGCGTTCACTTAAAGGGACATTAAGTGGTGTTGAACATTTTAAATGTTTAAAAATTTACTTCAGAATTCAAGATGAACATTACAAATTGCCATTAGTGTTGTTTCAACAAAAACACAGCAAAACTTGATTAAAACAATATCATCGTTATTTATTGAAAAACGCCCTCTATGCAAATATGGTTCGCGTAATGTATCACGCGTACTGCAAGCGGATACTGTCGGACGTAAAATGCTCGTCCCGGCTGTACGAGCATTTTTGAATCAACGTTTTCTTGTACAAAGAGGGCTGATTTTTCTTAATCCTTATAGGTGTAAGTTCATACAAGTAATACAATTATAAAAATATACTAATCCCAGTATTTATCATAATTGAGGTCGCAGCCTCCGACACATCTCTTAGTGCCCCTTTAAGTCAACATATTTAAGCTGACGGTTAAACCTCAAAAACCATACAATGATTATAATTATATTTCATGCACATTTACATTCCTGGTCAATATACCCTTGTGTCAGCCACACCTCAAATTTAGCGGCAACATCAGCACATAATTTAGTCATAAGAGGAGCTACGTAGCCGATATTCTTCTTTGCGCGTGCAAATGCAAACACCATCGCGTCGGACTATTAGTACCATATGTGACCTAATGCGTGTGAATCAGGCACAATGAGGTACACGTATATGAAAATTGAGTGATTTATATTATGATAATGTGTATAAGTTAAGAGACATTTTGGTACCAAAGTCAATGTTATATCACATTCCTAACCAAAGTTACAGATTATTGGAAATAACTTTGTCTCAAAACATCAAATACAAATTGTCAAGTTATTTACATTTTAAGTTTTGGGTTTGTTAATAAATCAAAGGAGTAAATGAAAACTAAATACCTGCAAATGTACTTTAATTCTTTATTTTCATAAAGAGTCTTTTGTTGGATACAAGATGTATCAAACATCAGAAATAAGACTTTTTATGAATTTGACTTATTATGACACTGTCCCACATTTGTGCTCTTAATCCATTTAGATACTGTCGCACTGTTAGCTGGGAAGCGGAGGCCCATTTTTGTTGGTCCTGGTATGCTGGCACAGGGCGACATATATACCAAAATGTTCCTTGACGTCTGTAGCATACAACCTAGGTGAACATCCTTGCCAATTAGGATGTTAAGTTGACCTTTGACCTCGATTTAGGGTCAAAGTTCACATGTGTTTCAATGGGACGACAACACTTTAATTTAACATGGGGAAAAAGTCAATCACAACTTTAATTGTCGATCAACACTGTTTGACCGAAGACTTTTTTAAATGACACGTCAGCAAAAAACGGCAAATTTTTACTGTTTTACACAAAATTGGTCAAAAATGACATGTTATCATTATTTGAAAAATATTATCGGCCCTTGGATGATCGGAATACATCTTATATTGCTGGTTGCTACTTTATGACCTATTTTTGACTTTTTTCGAGGCCATTTAAGTCCGTTGCTATGGAAACAGCATACCATTGATGATCAAAATTTATTTTAATATCAAGTACATTGATATACCAACCTTAAAACATGGTTTATCATTTCTCAATTATTTACAATATTTTTTTAAAGAAGAAAAAAGTGGAATTTTGGCAGAATTTGCAAAAATGGCCTATTTTTGATGACTTGTCATTTTCAAAAGGTCATAGGTAAAAAAATATTGATCAACGATCAGAGTTGTGATTAATATTTTTGTTGCTCTAAACAGTCAGCCTAACAATATGATATACTTTTTGTGGTAAATAATTTGTTTTACATTTTTTTCCCATGTTAAATTAAAGTGTTGACGTCCCATTGAAACACATGTGAACTTTGACCCTAAATCGAGGTCAAAGGTTAACTAAACATCCGAGTTGGCAAGGATGTCCACCTAGGTTGTACACTACAGACATCAAGGCACATTTTGGTACATGACTCCCTGTGCCAGCAGACCAGGACCAAAAAAACCCAGCTATGTGCCTCATTTACTCATGTTGGGTTACATATGATAAGATCATGTGATCAAACTAGAATGTCACTGACTTCACCTCCCAAGTTGAGGTGACACACAGTAGAGTAGCAATTGTACTACTGGAAAAGTGTACTTTAGGTTCCACACATGTTTTAAGTCTTTGATGGAATAAAACGCATCATTTGGTTTATATAGAACACTTTATTTGACTGTGTAGTTGATGTATACGTTGAACCGAAAGTACATTTTGTCCTTATTACTTACAATTGATGGTGTATTTGCTATCTGTATATAATGTTATTCTAGGTATTCCCCTGTCTCTAGCCTTCTCCACAGCCATCCTTGCAGCCTGAAATAACATGTTATACAATATATGATTAGATACGACATGCAAAGCTAGAATTGTCTATATAGGTGTTTTTTTTATTTCAGAGTTGTTTAAATCCTGACAGACACCACCACCAACTCACCACACAACATAAGGTTTTTTTATTACATGAATGGGACAAGTCACATCTAAAGAGACATGCAATTGAAAAGGACAATGTACATGTAGTAAAATTAAGATTTCATTGTTGATAATCAATAACTCACGATTTGATTATCCCCCATATTACCTTTCTACATTACATGATGTGTAGTTAACTAAAAACCTTCCGACTATTAGTTACATGTTGTGTAAGAGAACATTTCTTACAAAATAATGAAAACTCATGCTAGCTGCTATTGACTATTCATCATCCAATTACTGCAGATGTATTTTCAGGATGACATCGGTCAATATAATTTCCATAGTAACTAGTTTGTTTCCATAATGGATCATCTATGCAACAATTACACTTTTACCCTCAGAATGGCAAAACAAAAGGTATTTTAAGTTTGACAATGTTCTACATAATTTCCTGAGTAATCAGTTGTTTCAAAAGCAAATGATAGTAATTTACAGGCCACAGTAATCATAGAGCTAATATATTATACAGTTGCCCTCTATAATTCCTTGCAGGTAAATACCATACTGTGAGCATCTGTTTCTTGCAGATTTTGGTATACAATTGGATTGATTGAGCCCATATGTATTGGTAGAGCTATGAGTTTCAAAAATATGAAACGAGATGCAGTCGAGCCCAATATATTTAAAAACTCATAGCGAGACCAATACATATTCGGAGTAAAACATCTAAATGTATCATTATTATGTTTTGGATCCAATAAATTCCCACACTTGGAATCATCAAAACATAATAATGGGTAGAATCGCCCCCTAACTCTGCAGCACCGTCTTGACCATTGAATGTACTAATCTATATATTAGATACAGTATTAAGATACCCTTTTACTCACCACTAATTCTGCTCTCTGATTTGTCTGTCTACCCTTCAGTCTTAGGCTGATATTATTTGGATTCCTATCGCCCCAATAGACTCCTACACCGGCTTTCGCACCCTTCTGACCATTGAATGAGCAAGCTCCGTCAGTATACACAATAGTACGATCTGAAACATAAGAGGTCAATATTTGTAATCAAACTATTAATCACTGTTCCAGTAAATGGCTGACTTACTTATATAATTGCGCCATGTCAAATTGTACTCCTTGACTTTCCAAACATTATTGTTCAACAATGATCAATTTAGAGGATTATCTCTGCATGATTAATGTGACTGGTTCGGTTGAACTCCATGGATGGATGGGTCCCCAAAAGTTTTGATACAGCATTCTATGTGAATAGGGTTGCAATGGCCTATAGGCTGTATACCATGAGCTCTCCAACATATAAGCATAAACATCACAACCAAGCTACTTCTGGTCCAGGCACTCATTCCCTATTGCAACCTATGGCTGTGAATCATGGACAACTGCAAGCTGCAACAAGATCGGTGCTTTTGAATAGTGGTATAGGAGCAGATGCTAAGAATCAATTTCAGATATTAGGGGCATCAATTTCAAGTCAGGGTATCTTCATCCAATTTTCAAGTTCATTCAGTTTGATTAAAATGCAAATAAAATCACTAACAAATTCAGATATTCAATAATAGCTTCATGTTTCTGTGTCATTTTACAAGAAAATAAGCTCTTGGGTTGGTCCGCAAAATCACCAGACTTAAACCCTCTTAAAAACTTGTATACACAAATAAAAAGAGATACTACTTTAGCAGAGCTCAGTTAAATTCTGACCAGGCAGTGGATAAATCTGGATCAGAATAGGATCAGACACTTGATTCACAGCATGTGTCGCCGCTATTACGCAACAATTCCAGCAACAGAAGACATACAAAATATTGACATTACTTTGACAATTGGTTAAGACTCAGATTTGATTGATTGACTCCTACCAAGTGAACAATTGCTTTGGTTGAAGACAACAATAAATCCCAGCGGCACAGTTGAGATCTTACGGATGAATAGCTGATTCATTACACACATTTTTGCTGCGTATCAGACA